>VZTD01002300.1:1012754-1027082 GCA_013397725.1 Rhagologus leucostigma | reverse complement strand
CAGAGGGGTGCAGCTGCAGGGGAAGGCCAGGGCTCTGGTACTGTGTCTCTTCCCGGAGCTGAAAGGCAACAGAGAATAGGTGAGCTCCATTCTCTCCAAAACTCTTTCCATTCTCCATCGGGGCAGGGCAGGATACCCAGGACACTGTGCCAGCACTGAGGGGGTGCCACTCTGTGTCCAGGTAGTGGACATCGGGAGGAATTTCTCCATGGAAAGGGTGGTCATTCCCACAACAGAACTGGAACTGGATGATCCTTAAGGTCCCTTCCAACCCCAACCTCTCTGATTCCATGACCAGCTGGACTCGAACCTCCATACACACACCCCTCCTCTCACTCAGCAAGTTCTGCCACCTGGTTTTACCTGCCTTAATTGCAGGAACAGTCTCAGTAAAGCCCAGTTCTACCCCAGAGCAGCTCCACTCACCCGGTGCCGGAGCCTCTTGATGTGGCGCAGCCTCGCGATCCATTTGGAGGGGTAGGTGTCCGTGGGGTTGGATCTGCTGTGGTGGACCTGGGAAGCCATCTGGGTTGGGAAGGGTGGGGAAAAGCAGGGAAAGAGAGGAGCCACATTAACATAACCACAACAATAAAATTAATCTGATTTTTCAGTGCAGTTTGACAGCAACTGAAATCCAGCTCTGAGTTAGGACTGTTCAGGTGCCAACTCTGGCTTTCAAAGTAAAGGAGAAAAGTTGTTTCGTTGCTTTAGCAGGCCCTGCTTGTTTCCTTCAAAGCTGGTGATGGGCCAAGGCAGCAGCTGGAAGCCAGAAGGTCTGGGGGAGCTGGGGGTACTCACGTTAGCATGCAGGGCCATCTGACGGGCTACGAAGGGCAGGTTCTTGTCAGAGATGATCTTTGCAACACTCGTGTCCACCAGACCTTCCATGTCTTTGGTTTAAAGGAAAAAGAAAAAAATTCTTGTAAGACAGTTAAGAAGCAGCAAAAGGTTGCCAGTAACTAAACACCTAAGTCAAATAAACCTGAGGAGTTGTATCACACAAGTCCCCATCAGCTCCTCAGCTCCCACTCTAAGAGAACCTGCTCTGCAGCTTAACACAAGTGGCTCCCAAATTCCGGCTGCTCCATAAAGGTTTGGGGAGAGCCTTCTGGGCTCTCACATGAACCAAAGTGTGGGACAGAAACACCCAAAAGTGCCCCTCTGGTAAAACACCTGCACCAGCACTGCTGAACCCTCCATGTCCTCCAGCATCCCCAAGCAGCTGTTGGAGGGATCTGCTCTGCTGCTGGCACTGTGTCCTGAGCTGGAACACAGTATGAGCAATCCAGTCAAGGAACAAGAGCAGGGCAAATCCAGATCTAACTGGGCAAACTGGTTCCAGAGAGTTTCTCCTGGAAGTCTTAACTTTTGAAACACAAACCCCCAACACAGCAAAGGCTGAGGAATTCCCACCTTTCCGACACTGCAGCGTCACCAGGTTACAGTCATAGTCCAGGGGGGTGATGATCACGTGCACAAAGTTGAACTGCCCCTAAAGAGAAACCAGTAAAAGAGTCAGAAACCTTTCCCTGGCAGCATCGTGGTTTGTGAATGCCCTAAACACACACCAGTGACTCCACCATGGCCAACAGCTCCCCCCATAACTGCCACACTGCTTTTAGGGTAACACCCACACACATGAAGGTTCACAACCCTGTGGTCCTGCTGTAATACACCCACAAGGAAAATCCCCTACCTTTATTGTGCCCAGTTTAAAATCCTCTCCAGAATCATTGTAAACGATGGAAACAAAATCATTCCCCAGGTGCCTCTTCTTGTCACAGCGATATTTATCCAAATCCTTTGTGGGCATCAGAGTAGCAATGTGGAAAATGGCTGGAAAGGGAACACAAAGATCCTTAGGCTGGGCTGGGAAAGCAGCAATGGTCACACGTCAGTAATAAAAATACAAACTGTGCTCTCTTGATAGGTTTGTCCCCATTTGTGACAGCTGACTCCACTCCCACTGGATGATCCAGGGGTCCCTGGAGCACGGGAGAGCAGCAGCCAGTGGGAAGGACCACAGCAGCACGGGGAGCAGACCCCGGGTTAGGGAGGAAAGAGGCAAAAGAGTTTAAACCAGGACTTGCCCTAACTGAGCTCTGCAGAGCCCCAGGGCCACAGGGAGTGACCTGCAGCCACCCCACGGAACTGGACTCAGTGTGATGAGCACAGAGCTGTGCAGAAAAATTTGGGAAGTTCACCATATCCTGCTGGATCCTGGATGATTTCTGCACTGCTTGGTGCTGCAGCAGCTGGGTGACACTGCAGTGACACGAGCCATGGCCACAGCAGTGATCCCTGCTCCAAACTGCTCTTCAGAGAAGCAATATTGACGCCACCCTCCGTGAACAGCTTTCACAGCAGCCTGGGGACAACCAGCTAAACCTCTAAACTAAACCCTGCCAGCCTTTGAAGAGCTGATCATTTCACAGATTTACAGAGCAGACCTTTTCACAGAGCAGACTGTTTTACAGAGCAGACCATTATAAAACTGGTGTGATTTTTTTTTTGTTAAGTAAGGCAGGTATGTTTTGGCCTGAACTTTTATCACATGGCTTGCAGAGCTACCAGAGAGAACAGGAGGGGATCAGAGCCCTGGGACATCCTCACGACAACCCTGGGAAGGAATCAGTGTGGAAAGCAGGTCAGTTAAGGTGAGAAGACACAAACCATCCTTCCAGCTCACCCTGCATGATGTCATCGTGCCAGCAGTAGGTGAACTGTCCATCCTCCCCACACACGTCCAGGCCACCCAGGTAAATCTTATCTGGCTGACAGTCCTTGAGCTCGATGAGCTTCCCCAGGCCCGTGAGGAATTCGGTGTAGCGATAGGAGCCGTGCTCGTTGGACAGGATGGCGATCTCGTTGTTGCTCTGGGACACAGGGACATGTCACATATCAGTGACCCCTTCCTGGGACGAGGTGATTGCCCTCACAAAAGGGCTTCATGCAGGTACTGATTTTTAGTGCAGGAAACTAAGGACAAGCAAAGCTGCTGCAGGAGCAGGGCAAACCCAACGCTGGAGAGGTTCCCAGCATTCCATAAGGATTGAAGCCCCTGCACACACTCACCTGGCCCTCCCCAACGTAGAGCACTGCAATCTTGTGTGTGTCGTAGGATGGGATCTGATCCAGGAGCTGCACCGACCTCTCAAAGGTCTGCAATCAAAACAGGGACCCCACCTGAGCAGCCTGGGCTGCTGGGAGGTGTCCCTGCCCATCGAGGTCTCTTCCAACCCAAACCATCCCAGGATTCTGTGAGCTTTAAAAAATCTCCTCCACAACCCCAACACAGAGAATCTCCCATCTGTGGCACCGCTGGTAGGAAACACTTTTAAACTGCAGCACCTCAGCCGGACATTTGTGATCATCATCTACATTCCAAGAAAGTCATGAGGTTAAAAAAATTAAGGATTTATACAACTCCTTGCCTACCTCATTTGGCAACAAGAGGGGTTTGTTGTTTTCATCACCAAAGAACGGGGAGTGGTACAACTGTAAAAACACAAAGCTGAAGGAGAGAGGGAGGAAGAAGTCTGTTACCATAAAAATTAAGTTAATTTTGATCTGTTGGATGTAAGAACATTATGTACAGCAGAAAAAGAGAAGGAATTAAAATGCTAACAGGGTATTATTCATCTTTTAGAGACACTCTGAGTGCCTGGACTACCTGCAGATTGCAATAGACCCCTGTCAGAAAAACAGTGATGTGTCAAACAGCAGCAGCCACAAAAATTCCCTGTTCAAAGGCACGGAGTGGAGGAGCAGGAATGCCCTCCACAGCTCTGAGGGCATTTCTAGGCTCTCAGACACATGATTGTACAGACATTTGCATTTTACCTGCCCTCAATCACATGAAAATTGTCTCATCATGCAATTTTGGACAGCTAACAATATCCCAGATTCAAAAAGCAACAATTACAAACCTTCTTCTCAGGATTTTGCACATTCTATTTCTTGAAATGCAAAACTAGCAATTCCCTCTGTTCACAGCAAAATTAACTCTGGGTAACCTGCAGTCAAACCACAGCCCCTAAATTGAGTACATTAAGTACAGGAGGAAACTATTCATCTATTTCTTTCACCATTTGGGAGTTCCGTTTCCTAATCCCAAAGTTAATTCGGCGGTATTGTGCTCAACAGGCCTGTATTAGCTCCTGAATAAGGCAGGTAATTAATTTTTAAATCAGATGCTTTGCAGACCCCACCCAAGCAGCCCCCTCGAAGGCGCCCCTGATGGAGCAGCTCGGGGGCCCTGCACCCACCTGGGGTTTATGCCAGCGACCTTCTCCGCGTTGGAAGCTGCCGCCCTGCCCTTGAAGGCGTCTCTCTCGATCCTCTTCCCCCTCCTGGACGGGGCAGAGTCGGAGATGGTGTAGCCCCGGGGCCGGTGCCCCGAGGGCGAGCGGGGCGAGGTGACAGCTCCGGTGCCACCCCCGGGCCCGCTGGCCCTGCTGTCCTCCCCCCTGCCCAGCCAGCTGCCCAGCCCTTCCCCTTCCAGGTTCCCCGACTGGGATTTGGATTTCACTTCCGTGCTCAGCCTCCTGGGCACTTCCCGGCCGTTGGCATCCTTGAGCACCTCCTGCAGCGTCTGGAGCTCGGGGGAGGAGCTGGACTTGCTGAGGGGCTGCGAGGGCTGGAAGGAGAGCTCCTCCAGCGCCCGGCCCTCCTCCCTCCCGATGGGGATCCCGCCCTCCACCAGCTCCTCCGACTTCAGCGATTTGTCTTCCTGGCTGGAGGTGGAGGAGGACTGGAAGAGAGAGAAACACGGAATAAAAGTTTTCATGGAATCAAAGAATCCCAGAATGGTTTTGGTTGGGATAGACCTTAAAGCTCATCCCATGGTTGCTCCAAGCCCCGTCCAACGTGGCCTTGGACACTTCCAGGGATCCAGGGGCAGCCACAGCCTCTTTGGGCACCCTGTGCCAGGGCCTCCCCACCCTCATAGGGAAGGATTCCTTCCTTTTCCTGACAGACAAAATAAAAGCTGACAACAGCAATGCTCAAGGCACCCCAGCACTTCCAGGGAAAGGTGGACAGGAAGGAGCACAAAGCAATGTGGATCAAGGCCCCTGGTAAAACAGGGATTTTCCCCTGAATCCCCCCAGACCATCCAAACTCCCAGTGCCATCAGTGAGCTGTTTCTGAGGGTGCCATGAGGGAATTCATGGACAATCCCCTCCAGGCTGTCACCCACTGCTCGCCCTGCGCCTGTCCTTACCCTGCTGTAGGAGTCCTGGGCTTTTCCAAACCTCTCCTCGCTCAGGACGTGCTCGGAACACGAGGTCTCCACGTCCTCGCTCTCGGGGGACTCCGCGGGGGACTCGGCCTCCCTGAGCTCCATCTCCCCCGCGCTCCCTTCCTCCAGCACCACGGCGGATTCTACGGAGACACCGGCACGGGAGCTGTGGAGAGGGGACGCGGGGACAGGCCCCCCTCCTCTCCTCTCAAGTACCAGCCTTTTCCCTACGGGATCTCAACGGAAGGCCATACGGAATGAGTGCCCTGGCATTTCTTGTCATGTCAGACTTGCTCCTGGCTCCCCTTTTTCTGAGGAATAAACCACCTCACCCTCACAGCCAAGGGCTGCCTGCCTTGGGCCAAGGAAGTGCAGCTGTTTCCAATTGTTGCTGATGGACAAGCAGGGCACAGGATGAGGAAACGGGACCTTGGACATGGGTTACCAGGACAGACAGGAACTACAGAGATGTAGGAAAGTACCGGATAAAAGCTCACTGGGGACATCAGCTCTGTGCAAGGCTGCGACAAAGGGAGCTTTTCTTGTACTGAAATGCAATGCTCCTGTGCCTTGAGGCCTACAAGGAGATCAGAAATTTTCCTAGGAGCCATTTCCCTGCGGTTTGGCAGCTTTCCTAGAATGTTTCAGGAGAAGCAAAACAATTCAGCCCTGAACATGTGGAAGGACGAGAGCAGGGGTGACACGGGCACTGCAGGTGGCACCTGCTCAGACACACAGGGAGTGGAACCACACTGACAAAAAAGCTCCGTGGAAGCCCTGCCTACGTGGAGGATTTAACCTTGGATCTGCTCCAGGCACTGACCACAGGGATGAGTCTGACCAAAAGCTCCTCCTGGCCTTACTTTTTGTCCTGAGGAAAAGGCTGGAGAACAGGAGGCTTCCCATTATGCACACAAGGGACTGGAAGACCAATCTGAAAGGCCAAGATTTGTTTTCCAAAATAATAACAATAATAAAACCAAAAATTAGCACACACAAAAATATAAAGAAAATCAGCAAAATTAAAAAAAAATACAAAGAAAAAAAATCACTAAAGCAGCTTTTCCTGGATTGATTTCAGCTCGCAGGACCAAAGTTATTTCAAAGAAGCAATTAAGAGTTAGCATTGCACACACAAACCTTCTAAAAATACAAAACAAACCAAAAGGAACCAAAACAACGTGCTGATCTGGTTAGCTGTCCAAGCCAGAACACACCTGCAGATACCCAGTGCTTCCAAGCTCCCCTCCTACACCACTGCCAAGATTGCTGGTGCTTTGAAACAACCCAAGCACTAATTATTCTTTAGGTGGGAAGAGAATAACAGGAGCAGAGAGAAGTACAGAAAAATATTGAACTGCCGCAGCTTTGTGTTGCTTTGAGAGGCCTCTGACAGCAACCAGCAGCAGCTCAGAACACCCCACTGCTCTACTGGGAGTTTTCCAGTGAAGGAAAGAGGCAGAAAGACATTTGAACCCTCTAATTAAAATCACAAAGCATTGCAGGTTATCAAAGCAATGCAGGTGTTGTGCTCATAAAGTGTGTAATTTGATCTCCACTTCATTTAATTATGAAATCAATTTTACTGAAGTGGAGAAAGATTTTACATTTTTACAGAGCCTCTGAAAGGTAGAATTTGGCAGGTTTTCTGCTGAAATAGATTTCTTTTTTATTTAAAAATCTCTTAACCAGCCTCCATGCTGGCTGAACTTTATCCATGTATCACATATATTCATATTATCAGCTGCTTTTATCTTTCTGTGTCCAATTCTGGCAGATCCCTGTGGGCTGAGCAGCTCCAAGGGGAGCCTGTCCTGCAGCACACGCTGCTCTTCTCACAACTGGGAGCTTTTCTGCTGAGCAGAACACAAAGCCAATTGGAAAATGAAGCTGCAAATGAAGAATTAATTAATCCAGCCACATTTCGACAGGTCATTTAACACTTGGCCTCATGACTCACAAGCCACCCCAGCTAAAAGCAAAGTTGCTTTAAGAAATGGTCTGCAATTGCAAATGTTGGATCTGGCTTGGACTTCTTCATGCTAGTCAAGATCCCATTTGTTGAGAGTGATGAGACTGGGGACAGACAGGAGACATGGAAGGGGAAAATGAGGGATGAGGAATACATTTTCTATGAATCAGAGGTGTTCTTCTATGGCAATACTGTTTGGTTGGTTTTTTCCTTAAAGATATATAAATATACCTGCCCAGGATATGCTCCTGTGCAACTTCCCTTGACAACTGGACTGGTACATGGAAGAGAAAGAGGCCACTGCAAAGGGAAATCAAGTGAGCAGCTACATCAAAAAGAAGGAGAGACTATATGAAAAATAAATATAAAAAAATTAAAAAGCACAGAGTTTAAAATGTAACCAAGAGCCTAGTTTAAAACAAACAAATAAATAAATGAAACAAAGGAAAGAACAAGCTGGGATAAGCTCACCAGATGCCAAAGGGATACTTTAAGGGCACAAGGTCTCAACACGAATAAGGAGAAATAAACACATCCAACTGTGCAGGCTCCAACTGCTCCCTTTGCAGAATTTGTGAGGCTTAGGAACAGAAAATCCCTTCCTGATATCCCAGCACACAAAGGAAACCAGGCTGAGCCTTTCCTGACCTGCACAAGGCCACTTTTAAACACACAGAAGAGTCTGGAGAGTAGAAATCTCACAGAGGTTTAACCTCTAAAGACGCAGTAAGTAAAGACTCCAAGAGGTTTAACCTCTAAAGAGGCAGAACAGGCATGAGACAGTCTGACAGCAGAACTTCTTCCAGTCATTCCCCAGCCAGCTCCAGCAAGTCTGGTTAACAAGGATGTGGCCAAAATGACTCTCAGACTGGCACAGGAGTGGCATTCAGGTGGTGTGGGTTCAGCTCTCCACTTAGCTCCATATACCACAAATTTTTAGTCACAAAAGTGTTTATGGAAAATAATTTTTTTGTTTGCTTGTAAGAGGTGATAATTTGACACCGATTTTGTGTTTACACGTTCTGAAATACTAAAATATACCCTGCACTGCTTAAAACAAACCTGAAAACTGGCATTTTTACCAGATTTCCAGACAATCCAAGCCATTTTTCCCCAGCAAAGTCTGGTCTGCTGGTACTGCTGCTCAAATCTGATGGTGCCCACAGTGCTCAGAGCCTCAGTGTTGGATATCACTGATAAGAGCTCAAGCAGGGACCACAGAAAGCTTTAAAAATTGCAGCTGTTGGTGAACACCAATCTCCCAACATTAACAGCTTTTCGAGAGGAACTTGCACCAAATTAAACAGAGTGAAAATCCTTGGCCCACTGTGTTAAAGTCAAGCTAGCAAATGAAACTCGAGTGTTCAACTAAAGGCTGAACAGTCCTTTTCAAAGGTGGGTAAATCCAACAGGATTTGTATTCTGCTGTAAAAGCCAGTGGCAACCAATTCCTCCTGGCTGGCAAGGTTTGGAAGAGGCCATTCCCCAGGAACCTGCAGCTCCGAGTGCCTGACACAGACTCCCAAACTGAAGACAAATGGAAATGGAAACACTGCATGGAAAGATCCATCCACAAGTGGGATGCCCAGATCAGCCCCAAACAAGTGGGAGAGGGAACAGATCCATGACTTTGTTCATTTTCATTTGGGGAACACACGAAACACACGACTCCTCCAAAGCGGCTCCGTTACTCCCCTGTTCTCCTCTTCCCCCCGGGACAGCAGAAGCAAGGAGGAAGGGAATTTCTCACTTCTAGGGACAAGAACTGATTCCCTTTCTCATTGCTGGCCCCCCTCACACTCCCAGCTGCTCTAGAAGCCCTGCAGAGACCCAGCAGAGCCTGGAGCTGTTCACGCTCTGCCAGCAGCTCCCACCTGTGTTGGAGCGCTGCAGCAGCGAGGGTTTGGCCGTTCCCGTGGCCAGGCTGGAGGAGGGCACGGACAGGGATTTGTACAGAGCCGTCTCCCGGTGCTCCTTGAAACGTTCTGCAGCCATGAGGGCGTTGGAGAGCTCCTGCAGGGGCATGTTGTTGATGTCTGAGGAAAAGGGGCTCAGCGGGTTCTCCAGGCTCATCAGCCAGCTCGTGTTACCTGCAGCAGACAATTGGGGAAGTGGTCAGTACTCCCAGCTCCCCCAAAGGTTACAGCTCGTGGTGAAAATGCTCAAATTGTTTTGGAATTTGCAAATAAAAATCCAAATGGAGCAAGCTCTCAGTTCTTCTGCAGAATGACTTTATTAATTTGCTACTCCCAGTGCTCCGCACTTCACCCCAATCTTCTCAAAACCCATCCCTGGTAACTCACTGCTACAGCAGATTCCCAAAGGCATCTGAAACACTCAGGTGTCCTAATTAACACCAGGTCAGTTATTTTCTCATGAAACAGCTTTCAGCTGAAATAGATAATTCCTGTTAATCTCGTGGAACATACTGGTGTTCAAGAATTTTGACCTTGAACAGGTTGTTATTCCTTCCTTAAGAGCAAACACAACTGTGCAGCTGCCCAGACTTGAGGATGTTCCATCCCTGGAAGTGTCCAAGGCCAGGTTGGACAGGGCTTGGAGCAAGCTGGGATAGCGGAAGGTGTCCCTGCCCAGGGCAGGGGTGGGACTGGATGAGTTGTAAGGTCCCTTCCAACCCAAACCATTCCATGGTTCTACAGTTTCAAAAGGCGGTAAGCCACAAACAGATCCATTTACAATTAAATATGGATTTTTCTCCCTCACCCAGGCTCTGGTTTCTCACCAAGTCCAGGATCCCACCCCACACTCAGGTACCTACCTGTGGGCCTGCGCACCAGGATTTCTGCCCAGCCCTGGGTCAGCAGTGGCACATAGGCAGCCAAGTTGGCTTTTTCCTTCTGCAGGGCTGTCTGTGGAGAAGGACTGGCCTTCTCTGGGCGAGCTGCAGCAGCAGGAGGGCCCTGTGCCCCTTGGGAAGTTGAGCCACTGGGAAAATGGGAGGCTGAGCTGTCTAAGGCACCAACACGTAAGGCATGACCACCTGGCAGGACAGACACAATCCAAAGGAGAGGCACGCTTAGTTAGCCCCAAAAATATCTCAGGAATGAGGCTTTTAAGCTCCTCTAGCAGCTGCACACACAATATCCTGGTTTTATTTCCCTCGTCATTACAATTATTATTGTTACTATTATTTTATTTCAATTATTAAACTGTTCTCTCAATTCACAAATTTTCTTACTTTTCCCCTTCCAATTCTCTCCTCCATCTCCCCACAGGGGACTGAGTAAGCAATTGGGTGGGGCTTAGCTGCCAGCTGGGGTTAAACCATGAAGACAATTTTACCTTCCATGTGTCCCTTATAAACCAATTTTTGTGATCACCAAAGCTGTCCTGCAAGGAGAGGGAAGCAGGAAGAGCCCCACCACAACTGAAGCCAGCAGCTCCTGCTACCTGCCCCTCATTAAACACCAGACAGCTCCAGGTCTCAAATTAGCTCAGACACAGGAGGCACCTGGAGCCTTCAGCCTGTGGCCCCAGGAATGGCAGGGAGAGCCCAGGGTGGGACTTACCCGACATGGATCGGACTCTGTTGCGGGAGCTCCTGCAGACCTGCTGGCCAGCCTGGGATTCCAGCTTGGCTGGAGCTTCCTTGGTCTGTCTCACTTGCAAAACAGGGTCTGAGCTGTAGGAAAGGAGATATTGGTGATGCTGAGGGAGGAATCAGCCATGATGGACAAATAAAACATTCCTCTTATGGCAAGAGGAAAAACTACAAAGATGTAGCAGTGGTTTAGGTGACTTTGTCAGGTGGAGACTTCTAGAAATGGGAGCAACACTTACCTTGATTCTGGGGTGCTCTGGAACTCTGCAGAGTCCAGGCCAAGCAGGGACCTTGTTCCTGTTCCAACACTTGTAGTGATGGTCACCAGCTTGTTACCAACCAGCCACGTCTTGGTCCTTCCTCCAGCCAGCAGAAACTCACCCACGGGAGACCTGGGAACACATTCGGGGTGAAGATTCCTCAGGAGGCAGAGGACAGAGCTGGTGTCATTAAAGGAGGTACTGCCTGCTTTTCTTCTTTACACAGCATCTGTGCCACTCCCCTTGGCTGCCAGCATCCACGTTATCCATCAGGATGATGGATGAGCTTCTGCAGCCCGACTGATTATCCAGCACAAACATGGAGCAAAGCCCTGCTCCAGACCTTCAAGGCATCTCCTCCAGACAGGTCCAGGCTGAGGCAAAGGCTGCTTATCTCCAGTGGATTTGACAGAACCATGGAATGGTTTGGGTTGGGAGGACCCTTAAAGCCCATCCAGTGCCACTCCCTGCCATGGGCAGAGACACCTTCCACTATCCCAGGGTGCTCCAAGCCCCATCCAGCCTGGCCTGGGACACTGCCAGGGATCCAGGGGCAGCCACAGCTTCTCTGGGCAACCTGTGCCAGCACCTCTCTGCCCTCCCATCCAGGAATTCCTTCCCAATATCCCATCTATCCCTGCCCTCTGGCCGTGGGAAGCCATTCCCTGTGTCCTGTCCCTCCATTCCTTGTCCCAAGTCCCTCTCCAGCTCTCCTGGAGCCCCTTTAGGCACTGGAAGGAGCTCCAAGACCTTCCCACAGCCTTCTCTTCTACAGCCTTCCCTCATCTCACCTCCTCTTTAGCCAAGATTTTATCAGTGAGGAAAGGCTTCAGAGCCTGGGCCTGCCAGAATCCCAACATTTTTCCACTAATAAAGCGAAACATGAGCCTGAAACCTACTCATGTGTCCCTGGTCCCTGACTGACCTCTTGGGCACAGCAGTGAAGTTGGAGAAGACGTATCGAGCCATCATGTCCAGGCAGGTCTCTGTCAGCTCCAGGTGCAGGTTTTTCAAGTTGTCATCAGCCTGAGCCATGGAGTTTTCATCTGCAGAGCCCAGGCTCGAGCTGGTGATGGATGTTTGGATGCGACTGGAAGAGAATGCCCCCAAGTGACAGATCAGATTGCACCACATCCCTGTCCCCACAGACGGTGGGATGCAGACCCTGCTGTACATGCACGTGCCAGCCATCAAACCCAGGGCTTGGGAAACAGATTTTGGGATCAGCCGCACGTTGTGCTTCCCAGGTTGTCGTTGCAGGAAGCGTGTTTTCTCTGGAGAGACTCCAATGTCACTCAGCTGGCCAGGCCAGTGCTCTCTGATGTTGGTGGCCCATGGGCAAGTGCACCAAGCAAGGAGTGAGTGGCAGCTCTGAGTTCCTAATCTATGCTGAGGGCAAGCATCCCATGACCAGCACCAGCTTCCCAGGCAGCAGGTTGCCCATGAGCCAGAAATTGGGGCACTCCAGACTTCACTTTATAATCCTGTGGTTTGCTTTTTTCTCTGTTGCATCTCTCCCGTATTTTGGTTTTTCCCCTCCAAATTCAATAGCTACATAAAACCTAATTTAACTTGAAACAGGAAAAAAAATTGCACTCTGAACAGGAAATTGGCACAAGAATAGAGAGAAGGTCTGCCTTCAAATCAGCCAAATCAGCAAGGCAGTTTAAAACCATTTCTGTTTTAGGCTGGACTGCAGTATTTTATAAAGACAACTCCTTATGCCATTGTAATACAAACTAAGCTGAGGTATAGCCAACATTTTTATGATGTGGCAACTTCTTTGGCTTCATTAAGGGTAATTATCTGAACTTTTCATTGTTACCATTTACATATAAATGCAAGAGAAGAAAATCACCTCATGATTAATGGGGTATCAGAGAATCCTGAAATGGTTTGGGCTGGAAGGGACCTTAAAGCTCATCCAGTGCCACCCCCTGCCATGGGCAAGGACACCTTCCACTATCCCAGGCTGCTCCAAGCCCCGTCCAACCTGGCCTTGGACACTGCCAGGGATCCAGGGGCAGCCACAGCTTCTCTGGGCACCCTGTGCCAGGGCCTCCCCACCCTGACAGAGAAGGATCTCTCCCATAAAATGAAGTGTCAGAACTATAATTGCAATTCAGTCACTTCAGCCTCCTTCCCCCAAACACCATATAGAGCCAAAAGTAAAAAAAAAACAACAAAAAACCAAAAAATCAAGTTCCACTGACAGCAATCCTACAGGTTAAGGCACAAATCATCAGGTTCAGCAGTTTAACACTGAAGGGAAGTGATCCAGAAATACGTTTTAGAAACTGTAATTTCACATCTTTCATTGGAGCAGGTCAGTGCTTGCCATCAAAACCTGTCAATCAATCAATCAAATCAATCTCTGAAATCAAATTGTGTTTTCCTTAGTTGTGAAAGCAGCAATTCGTATGGGCCGAGCACACCCTTCACTGCTCTCTGGAAAGACAAATCCAGGTTTTTCATGGCATCATACTTGAGACTAGGACACTTCATCAGCTCCCTCAGAAGAACAAATCCTAAACTGAGGCCAGAACTATTCCTCCTAGACTGGAAGGAGGGCTCTCCATAACTTTGCAGAGCTTCCAAAGCGCCTCTCCTGAAGCAAATCACTGCTTGGGAGGCTCAAGTTTCAGTGAGTTGTACCCAGGATTCTCACTTGTGCAGAATGCAACCTTTTTCCTTCTTTTGTGTGTGGGTTTTTTTGTTTGGGTTTTTTTCCCCCTTTCACCACTTTTACTTTGAAAATGTAATTTTTTGTTGCTAAAGCATCAGAGAACGTGGCAAAGTGACCACAGACACCCAGGGTGTGATGTGGCGTTGGGAAGCCTCGGGATGCTTTCCCAAAACCTTCGCCTGTGGCTAAGGCCAGTTTTTGATGGGATAACCAAGTCATGCAAGCATCCCACATGCAAATCCACCCTGCTTCCACCCACCCTCGCAGTAAAACCTCCAAGGGCCGAGTTGCTCTTGGATTGTCCCCATTTAAAGTGCCTCTACCTGCGGACCACATGTTCAGACACACTGATGCTGCGGGATCGGAAGGCATCAACTGCAGAGGGTTCTTTCAGCTCTTTCACTGGAGGAGAGTTATTCAAGCCTTGCTTTGCATTTTTGGCTAGTCTTAAACTACTATGTGGAGAAGCACCAAGCCCCAAAAGAGGTCACAGAAGGGAGGAAACCATTGTAGGGATGTAGGTTGAAAGGTCACAGTCACAGGGTCAATATTGGGGGATCCCGGAGGGTGATGGAAAATAAAACAAATGCCAAAAAAAAAAAAAAA
>VZTD01002300.1:996108-1012733 GCA_013397725.1 Rhagologus leucostigma | reverse complement strand
AAAAAAAAAAAAGGGAAACAAAAAAAAATTAAAACGTACAAACAAGCAGAGCTGAAAGCATTAAAAAGACAAACCACATTTTGAAAACAAGATTTTAAATGTGCTACAAAACAAATGAAATTAGTACAAGTTAAAAGAAAAAAACTGGTTGAAATGAGAGTTGGAATACTGTGCTGTTCAGCAAAGGCAAGGGCACCTGAGGGCTTCCTGGGCACAAATTCCTCAAGGCTGAGGAGTTTTGTGCAGTTCAACCCCCTCTTGTGTTGCCCCAGCTCACCATGACTCAACACCCGAGGGCTTCCACAGATCCTAAAGTGCTTTACCTGGACCAGGTGGCAGCAGGTTTTTCTAAGAGACAGGGACCATGTCACCCATCCCTGTCCCCACTAAGCCTGGCCCAAAGCTGAGCTCTTCCCCCAGTCACAAGACACCCAGGGCCTCCCAGAGGTGCCCCTTAGCCCAGCTCGAGGCACTGGGGACACTGAACTCCCCTGTTCCAGACCCTCCCCACACTGCAGAGCCAACAAACACCCCCCGGCTGGGGACGCTCCTGTGCCACCCCAGCTGCCTCCACCACAGTGGCTCCAGGAACCCCCTGGACTCTGAACTGGCACTGAAAGGAAATTACTGTTCACACTGTCAAGTGCCAAGCACACGTGGGAGATGACAGCAATTAAGATCCAAGAGGCACTTTAATTAGTCACTGAGATGCATGCCAGGCTCGGGGCTAATTTGGGCAGAACAGTTGGTCCAGCAGCTCCCATCCCCATGGATAAAATGCAGGCACTAATTTAACCCTTCTGGCTGTTTCTAAACACAATTTATTTGCCATCCTCCTCTCAGTGAGCTCTTGTATCTCAGACTGCCACCTGGAGGGATCAGAATTTCTTTGTCCTTCTCCCAACAACCTCTCACAGATCACTTTTGGCTGCAGCTGCTGCAGACAGCACAGGCTCATGCTCAGGGATCATCACTTACACCAACATCAGGACATCCAGCAACCCTGGGAACTGCTGGGATCGTGATCCCTTGGAACACCCAGCACCTCAGCTATGGCAGGGAAACATTCTTTGGGCTTAAGGAGTGACAACCAAGCCCAGAAGCTTCTCAGGCAGGGAAACTGGTATCTGCTCCAGGCCTTTCCTCTGTGCCCTGGCCAGAATCCAAGCTCAGCCAGACCCAGAGGCAGTGGCATCCTGCCATTCCAGTGCTTTGGGCACTGCCTGAGTACAGCCACACTCCTCAGCAGAGATTTCTGTGGAAAATGATCCATCAAAAGCCTTTAGATACAGTAGTATTCCAACCTGGTAGAATTTAACAGGTTTTTTAGGGAGAAAAAAGGAAAAAAAAAAGATTAGTTTAAATTCTAATTGGAGAGATGAGTGTCAAAAGGCTTCTCTTCCAAGTTTCTGGATGAAGGAGGAGGAGATGGGAGAGATGAAACACAACACAGGGTTTACAGCTGCAGCAGTAGGGCAGGGATGGTGTTTCTTCATTGCAAGGCTCTGCTGCAGCCTTGCAGGTAAAGTAGAGGCACTTTCCCCAGGGTTCAGATGCCACCATGTGCTCACTGCTCACAGCACTGAAGCAAGTTAAGTGAACCAATTTAGGTAATCCCTGCAGGTAAAAGGAGAAACCCTGAATGCCTTCCAAGGAATATCTTCCTCTCCTGGCAAATGTTACTTTGAAAGACTGCTGGCAAGAAACGCTCTGACTTCTGAAGGCTTTGCTTAAACCTGTCACGATGGCTTCAAAATTCCAAAAAGGGATCAGGACATCCAAACAGGCAGAAAGCAGCTGTGTGCCAGCCAGTGCACTGACCTGACTGGGAACACCATGGAAAGAGACAGTACTGGCTCTCTAATTTATCCAGATCGTTGATCACAACCATTTCTCTAGCAATCATCTGAAAATCACTTAATACAGATCAATCATCAAAAGGAGTTCACACAATCCATATGAACATGGGATTCCGCTATTTCTGGTACTACCCTGTTCTGTTATCTCTGGTAACATTGTACTGACACGCCCAGCCTGACACAACTGTTGATTTTCAAAAGTGAACACCAAAAAGAGCCCCACTGCCTGCACTGGCCTGCAGGACAGGCAGTGCTGCCTCAGCTGCCCCACCAGACTGTCAGCCTGGTTGGATCCCAGCTTCTCACCAACCTCAGCTGTCTTTGACCTAAAGAGGTTTACTTTGCTTGCTTACTGCACTGCCAGATTTGGGATCACTGCACCCAGCCTCCTTCAGGAAAACACAGGGAAGGGCGTGAGCACGAGAGCAGGAAACACCAAACCCTGCTGGGGTCAAACAAAATTTACCTCTTTGGCCTCTCGTTCAGGCTGGTGCTGCGAGCCCTGAAGCTGTCCTTCTCTGGGGTGTCATCAAAGGACAGGAGGACGTTGGAGCGCAGACCCTGCCATGGAGACAAGAGGTGACAACGTGAACAACGTGCAGCTGAAAGTCTTCAACCACAGGCCAAAGCACGAGAGCTCACAGAGATGCTGACAAGGAAAATAGAATTTTTGTAGCTTCAAACAACCTTTAAAGTTCTCAGATCAGTTTGTAAGCTGTCATTTCTCCAGTGTGCTGCTGGATTGGGCAGTGCCATTACCTTGGTGATGAAGGGGACAAAGTCCTTGCGGAAGGGCAGGCGGCAGCGGATGAACCACATGGCGATCACGTGGTGGGCCAGGCAAACGATGTACTGGTTAAACCTGCAACAGCAGAGAAGCCCCACAGCTCAATGTGCACAGCTCAATCTGACAAACAGAACCGGTCCTCTACCTACTGAAAGTGTAAAGGAAAAAAAAACCCTCAAAAATTCTGTTCAAGAAAAACAGGTTTTTTTCCAAGGTGATGATGTCCTAGAATTGTACCATGGAATTACAGAATGGTTTGGGTGGGAAGGGATCTCAGAGACCAGCCAGTTCCACCCCCAGGGACACCTTCCACCATCCCACGTTGCTCCAAGCCCTGTCCAACCTGGCCTTGGACACTTCCAGGGATCCAGGGGCAGCCACAGCTTCTCTGGGCACCCTGTGCCAGGGCCTCCCCACCCTCACAGGGCAGAATTATGCCTTCTTCAGGAAAAGCCTGGAGACACCAGAATGAGCAACATCCTATAAATAACCTTGAGCCAAAAAGTACAAAAAAAGGTTTTGCATGCTCTCAATTTCACAGATGGGAGAGAAGCACATTCCTGTGTCCTTACTTGGAGGGGTTTGTGTAGGGCAGGGAGATGGCGAAGACGCTGGCGTACTGCTCTGCTGCGAAGTTCCGGTACAGGTGAGGCAGCCTGGCCAGAGCTGCAACAGTCCAGCAACAAAACCAGCACAGGTGAGGCCTCAACACAACCATTCAACAGCCTAACTCAGTTTAATTTCTAATTTTTTGGTTTTCTCTAAATGCTCACTGACACGGAAGTTAAAATCAGAGTATAACGTCATGCAAGGATGAGAAGGCAGCTCGTATTTCCGTATGGCTACACAACACAGCGTGCTTCTCTGTTCAGTGCAAGAGCTTTATACAGAAAACTTCTAACAAATGAGGTGATCGAACATTTATAAGCTGAGGATGGAGCAAGGCCATCACAGTGCATTCCATATGACGAACCCAATCAAACCCCCCTTATTCCACGTCAAAAACACAACTACAGAAGACGAAAAGAAGAACATCACGACTTACTTGACAGAAATTCTAGGAGAGGGATTGCCATGTTGGCTGTGGCAGAAATGTGGGTTAGTTTGACAATTAGGACAGGCAGTGCCTTGATGATGATGTCAGGCATCTCCACGCTGCAGACTGAGAGTGCCACCACGCACTGGTTGGCGCAGCGGTAGATGAGCCCGTGCTCCAGGCAGTACACGATCTCACGCTGGGAGAGCAGGAGAAACACTCAGCACCCAGGAAGGACACCCCTGAGGCACTACCTTCTGACTCCTGTCCAAGGCATCCCTGCTGCAAGGCCTGTGTGACACACCTGAATGCTAACACTGAGCTTTAAATAATGCTGCAGATACTCCAGGCCAAAATCTTAGCAGGTGACTTGAATCAAGTAGGTAGTTGAGACTTTAATATTAAAGTTTCTGATTTAACAGAAATTTTGTGTTTATAAGGGTCTTACTGCAGAAGGTAAAGTCACTCAGTGACCTGTGAGGGGGGACAGGTGAGGTCCCCCAGGTGATTAATCCACAGTTAATCCTGCATGGAGTTAGCAAAGTATTTTTTCGCCTCAAATTCAGCAAATGCAGCATTTCCCAACAGCAAAGGGCAGTGTTACCTTGCACTTCTGTCTCCTAACCTGCTAATAGGCAAAAAAATGCTCTACAGGCTCTGCCCTCCCTACACCCTCCAATTTCTCCTATACCTGCTTGGCTTTGTCCAGGTAATTGTGGTAAGATATCAGTGCTGTCAGCACGGGAACCACAGCCAGGTGCAAATCCGTGCGGGAAAAGCCTTCGGGGGTCCCATGGAGCCTGTCCGTGGTCTTCTTGTCTGTGAGCTGACACATCACACAGCCAGTCAGGGCACCTCTCACTGAAATACCCTCTAAAAGGTAGCAGAAGGCACTGCCCACAGCTCCCCTTGACCTGTGTATATATATATATTCATATACATACATTAAGAACACTCATTATTACCTATTCTGTACCTGGAACAACCCTCACAAAAGAAAGGGTGAGTGAGGATTGACAACCAGCCCACTAATTTTTAAAATATTTATCTGAAGACAAAAAAACCACACTCAAAAATCCCCTCCAAGCAAGCCAAGGAGCTGGGGACTGCCCCAGTGGCATTACCATGTAGCTCAGTGCAGAGGCCAGGTCGTCTATGTTGCAAGGAGAAGTTAAAAATAGCACTTTATAGCGGAGGGATTCGGGTAATTTGTTGAGAACCAACTTCAACACCTTCCAGTCTGTCTCCTGCAAAGACAGAAAATGTTAAGGTTGAAAATTTTTGCGTGATTTCACTTCAGTTTGGTAGGAAGATCAAATTGCAGACAATGTGTCATTTCCTAGGCAGATGTAGGTCTTGTCGTGGTTGATACAGAAAAAGAAGTGGCATTTCGCTGTCACAAGTTTCTCCCTGTCTGTCACCCAGCTCTAGGTGCAATACTGGCACCACAAACTGGAAGAGAAATTATATTGAGATCTGACAGCCAGAATTCAATTCTTCTAAGCACCAGCACCAATTAACTCCCAGAGCAAGGCAAGCCCTCAGCACAGAACCGTGTCCAATGCCACACTCAGGAACAATTTCTATTTACAGTTTATTGGTGATGAAACATTCCCGAATTCTCCAAACACCTCACAAACTTGCAGTGGGAGAGGTTTTAATTTCAAATGCCCTTTCAGAAACAGGATGGCTTACTGGATCTTGTTTAACAAGCACAGTTTTTGCCCTTGTGTGCTCTGAAGCACTGAAATGAAAGCTGTGCTTGTTTTCTGAAGAGCTGGACTGCTGCTCCCACTGGCGGTTATGAAGCTGCACAATCACACCCAGATTTTGAGCAGGAGGAGCAGAAATTGCTTTTCAGGCTTTATTTAGGTACTCTGGGCTGGAATTTCCCAGGCAGCTGGTGCCAGGAGTGGACACAAAGATGCCAGGAGTGGACACAAAGATGCCAGGAGTGGACATACCTGCTTCAAACACTGCAGGAGGACGCCAAAGACCATGGAGTAGGGCAGGTGTCCCACCCGGACAGTGGCACCTTGGGAAGGCACACTGGGGCTGCCTGAAGGTGGGGAGAGGGTGCCAGGGGGCTTTTTCTCAGAAGCCCTTTTCTCTGCCTCTCTGCAACACAGAAAGGGAGAAAAATCCATGTCATTTTTACAGCCTATTCATGTGACATACAGCACTACCCTATCTGGGAGCCAGTTTAAAAACTGAACAATATAATCTGCATTTTCAATTTAAAAAAGCACAGGATTGCGTGGTAGACACACAGCAATGAGCCGGTTTGGTCAAGTGAAGGATTTTTCTATCCAGACCTGTAGCAAATTTAGAAAATTATCTTTTGGGGCATGTTACAGAAAGAACTTTAGACAAGCTATAAAATTAAAAATAGCCAGACTTGTACAAATCATCGAATCAAAATTCAATGATTTTTAAAATTCAATGAAACTGGTTTGAGGCAAGAAATTGCAAATTTTGGGGGGAAGTTTTGTGAGCACGAACTTAAATGTGATGTCTGAGATTGAGAGCTCTTCAGGTAAGTGATTTGTAAGAACAGTTCACCAGTGAGTTACTGGTTCAGACAATCCTAAGCTGTAACTACAGACTGGTCTAGGATTTGGAAGACTTAGAAAAACTGCAGATTGCTACTGATGGAACATTAGACTCAGCAAGAATACAATTTAGTTTGGAAACCAGCTTTTTAAAAATAAAAAATAAATTAAGAAGTGTCCAAGGCCAGGCTGGACGGGGCTTGGAGCAACCTGGGATAGCGGAAGGTGTCCCTGCCCATGGCAGAGGTGGCACTGGATGATCTTTAATGTCCCTTCCAACCCAAACCATTCTGTGATTCTTTTGCTTAACACCATGAAAAACCTACACAAAATCACACAGGCAGTAGGGGCTGAACCTCACTGCTCCATCCTTGTTGGAAAGGCCAAGGCGGTGCAGGGAGTCAGCTCGGAGCATCAGCAGGAAATCAAACACCTGTAACAGGGAAGACACTGGAATCACTCAAACCCCAAGCCACTGGAATACTCTCCCACCCCCACACGGTATTCTTCCAGGTGCAAAAGGACTTTTAAGAGATGCCATGGCTCGTTCTGCAGGAGGCATCACTTCTGGCGTCACACTGCATTTACACACCCATATAAGCCAAGAAACATTCAGTTCTACTTCTTGCAAGCTCTAGAGCACCCAGACCCCACCTGCCACCCAAAAAACCCAGAGGATTGTGCAGCTGTGGCCCTGGGAGCACAGGGGCTGCTCCTACCTGCAGCCTGATGCTGCTGGCCACAGGAAGGCTGTAGGAGTAGATGTAGTGGCGCTGGACGTGCTGGATCAGCATCTCGTACACCCTGGTGGCGTGGCTGGAGGGCAAACTGTACAGCTTGGTCTGCAGGCACAGAAACACAGCCCAGCCACAGGGATCCTGTCACAAACCTGGGGCTGCACTGCCAGTTCCAGGAGAAATGCAGCAAAAACATGATCCTCAATGCAACATGAACAGGTGGCTCTGGAAGGAACATCTGCAAAGACTCCAGAGCAGCTCTGCCTGCTCCAGAGGAACAACCTGCTCTTACAACTTAACCACAGCCCAGGACATGCTGCCCTAACACTACAAATCTGTTAAATCTATTCAGGGTTATGAACTCCTCCTTTCTGCTAATTTATGGCCACATCCTCCCTCCACACAGGAAAATGTGCTCATCTGCGATGTACATGGAAATTAAGAAAATAAAACATTTTGCAAACAGCCCTACAGTGCTCAGAACCAAAGGACTGACCAAAACAAGAGTTAAAATATTAAACAGTTAAACAAAAGTCAGAACATTTAATAGTGGGAGAAGAGTTATCTAAAAAGCCAAGTCCAACAGAAGAGTAGTATGAACAATCTGTGTTTAATGCTCTGCAGCATTTACCTGAAGAATTATCAGGAGCCCAAGGACTGCTGTCTTGACATCCTCCAGAGAAGCTGAATATGACAGCAAGTCCCTCTCTTCCAGTTCAGAAGGAGATGACAGAGAATGTGCAGCCACCTTTGAAAGAGAAAAGCAACACATAGTTTAAACACACCTTTTCTCTATTTCCATGCGAAAGCGAGGGAAGCCTCAGGAAGTCATCCCTGCTGGAAAAGCTGCCAGCCCTGCCAGGTATTCACCTTCTCTATGATATCCAGCAGGCTGTTGAAGTGATGAGTGTTGCAGCCTTCAGCCAGGTCCACCAGCAGCTGAGTGGCCAATTTTCGGACCTGATGGTCTTTATCCTCTGGGATGTGAGCCAGCTGGGAGATCACCACCAGGTTTATCAGCTCTTCCTGCAAGAGGACAGACCTTCCTAAGATGTCAGATGTTCAGCCAGCACGTTAAAGAAATAATTTCAAACAAAAGATCTCAGCTATTCTGGTATCAGGCTTGTTCCTCCACTGTTTCGTTCCTTGATCTCCTCTTCCATCCAATAGGTATTTCTGTCTGCCATCCCTCCAGATATTTGTGATTTTTATTGAACTTTTCAGTGCTTTGGTTTTTGTCTGTTCTATAGATTTGACAGCCCAGGCTCAAACAGGGATTTCTAGGCCTTGTTTTTTTAAGAGAGAGAAGAAACACCAATAGCTTCATGTTTTCACAAATCTTGAAGGAATCCAAGGAGCATCTCTGCCCCTTCCTGCCCTCTGACACTTTGGGCACATCCTGAGGAGCTGAAGACATCCCTGGAGCTCTTCCCTAACTCCTCTCTCAGAGAGTTTCCATCTTGGATAGCAATTAAACTGCAAGCAGCAAGACAAGTCACTGCTCAATATGTCCAGTCCCCATCTTTTTACAAAGCTTTTAAATCAGCATTGCACCTCTCACATTGACTGTCAATTCTTCCAAAACAAAATGGACATGGAATTAATGGCCTTAAAACAGGGAAGCCAAGACACAACCAAGTATATCCTCAAACACAGCAGCTCCCACTGCAAGTTGCACATCCCTGTATCCAACTGAGGACAAATAATGGCAAATCCCCCTACAAGCATCCCAAAGAAACAAGTCTGTGTGGGCAAGATCTAGAGCCCAAGGCTGGGCCTTCCCCACTGCCAGAGAGGACCTGAAGCCCCCAGGAAAATGTGCCTCACCAAAGGCCTTCCCACCCACCTGCGATCCCCAGCAAACACACACCTCATAGAACTGTCTGTTGATGCTCAGCACAAAGGACAGGACATCCAGAACTTTAATCCTAACAGCACTACGGCTCTCATTCCTAAAATAGGAAAAGCAAATCCAAAATGAATAAAATAGAGTTGTTGATATATAGGGAAGGGGGAAAAGAAAAGTAAAACTAAAGGAAAAATAAGAAACTTCTTCAGAGTTGGAACAGTAACTGTGAGAGATCAGCTGAGCCCTCAGCTAATGTCTCTACATCTGAAATCAGATTCAAGAACAATTGGAAATTCAAATCCCAATTCAGCTTTTACTCCTTCTGCAGACCTGTAATTGCAGCTTTCCCATTTCCAATCCAAACTAGGAAGCACATGTCAGAAGAACAAGTGCTCTGGTGAGCAAATTTAAAACCAAACACATGGCACTGAGGAAGAGCTGCTCTTTGGCAGCATTTCACAGAGGACACAGAAGTTTGTTATTGCTCTGTGTTGATGTTTCAGAGCACAGAATCCCTGAGGGAGCACCAATTCAAAACCAGATAACTGGAGTACTGGATAACCACATGCAATCCTAATGCTTAACAGGAAAATCTTGTTTGGTGTCAGAACTACAAAGTGCTGTGGAGTGGAACACAACTGCCTAAGTTAATTGGAATAGTACTGAATGGAAATAAAGAGAAGAAAAATAAAAGCAGCATAAAGAACTCACTGGAAAGCTTTTCTTCTGTTAAATAAGTCCTTTCATGTGCTGTGCCCTGGGACTACTACACTTCTCAAGAGCCATTTACTAACTTAGAACTTCAGAACGTTAGGACTTCAGAAAACAAGATTATCTACCATGAAAAGGTGGCAAGAAACACTTGAAAGTGCTTCTTAAATGTAAGAAGTTCCCAAAGTTATGATTCCCTACCTGAAGAATCTCTCCATTAAGAGCTGCAGGTTGTGGATCCAGCCATCTTTGGCAGGGTGGATGGACTGAGCTCTGTATGTTATCAGGTTTAACACAGAAGATTCCTTTTATGGAAACACCAAGAAATGTTTTTAGTGTATAAGCAAACACAATAAATCCATTCCCCCAACCCCCACCACGGGAATAAGGCTCACGGAAGTCCTTGTGGGGATTTTCTCACCATTTGCTATTTTAGGACTCTCAACTTTCAGCTGTAACAGAATAGACTCAAAAGGAGGACAGTAATAAAGCCTTACTGGTCTCTGATCAGCACATCTTTCCACCAGCTCAAAAAACCTCTCTTCAGAGCCATGAAAATCATTCTGGTCACAGAGTTCTTCTACTGTGGTCAAAAGATCATGCACAATGGACTTCAGTTCCTGGCTCTCCAGAGCCTGAAAAGAGACAAAACCATTCCTGAAAGAGTTCCACCTTGCCAAAAAGTGCTAATTTTAAATACAAACAGAGAACCACAGCAGTGAGAATTGGGCTAAGCCTTTCTCAGCTTCCATTTCCCCACAGTGCACAAACAGATCAATTTGCAAAACAATTCATGGCAAAGCCTTTGGACTGAAAGTACATCCAGGCAGGCCCAACACGCACCTGCAGCTGCTGCAGCAGTCGCTCCATGATGTCCAGAAGGATATCCCAGGTCACAGCCTGCAGCTCCTTCCCATATTTCTTGATCAGGCGTGTGATGGACAGAACGATCTCATAGGACACAACTGCGTTGGGACAGGTCATGGCCTGGAACCCAAAGCACTTCAGTCAGTGAGCAGTTGGGAAGAAGTGCCCAGAAACCCTCTGCATTTAAACGCAACACGCCTTATTAATTAGGAAATCAGCCTGGAGGCCTGAGATAAATCCATTCAAGTCTCTGCACACAAAGGAGACAGCAAAGAACCACTTTCTCAAGAGCAGTTCTGCACTCCTGCGAGCAGCTGTAGCTCAGATGGCAGACACAGCCCCATCCTACAGGCAGACAAGGGAATTAAAGCCAGTAGTTCCTGCTTGAGGCACTCAGATGAGGAAATTTTGAGAGCTCTGAGGCTGTCCCTGAAGACACCATCCCTAATTTTTTTGTACCACCCACTGGGAAGGGTGAAAGTTGTTGCTCTGTATTTTATTTTTTAAGCTAAAGTACCCACAATGTAGGTGTTCGCTAGAAAGGATTCAGACTTTGCTTTTGTGGCCAAAGATACTCGAGGAGGAGGCCTCAGCTACAAACATAAATCCTCTTGTTTTACTTGGTTTACAGTTTCTCCCTGCTTAACCCCACACCCAACTTCTCCCTCTCATCCTCCAGGCCTACAAAGATCTCTTCGGTGCAGGGGGCCACGTTTCTGGTCTAAATTTGTCCAAGTGATTAAAAAGTTCCCCCAGCATCCCAGCCTACCTTGAGGAATGAAGGCAGCACTGAAGTTGGGGAGTTCCTGAGGGAATTGAGGCGATGAGCTCCCCACAGAGCCATCCCAACAAAGAACACAGCTCCTCTCAGCAGGGCTGCATCTGCCATGTAGGATCTAAGGACAGGGGGAAGGGAAGATTCAGACCACGCCACAATTATTTTAGCATACAAAGTCAATATTAATATGCATTGTCCCAACAGGAATTCCCAGCTGTTACACATCAGGGCCTTGCACAGCAATGGACAAACATGAAAAGCAGAAAATCATTCACCACAACTTTAAACAGAGGGAAACTAAACTCAGAAATGCCCCAAATGAGCCCTTCAGCAGCATAACTAGAAAGGGAATTTATTTCTAAGCACCAGGACCTTCAGCTTGTTCTACTGAGGTTGGTGACTCCCCGTCTATCTCATCGGGACCTTACTGAATTCCTTGGATTTGCTGGATCCTTCTCCTTTACCTGTCTTCCATGATCCTGCACATGTTGTAGATGGCACTGTGTCCCAAGTGGGTTCCCAAAAGGTTGCGCATGAGCTGCAGATTCAGAGAGAAGAGCTCACTCACCAACTGTTAAAACATTCAGTAGCCTAAATATGGATTTAACTGGTCATGCTTCTGGAGTAAATGTGTCCTGCCTTTCCCCTGCCAGGACAGAAGCCGTCACACCAGCTGAAATCAGGGGAGAATCCCAAGGACGTGACATGACTCGCACTAACAAGATGCTGATCCCTTCATACTTAAACAATTTTTAATTTACTCTAAAAACCAATCTGAAACTGGTGGCAGACGTGCATAGGCATGTCTGACACTCCATCCAGCAGTGAACTCTAATTAAAGCCCAAAGCAAGCAGGGGTTCTGACCTTCCAGCAGGGCTCACAGAGCTCCTTCACGTTGATGGTGCGGCACAGGGTGATGATGAACACGGGCAGGTTCTCCGAGGGCAGGCAGTTGTAGCACACAACTGCATCCAGGACTTGCAAGGAAATCTTTGGGAAAGGGAAAGACAAAATGGTTGTACACTTCCCTGCGAATCAAGCAGGTCAAATCCTCACCTGGCACATCCAGGAAATCTTCTGGAAGTCAAAAGGGATGAAGATATTTCTGGGTTTTCTTCTTTTTAAAAAGCATTGTTGATTCACTTATCAAATTGATTAATGCTCTGTTTGCTTTAGAATAAATTATTGGTGTTGGAGATTTATTGGCTAACAAATAACATAATATTGCATCAGCTCTCTTGAAAGATGAGAACAAACCCAGAGTCTGATGATCTGATTTTGTTTGTAAAAGTTAAAAGTTACAGTTTCAAAGAACTTCAAAGAATTCTGAAGTACTAAAAGAAGCTCAGATCACTGACCTCTATGTCCACAGATGATGAAGTCTGAATGCACAAGAGGCAGATCTTGCTGTTAAGAAAGAACACTTAATTAGAATTGTTTGCTCCACATGATTTTAGGCAAATTACGAAGAGCCAGAAGAGCCAGGTTAATTGCCATGTTATTTAACTCCTCATTCCCCTTCCTGTGGCAATGTTGGTGACACCCCAAGGGACACTGAGGGCTGCAACCTCTTTTATAAAGTTAAAGGGAGACTTAAATGCAACTCAAGTAATGTAACAGCACAGACTAAGCAATGCAAGCAGGTCCACCCCGTGAAATGGGAAAAACACATTTAGTTAAACTAAAACAAATCTGAACACTGTAAGAACTGAAAATCAAATATTCATCAGAAATGCCAGGTATGCCCTGGGATGAAACAGACCCACATGGGAACAAAAAATATTCCAATTGTCTGTATATTGATCTGCAACTTTCTCTCTAATTTACCAGGAATAAGCATGTAGGAGTTAAAAAAAAAACAACTTACTGGACCATGTCAGCTACGTAGTCTTCCAGATAGCAGCTATTGAATTTCACCAGATTGACTAAAACCAGGAGGAACTCAGAAGTCAAACCAACATCCATCCACTGTAGCACAAAATCAGCTAAAGAAGGAAAAAAACCCTGTTACAATGCCCCTTCTACCCAGGAATGATATCACTACCTTTTCCTGTTATCACTAGATGTCTCTGCCTTGATTTATTCCCACCAAATTGGAGATGGGTAGGGACAATACTCACCCAGCTCTTCCTCTAAGTAGGTGATGTATCGTCCATTCTCTGTCAGAGCCTTGAACACTTCAAGCCGTTCATGCAAATCTTCATTGGAGGGATAGTCCTTAATAACCTTAAAAAAATGGGCTCTGAGGATCCCTAATCTCTCACCCTTTAAATAAAAAAAGGGAGGGTGTTAAGGCCTGGACATTATCAAGTCCTCAGTAATCTTCATGCTTGAAATTATCTTTTTATTGAATCAATGCCTACTTTTTCCATAAGCATCCACCCCTGCTTTCTTAGAACACTGAAAATGACAACTTTGGGCTGATTCAGCCTCATGTTTGTGCAACACGTTGGGAAATCTGAAGAATTCATTGTATGTTGAACTTGGCCAGCCTAGAAAAGTGTCTCACACAGAACCCCTTGCATACCTGAAACATCAAAACCAGCTGCAAACTGGGACTAGAAGGTCTGGGCAAAGACCACATAAAATTTGCTGAATTTTGCTGAACTCAACCCAAAGTATTTCCTCTTTCTCAAGAGCATTACCCCAAACCAGAAAAGCTTTCTGTGAGTTGTATGAAAAGTTTTGCTACGAGGTCAAACCAAGACTTACATTAAAATGCTTCCTCTTCCCATTTAAGAGGTACAACCAAAATTACAAATATGAACATTTGCAGAGAAGAGCCCCCCGGGTGCTTTCCCATTTCCCCCCTGCACAAAGCCCAGTTTGGGTCAGTGTTCCCTGCCCCGTGGGTTTGTTGTCACCTGGCCCTGGACGATGGACTTGAGCAGGTGAAGCACGGCGTGCCTGGCCTCGGCGGGACGCTCCGGCTGCAGCATGTCAGCCACCACCTTCCACACGGCCTCCACGGCGTGCTGGGAGCAGAAACAGCATGAGGCAGGAAAGCTCAGCTCTTCCTAGGATCTCGAGCCAGCAGGTCACAATTATGGCAATTACTGATTAAGAGCCAGGGGTTTCATGTCCGGAGTTCTCTGTTCTGAGGGACACTCACCCACCTGGTCATACGCTCAGATCAACCCCAGGAGACACCAAATCCAGTCCTACATCCCAGGAACTGGAATTCCTCATTCCCACATTCACTTCGTGAGAGCATTTGTACAGAAGCCTTCACCCAGATACAAGAGGAGTTCAAAACCAGTTGGGGGCTGCTTATTAACAAGCCAGGAGATAAGGAAACCCCTCTAAACATCATCTCCCATGAACCGTCCTGAATATCCCCAGCATTCTCCTTCCAGGAAGGTCCAGGAAGCCCATCAGCTCCATCCTCTCTGCTCCAGAGCTGGAAGGTTGGGCAGACTAATTTCCTTTTACAGCACAAAGCAGCCTCTGGGATCATCCACTTTAAAAAGCTCTCTAAACAACAGCAGTCTCTTACAATAGTTTGAGAGCTGCTGCTTAAATTTCCATCCTTCCAATACTCACTGAACACTTTGGAACTCACCTCTTCAATTTTTTTGGTTTTTGCCACTTCACAAATTTGACTGATTGCTCGTATCCTGTTACTCAATCCACACTCTATGCTAAGTTCCTGGAAAGAAATGGAGAAATAAGCTAACAGTTTATCTTACCAGAAACACATATCCATTTCTCCAAGGGGAGAAGGAATTCTGGTATCCTTCTCCTTTTTTTTTCTATTTTCCTCCTTGTGTGCCAACTATTCTGCTTACAGACTTGTGGTACCAATTACTGGAATCAATTATTTTAGTTTTCATTTCCACAGAACCGTAAGGTTTTCATAAAACAGAAACAGTTCCCAGCTTGTGGAAACTGCCACCACAGAAACTTAATCAAGCTCAGACTATAAAAAAGAGGGGGCAGGGAAATACACTGTAACCCAACACAACAAGTATCTCCAAAGTATTCAAAGAGTGACTAACTCAAATGCTGGAGCTGCAAAGTAGGTGAGTTTTACATCCAACTCACCAGAGAATGAGTTGAGAGATCAGGAGAGGGAATGATGGAGAGGAAATGAATGGAGAGGAACCCCAGAGAAAGAGCAAGCCCTCCTGATCCCCTCAGCTGAGGTACCCCAGGCACTATCCCCACCTTCACTCTGCTCAGTTCTCATACCTTGAGTATTTCTGCAGTGATGATAAACTCTGTCTGCTTGCCCTCCGACGACTTTGAACTTCCCCGCGATGTTCCCAGCCCCAGGAGGTTCCTGAACTTCTCCTTCAGTCCAGAATCCTTACTCTGAGGCTTTGCCATCGCTGCCAAGCGCTGAGGCCCTGCAAACACAGAACAGGGTTCTGCTAAGGGAGGCCCAAGGGGAATATTTCAGTAGGAAAACACCATTAACAGCATCACACCGGGGCTTTTCCAAAGAGCTTGGGTGTCTTGAGCCTTTTCAAAGAGAAGCCCAACACTGAGGAAACACAAGGAGCTCGTGCTGCTCCTGCCTTCAGCACCCGCATCCTGCAGCTCCCCATGGAACACGAGGCCTTTGGGATACCCTGTCCTGGGAGCTCTGAATGCCCAGCCCACCACACAGGCTGATTTCTGCAGTATGTCCATGTGCACACATTTTTTGGAGGGTGTGAGCTGGATACTTGCTCCCAAAGGAAAGGCCAAGCACACCGTGCTGTGCTGTTGATGTGAGGAAGGACTTATAAATCCGAGTGCTGGAACATCCAAGTGCTGCCATGGCAAGAGGAACACAGAGGCAAGAACAAGGACGGCCATTACAGCAACAACCCCCAGAAACTGTCTCCCCCTGCCCAACCCACTGTCTCTTGGGGACCCCTGCCCTGGGCACACTACCCTGCACAACCCCGGCACCCCTATATCCCCATGGACATCCCATGGCCTTCCCCACACCCTGGGCACAGCTATCCCTGGTGCTCCCGGGGATGCACCACAGAGCCTGTCCCAGCATCCCAGGGCACTCCTGGATGTAAGGAGTACATGGCCTCCTGCCCAATGTCACCAGGGGACACGCCATGCCCCCAGCCCACTGTCCCAAGGGATGCACAGAGTGCACCACCCTGGAGACCCCCACAGCCCTAACCCACCCCAGGCGACGGCACAATGTCCCCCCGTGACCCCCAAACAAGCCCGGACACGCCACATCGCACCCCCAACCCAGGACATGCCACGACCGCTTCGGGACACACACTGGGGGTCACACCCCAGCCCCCCCCAAACACAACGAGCGTCACGCCCCAGCCCCCTCCAAAACACAGCGGGGGTCACACCCCAGACCCCCCGAACACACAACGGGGTCACAGCACAGCCCCCCAGAACACAGCGGGGGTCACAGCGCGGCCCCAAAGCGCGTCCCCCTCACAGGGTACCGGGCCCCCCGCCACCCCCGTCACTCACCCCCGG
>VZTD01002300.1:956818-996045 GCA_013397725.1 Rhagologus leucostigma | reverse complement strand
CTACGGGGACAGGGGCTCGAGGCTTCCTGGGAGTACGGGAAGAGGGGATCGAGGACACGAGGCGTGCGGGAGAGGGGAAATTGAGGATACCAGGGAGTATGGGAAGGGGGGATCGGGGCTGTGCTGATCACGAGGAGGGCCTGGGCTGCACCAGGAGCAGTGAGGGCCCGGTCTGGCTGGGGACAGGGGCTGGGTGTCCTTGTCACGTCCCCGTCGGAGCCCGGGATGTGGCAGCGAGGGATGTGGCTGTCCTGGGCTGGGGCTTGGGGATGGACCTTCAGCAGCCTCAGCTGTGTTTGGGACACGTGTCCCCATCGTATGACATGTGACCCCACTGTTGTCACCTGTTGTCACTTGTCTCCCGGGTCCTTCCGCCCTCCCTCGCCCCGTGCTGGCTCTGCTTGGGACTGGGGGATGTGCAGTGTTTGGGTCGGGAGTATGGGGAGAGAACTCGCCCTGGCCAGGGTCCCCTGGGTGGTTGGTGGCGCATGGGGCTGTCACTGAGCTCTGTGAGGGCTGAAGGCATCTTTCCTCAAGCCTGGAATCTCTCTGCCATCCCGTGCAGGGAGCCAGATCCAGGTCACGCCCGGCATCCCGAGGCGCAGCAGGAGGAGGAAGAGCGTGTCCATTGCCTATGACCCCGGGCAGGGCGATGGGGCCGAGCCCCGGAGAGCGCGCTGGGAGCCACGGGACTGGCGGGAGCAGCTGGAGCGCATCCGGGAGATGAGGAGGAGCAGGGATGCTCCCGTGGATGAGATGGGAGTGCAGAAGTGCTACGACAGCAGCGCACCTCCGCAGGTAACAGCATTCCCACGGGGAACAGCATTCCCATGGGGAACAGCATCCCGCTGCCAGCTCCGGCAGGCACAGGAAAACACAGCCTCCCTTATCCTCATGCTGCCTCTGGATCTGTCCCACTTGGGATGTTTCCAGGACAGAAACTGGATCAGGACCCTGGGCTGGGATTGGTCCCGGAGGATGCAATGAATGTGAGGGGCAGTGCTGCCTTATGGAGCAGGCTGGAAGGGCGTGAAGCTATGTCCCTTTTTTCCTTAAAATCTCTATAGGAGTCCAAGGAAAGTATCCAGCAAGATAGCTGTGGAATGCAGAGGAATGTGGGGATCACCCATGGGCAGGCTCAGAGAAGCAGTGGGAGCCACTGGAGTGGGAATGTGGGGATCATCCAGTGGCAGGCTCAGAGGAGCAGCGGGACCTGCTGGGCTCTGAGGGAGGGGTCTGGAGAACACAGCTGGACAGCCTCGGCACGTGGAACGCTGTCCTCGTTCCTGCTGGCATCGTGCGCTGGACTTGGATCCCTGGGGAGAAGGATGAGCTCTGACCCTGGACTCAGAGAACGTCACACGCTCTCAGCCATGTGGGTTGGCAGCTGTGGGGCCAGGGGTCCATGGTGCACCACACGGAAATAGCTTCTCTTCCCTAGGGAAGCAGGGTTGTTGCTTCCAAGAAAAAGTGGATGTTGTAACCCTCAGCTCCTCACACCATTTCTTTGTACCCTGAGATTATCCCGCTTCCACGCACTCAGGGATTTTTCCTGGTGCACCTGTGGTTTTGTAAACTTTGTAGGAGAGCTGGAGGGAGGATTGTGTCCCATGGTATCCCGGGTCATTTTGCGTTAGTTGCATCATCCTCCTCACTCTGGTGGGACAGAATCACATCTGGGGAGAAAGAATTGGGAAATAGGAGGTAATGACCTAGCTGAACCCTGTGTGGCAGCAGCAAAGGAATTTCTGGGTTTTGTCCTTCTTCTGCTGGTCTCTGTCATCCCAGTGCTTCAGATTTAGTTCCGTGAGGAGTTCACTGGAGCCAGACACCCAGTTCCTACTGAAGCCTAGTGGGAAAGGGTTGGGATTCTCAAAAGCTGCTTAAAGCAGGAGTTGCATGAAAACTCACTGGGCATTTGTACTTGTGCATCCTGTGGGGTCTCCTGAGAATCCCATCCTCAGGAAAAGCTTTGTCCAGCCCTTTGTGGCTCAGCACTGGCGTCTTGGATGTGAGATCCCAGCAGACAGAGCTGCTCCGTGCCCTCTCACAGATACTGATAGCTGAGCTTGAAGGTGTTTCTTTTCTCCCTTTATGTGGAATTAAAAGGTTGGATTATTCCTATTGCAGCCTTCCAGTCTCTTGGAGGCAGATACGGCTGAAGGGTGGGAGCACACCCTGCACTGAGGGTGGTGCTGGAGGTGCCGGATCCTCCTGGTGTGTCTCAGTGTCCCCTTTGTCCCCAGGTCATGCGCTACCAGGTGCTGCTGGCCCTGATGCTGTCCAGCCAGACCAAGGACCAGGTGACAAGTGCTGCCATGCTGCGCCTGCGCCGGCGCGGCCTCACCGTGGACACCGTGCTGCAGATGGATGATGAGACCCTGGGACAGATCATTTATCCCGTGGGATTCTGGAGGGTGAGCGCGGGATCGCCACATGGACGCAGAGGAACCCCCTGTGCCCTTCCCGTGGGGAGCTTTCCCCTGGAGTCAGGCTAAAAGCTGAATTTTACACTAATTTTGGCACTTTGTATTGCCAGCAAGATGAGATTCTTGGCTGCAGGGCCTGGTGTGTGCAGGGAAGTTGGAGCTCCCAGCTCTCAGCATTTAGACTTCCAAGGAGACGTCAAGGCTCTGTCTCCTCTCCACAGCTCCCACGTGTGGCCTTACCTGTCACACACACTGAGCCATGGCTGGTGTTCTGGGCTGTTGGTCTGTGTTCCCTGTATTGGAGGGCAGCTTGGATTGTGTGCCTTTCCCCTTGGTTTTCCAGAACAAGGTGAAGTACATAAAGCAGACCACAGCCATCCTGAAGCAGAAATACGGGGGTGACATCCCGAGCACTGTGGAGGAGCTGGTGCAGCTGCCAGGAGTTGGGCCCAAAATGGCCCATTTGGCCATGCACATTGCCTGGGACAGCGTGGCTGGGATAGGTGAGTTGGACTGGGTTTTTCCCATCCCTCTCCTAAATCCTGCCTGATCCATTCTGCAGGCGGAGGGGAAGCATTGCAGCCCCAGCCCCAGGAGCCTGGTAACATCCCTTTAGGTCAGTCATCTGCAGAGTATTTGGGCAGGGGAACGATGTGACCCTCAGCCACTCACTCAGTGAGTTGTAGGATTTAAGCAGCTGCTGTTTCTCCCCAAATTTGATAGCAGAAATTCCCAAGAGAAGTCACTGCCCTGGGGAGCTGGTGCCAGATGGGGCTGGACCATCACCTGCAGGTCCCAGCCTGGGGCCCTTGGGGACAGATTAGTATTCCAAAAGGATTTGCTGCTTGATGGAAGAGCCCTGGGAAAGCCAGGGTGAGCGAGTGGGCGGGAGCTGGATCCTGCAGCCCCTCCAGTGACCATCAGCTGGACAGGCCATGGCCCTTGCACTGCATCCAACAGCTCTTAGGGTCTGTCGTTCTCCTGCTGTGGGGGAGGGAAGTCCAGAGGCAGCCAAACGAGCCAAGTGTTTTCCAAATAATTGTGTGCTCGGTTTTGATTTGGGAGGCAAGGCTTAGTCTTCCTGTTTACAGCAATTTCCTGAGTTTTGCCCAATTAGCCCCAGAGACAGCTTTATCGCTGCTGATCTAACAATAATACACTTTGCATTCAGAGCTTTCGAGTTCAAAGCACGTTATAAACACTGCTTTAAGCCTCCCAAGCCCTCTCTGCTGGTGGGTATTATGAAACGTGTTTTCCATGTGGGCAAAGGAAGGGGCAGAGATCACAATTTGCGTAACTTCAGCTGAAACTCCGGGAGGATGAGAATGTGGAGAGGGAACGGGGGCCAGGCTGCCCTGTGGCTGCTCCATGGAGCAGGAGAACCTTGGAGAGAGGCTGGCTCGGACTGTGTGAGCCTGGGGAGAGACACCCACCCCAAATGCTTTTGGCTCCGGGCCTGGGAAGAAAATGTTTGTTCTTGGAGTGAGCCTTCCCTGCCCTCCGCTCCTGTTCCACCTGGCTGCTCCTGCTGCCCGCAGGGGAAGCCTTGCCCTGGGCCTGGTGGCTGTCACGGGCAGCTTTTGGCTGTGCTCTCTCCGTTCAGGTGTGCCTGCCCCACCTAAACTCTGGGCTCTCCCTCCCCAGCTGTGGACACCCACGTGCACAGGATCTCAAACAGGCTCAAGTGGGTGAAGAAGGAGACCAAGCACCCCGAGGAGACTCGGGTGGCACTGGAGGACTGGCTGCCCAGGTGAGCCCTGAGCCCCTGCTGGCTGCGGGAGCCATGTCTGCACTAAGTCCTGCTTGGAGCAGTTTCAGGGACTGCATTTTGGCTCCCTCCTCTTTCCAGGGTCACAGTAGCTGCAGGTGTTTCCCCTCTGCCAGAGCTACAGCAGCAGCATCTCACCTGCATGCTGGTTCTGTTGCTGGCAGATAGATCAGTCACCACTAGTGGAGCTCTTGATCCCTGATTTTTGCCTTACCAAGTTTACCGTGACCCAAGCCAGGTGCTTTTCCACACGGGGCCTTGCCGAGCCCAGTGGCCACAGCAGCATCAGCCCAGGGCTGGATCCTGGCCTTCACTGGTGATTAATTTTCAGTTTCAAACACCAGCTGACACGTACACAAGGACATCTCCACATCTGGCACCTGCCTGAGCACAAGCATTGCTCCCCACCCAGCTCAGCAGGACCAGGAAAGGTCAGGAGGGCTGCTCCTAGCAGGGATCAGGAAGGGTTGGGAGGCTGGGACTCACCTCCAGGGGAAGCCAGAAGGGGAAAGGGATCCCGTTAACACCACAGGCTGCTCCTCACCCCTTCCGGGCAGCTGCATGGCAACACTGATGTTTCTCCTCTCACTGCAGGGACCTCTGGAAGGAGATAAACTGGCTCCTGGTGGGCTTTGGGCAGCAGACCTGCCTGCCTGTGAACCCTCGCTGCAGCCAGTGCCTCAACCAAGACATTTGTCCGGCTGCCAAGAGACTCTGAGGGATCATCCAGCCTGTGGAGAGCTACAAAGCTGCTTGGGCTGAGCCCTGGTAAAGCTGGGTCTGGCACAGGGCTGGCAGTGTGACTGCAGGGGACAGGAGCCTGCTGCAGCAACTCGAGGGAACAACCACTGGCAATGGCTCAGCTCTCCAGAGGAAAAAGGGGCTTTGAGAGGCAGCAATCCTGCTGGGACAGAGCTGAAGGCTCCAGCCTGGGTGAATGGCTGAGCACATCCCAGCTGTGCCACGCGGAGTCACTGGAGAGAAAAGCTTTGTCCTCAGGGACTTGCTGCTGCTTGTAAATACTCATTTAATAAAGGCGGTGAGCTTTTTTTTGCACCTACGAGGTTTGCTGGCATTTATGTGACACTGTGAGGGGAAGAACGTGGGTGACACCTCAGCAAGGCTGAGACCACGGCAACCAGCCCTGCCCTGCCAGCTGAGAGTGGCAGCACACACCTGCCCAGCCCTGGCAGGGGCTCTGCCACCACGCGGTGTGCGGCCAACAGGACAAGAGCTGTGCCAGGGGACGTCCAGGGTGGACAGCAGGAGGAATTTCTGTATGGAAAAGGTAGTTAAACACTGGAAGGGGCTACCCAGGGAGGTGGTGGAGTCCCCATCCCTGGAGATGTCCAGGGAAGGCCTGGACATGGCACTCACTGCTCTGGGCTGGGGACAGGGTGGGAATGGGGCACAAGATGAACTTGATGACCCTGGAGAGCTTTTCCAACCTTGGTGATCCTGAGATTCTGAGGTAGAGCTGAAGCCTTCCCCAGCCAGGAGCAGAGGGAAGCACTGCCTGGACAAGTGACCGTGGGGTCCTGGCAGCAGAAGAGCAGGGGGTGATGCAGAGCAGGGCCAGGAGATGAGCCAGTGCTGCTCTGTGTGTGCCACAAGGGTTACAGCAGCCACGGGAGCCAGGCTGCGTCCCCAGGAGCTGACAGGGACACCACCACCCCTGTGTTTTGTTCTTCAAAGAAAGGGCAGTGCTGACTTCATTGTGGAGCTTCAAAGGCATAATTCCAGCTCCTCTTTCAAGAGGCGAGGGAGGAAGCAAAGTTTACAATGTGCTAAAGGGCTGCAGTTCCGCTCTGGGCTCCTTGAGCAGCTGAGGAAGGAGCAGAGAAGTGCTGGGTACATGGCAAACCAAGTTTATTACTGACATTACAGTGTACATGGTGGGTTTGCAACGCTGCTGACAGCCTTACACTTTATTGATTTTTCTTTTCCAAGTTAAATGTACAGGAACGGAATAATTACTACTGAGCTACAAGATGTCAGGAATGCAGTAATGCTTCAACCAGGAGCAGTTTCCACGGACTAAGAGATTTTCAATCTTATCAGTACGGATTTGCACACCTGATTTCTTTTGATCTACATTCAAAACTACACAAGGTTTTTTTCTTCCCCCCCTCAACTACAGCAGTCCTGGATGAGAAATGGGGTGTTTACACCAGGTCTGTGCTCTCTGACGTGTGTCAGAGTGTCCTGGGAACGCTCTGCCCTGCGCAGCCCGGGTGCTGCCGGGGTTTGGCGACGCGGGCACGGGAAGCAACGTGCACACCATGGAAAAGAGGGGCTCCTTCCAAACATTACCCAGAGAGAGAAGATAGTATTTTGGGGGCCAAAAAGAGAGCAGGTAATTTGAAGTGGGATGGGGAAGAGGTGTCTTGTTAATGGCAGAGCCCCGGGGGGAGGCAACCTCTCCACATCCCCCATGATCCCACTGCCTGTCTTGCCACCCACAGCCAAACACCTGCACCAGTTCCTCTCCAAAGTCATTATTTTCAACCTGTTCAGCCCATCACCAATCCTAAAAGATAACTTTCATAAAGAGAACTCATCTCCTTCACCCCTGAGGCTCTCTACACTCTCCTGTCAGCAGCAAAGGGCCACAGGCACCAGCTTCTCCCCAGGGAAGCCAAACACCCGGTGCTGAGCCCCAGCCCGCTGCTGAGGAGAGCAGAGAATGGTATAAGGCACCTTTTAGCTCCATAATTTGGAAATACCATAGGAAATCCATGCAGAGCCATTCCCACATCCATAGCACCCTGACCACCCAAGGGATTTTATCACAGAAGGGCTGGAGTGAGGCAGGCCACAGCCACAGCTCTGCGTTCACACATCATCCACAGCCAGGTGATCGCTGCCGTTTGCTTTCAGCTGGGAAAAGTGGCTTTGTATTCCCAGCCCCTTCCCACAGCGGGCCTGGGATTGCTGCTGGAGCGTGGGAGGGAGTGGGACAGCCGCAGCCCCTGCCCTGGTAACACAGCTCTGCTACCTGTGAGCGCCGCAGCTCCCCTGAGTCACCTTCACTCACACAGCCAAAGGCAATAACAAAGAGCTTAAATGGACTTAATCTGTAACACTTTAAAGATACACTTTGAATGCTGGGAGTGGGGGTTTGAAGGAGGCCACAGGAAGCCAGAGGTACTGCCCACTCCATCACACCAGTGCCTGCTCCATCCCCAGCCCCACGGACATCCCACGGCTTCGGAGGATGTTCTTCCAATGGCGAGGCACTCCCGGGCTGGGGACACCAAATCCCAGCCCAGGTGAGACCTGGACCAGCCCTACTCCCCAGCGCCGAGCCTGCAATCAGAACTGCATCCCCGTGTTCCCTCCTGGAAGCAGATGTTGGGTCCTCCCCACTTCCAGGTCTGTCCAAAGAGTTTTTGTAGCATCTCGTGGTTCTCATCTTCACGCTCCATGGGGCAGGACCAGCCCCGCTCCCTCCTTCCCCCGCCACATCCACGGCTGCAGGTGGGGAGAGCTGTGGCCTTTAGGTTTGGGGTTTGCTTTTAAACCCCACCCTCTCCCCTCTGCAGAGCCGTTGGGGGTGAGAAATGGGCCTTTACTGCCGGGGCAGGAGCTGCTGGTGGGGGGGTGGTTCCTAAACTAACTGGAAACACAGGGGACTTCATTAAAAAAAACCAAAACCAACAAAACAAACGTTTTTGCTTCAATAGCAAAGCGATTTCCAGCCACAGTCCATTTTCCCATGGTGGGAGTAGCTAATGCTGGGCATGGGGAGCTGGGGAGGGGGTTCCTGGCACCCCCACCCTGCGGGCACCCACCATGAGCCATGAGACATTTCCAGAGGGGCACAGAGCATCCCATGGGGCTCAGGCTGGGACACCCACAAAGCCAAAACACCCCACATAAAAAGTAAAAAAGAAGTAACAGAAGCCTAAATGATGCAGGTAAGAAACAGGAGTTAAAATTCTTCCAGTCCTTTCTCACAGGAACGGGGGACGGTGGGCAGCCAGAGCTGGAGCCGGGCTCAAGAGCAAGCAAGAAAAGGAGCTTTGGTCACATTTGTCTTATGAGAATCGCTGGTGAGTAACAATAATAATAATAATAATAACAATAATAATAAAAAATAAAAATAAAAAGGACTTTAAAATACGCCTTGTAAAAGCAACCAGTGAAGAGCAGAGCACAAAGCATCTCACGTGGACACCGAAGGACAGGGCGTAGGCACCTCAGAAACGTCCGAGCTGGGGCGGGAGGAGAGCGGACGGCGGCCACCAGCAGGGCTCAGAAATTGCTGAAAATCTCCCGTTTCTTGTTCCAGTCCATCTGCGGCGCTCGCTTCTTCACACGCTTGGCCCTCACCTTCTCCTTGGCCTCGGCAGCCGTCGGGCTCAGGCTCAGCCCACTCTCCTCAAATGGGTCCTTCTTGTCCGTGTCTCCGTCCTGCACAGAGAAGGGACGAGAGCTGTCACCCCCTGCAGCATTCCCACACCACTGCAGTGTCCCACAGCCTTTCACGGAATCACTGAGGCTGGAAAACCCTCTAGGATCATCAAGTCCCCAGCCCAGAGCACTGAGTGCTACGTCCAGGTGTTCCCTTGGGAACTCCACCACCTCCCTGGGCACTTCCAGTGCTTAACAACCCTTCCCACAAAGAATTTCCTCCAGCCTGCACAATAAGCAGACGTGCAGGGATGGGTTTTGTAGGAGGAGAAAGTCAGAGCCCCCTCCCTGTGCCATGCCCGTGGTTTCACTGGCAGCAGCGTCTGTGTGGCCATGGAGTTCATTACAACACTGCATTTCGTGGGGGTGTTTCTCCTGTCCCAAGAATGTGTGACTGCACAGCTGCAAGTGGAAAGGCAGGAACACAGAAGGGCTGCCTGGCTGTACTCATGTCAGGTGTGGGTAAACACACAGAACAGAGATCTTTGGTTTTAGGGAAACCTTTCAGAGCTTTCCTGGTGGCACTGTTGCCCCACCAGGCGTGCCCAGCTCCAAAACAGGGTGCACAAACCCTGCTGATAACCGTGGGCAAGGCCTTCCACCAGCGCTGTGAGATAACGGCGCCGACCCTGCTGGGCTGAACGAAACCAAACTGAGCCAAACTGAGCCCAGGAAACCCTCCACACCCCCAGGGACTCTGGCTTCTAGCGCTGAGGTGGGACAGCCACCCCTGAACCGCCCAAGGGTGACTCCACGGGAGGCACCACTGTGCTCCAGCACTGGGGCACAGTCCACGTTTCCAACTTCTCCACCCCAGGGACTCTGACTTCTCGTGCACTGACCCCTGCAGCAGCCCAAAGGTGACTCAGGGGGAGAACCCGCTGTGCTCCCCACCGGGACGCAGCTTGGTGTTCCCAGGGCAGCAGCCATGGGATCAGGGCATGCATTATTCACTGCCCACGGGGAAATGCAGGTGGCAGATTGCAGGCGCTTGGCCACAGCTCAGACACAGCCGGTGCCCGAGAGGCTCCAGGGCTGTGGGTGCTCACAGAGAGGCCATGTGAGCCCTTGGTGCTGTCACATTCCTGCTCCCAAACGTCCTGAGGCACGGCAGAGACTGCACAGGGCACCTGCATGGAGACTTTGCTCTATTTTTAGCAGAACCTTGTGCTAAAGTTAAATTTTTGAGCACTTTACAAATCCCCTACTTCTTAATACAAACCCCCCCTTCTTATTTTAAGAGGAAAAAAATCAGTAACACCTGAGAATACCAATCTATGCCTTGTGTTGACTTTTGGTTTCCACTTCACCTTGCCCAACAAGTTTTGTCCCTTTCCAGTGTTGATCCACACCAAAGAAACCCCTTCAGCCCAGCCAGTCACCAAAACCAACTCCTCCCCTCCTTTAAACACTGTGATAAAGTCACTGTGCTCCAAACAACAATAAAAATAGGCTTTTTATTAAATTTTAGCCTGCCCTGGTCCTGGTAGCAGCACTTGAGCCTCACAGTTCTGCTCCTCATGGATTCCCAGCCTTGCTGTAGCTCATCAGTGTAATTCTACTTCAGATCCCAAACCTTTCACCTCCCACCTTCTTCCCAACTATCCAAGCAGGAATCACTGCCCAAGAAGGTGCCAGTGAACACCCACAGTGCAAGGGATGAGAGAAAACCCTGGAGTTTAGTTGCTGGGTGGATACAAGTGAACCCAAGTCTGGGAGATAAACTGAAAACACATCAACACAGAGCACTGTGAGGCAGGACTGTATCCACACCAGGGTGTAAAAGGGACAGAGAGTGTTTGGGGTTTTTACCTCGGATTCCTTCCCAGGACTCTGCAGGTCGCTGTGAGATGAAGATGTGGATCCTCCGTTCAGCTGGAGGAAAGGAAAATGTCAGTCGGGTTTGTGCCAGACACAATTAAACACAATAAACAGCCAGGTACAGCAATGCTGGGCTGCTCCAGGGATGGGATGGAGCCTGGGGGAATGGTCCTGCTGAGGGGACCCTGCACAAACACAGGAGCTCCCTGGGATTCCCAGCAGAGTTGCTGCTCTGCCACATCCCCGTCCCAGGCAGAGCGTGGTCCCCTTCCTGCCAGACCTGGGACACTGCCACCTCCTCCCTCTGTCACTGGGATTAAATGCGGCTGAAATCGGCCTTGTTCAACCTCTAAATTAAAGCTGTAGAGGGGAGTAATTAAATCCAGGCAGCAGCAGTAAAGCTGAGCTAAATGAGCCTTGGGGCATCCAGGCTCACCTAGCACAGGTGGGAGCCAGGGAAAGACCCTGATCCCTCCTGATCACTCCAACACATCCCCCGAGGCTGCTGCCCCCGGCTGTCACCTGCAGCAGGCGAGGACTCACCTGAGTCTGTGCAGATCCATTTGTCATGGGCTGGGGAACCACACCTGGACACCACACAGAGAAAACACAGTGAGCACCCTCAGCTGGGATTGCTGCCTCAGGTCCCAGGAAAGCATTCCTCAGCACCCTCACCTGCCATCCCACACCTTCCTCCTCCCCTGCCCACCCCACCAGCTCATGCTGTCCCTTGACTTTGTCCCGTGCTGTTTCCCAGCCCACACAAAAGCCTTTTCCCTCTCCTTGCGCTCTTCTGGAATCAAATCCTTGCCAATCCCCTGAATTCACTCCATTTCACCCTTTTAATCAGAGGAAAACACCTGGCAGGAAAGGCACCAAGTAACCTCCTTCTACAGGCATTAACTGCTGCACACTCCCATTTTTTTGACCATTAGTTTGTTTTCAGAAGTTCTTTAATCAAAAATCTTAAAAGTCAACTCAAAAATCTTCATCAAAATCAGCATCACGGTGTTGTCACAACAGTGTCTGGCCTGCTCTCCAGGCACTCTGGAATTTTTTTTTTGCTCACTTCCAATGATTTACTCTAACAATAGCCCACACAATGGCAAATTTTATGCATTTAAGCTGCCAATCACCACGATCAAGTCATTGCCCCAGGCGTTACCATGTCTCACTGTCCCAGACTAACAGATGTGTTAATTGGGACAGGATTAATAACTGAATTATGTCAAGCATGGACGCTTCCCCAGGGACTGATTGGAGGCGGCATCACTGCAGACTGCAGGGATTTCTGGGACAAAGCAGAAAAATAAACCTAAATCGTGATTTTGAGAGTGTGCTGGTGCAAAAATCTCCATGTGGCTTTGGGATCCTTAAATATTTTACTGCAGTGAATGCTGGACTGCTGTTTAGAGTAGGACAAGCTCTGAGCAATGGGCATCAGAAGAGTCAGCTCACACAGAAGTGATGTTTATGTCTCTGGTATCATAAGTAGTTAAATTTTAAATTATTTAAATCAAAACCAAGCTTCAGATGACAAGGAATAGAAAAGTGGAACTGGACTTCAAAACCAAATTTGCCACATCTAGAAAAACTTTTGTATTTCCTTAATCTAAAAGGGTCTTAAGAACCACTCAGTGGCTTAAAGGTTGAGGTGCTCAGGATGAGCTGCAAGGCTTGGTAATCGTCAGTTTGAGGTCAGAGCACTTCAGTAAAGAGGACAGTTATAATTTCCTCTTACCCTGCAAACAGCAGAATCTCCCACAGCCCTTTGGCACCAATGCAGGTGCCAGGCAGACCCAATTCCTGCTCCGTGGTGAATGCAGGGCCTGGAGCACCCAACCACCCTCCCCGTGGCTCTGTCCCCTCCCGGGAACAAGGGCTCCTTTATGGCAGTGCCAGCAGACAGCCCCGGCTCCTCCTCGGAGCATCTGACACCCTGTGCGCTCCCCAGCATTGTCTGACCCATTTCTCGGGACAAATCTGCCCATTGAGCATCCCTGGAGCGCGCTGGGGATCAGATAAGGAACAGCTGTGCTGGGAAACAGAGCTGCCCATTGAGCCGGGGACAGGCCGGGCCGGGAGCGGGGCAGGTTGGGGAGTGGATGAGCAGCTTTCCCTGCCAGGTTTCAGCAGCAGGAAAACATTTCCTGCACCAGCCACGCCGTGATCAGCCGGCGTGGAGCCCTTCCCTCTGCACACAGCGGCCTCGCTCCGGGGCTCTGCAGGTGCCCACAGGTTCCTGCACTGGAGCAAGGAGCAATCAGGGAATCAGAGAATCGTGGAGTGATTCGGGTTGGAGGGGACTTTAAAACTCATCCAGTCCCACCATGGGCAAGGACACCTTTCACTAGAACAGGCTGCTCCAAGCCCTGTTCAACCTGGCTTTGAAGGCTCCCCTCCAAATCCCACCACACCTCAGTCCCTTCGTGGCAGCGAGTTCCAGACTTAATTATTCACCATGTAAAAGCAACAAACTGTTTTTTGGCTGGATGAGGGTGTATTCTCACTATTTATAAATAGCTGGGTGGTGCTCAGGAAACTACTGAAGGATGAGACAGGAGGGAAACATGACTCTCCCTCACTCCTGAGATCCCACCCATGGCACGGTGAGTCATGGGAACGGTGCAGGGGCACCCTGCGAAAGGAAGGTCTCACCTTTGGTGTGCTCCTCCGTGGGGGTCACCCCCAGCTTCTTGAAGTACTCGTCTGTTTCGGGGTCCACCACCAGGAGCCTGGCTTCGCTCTCCCTGGATTTGATGTGGGACACCACCTCCGAGTGCCGCAGGCCCTCCACATTTATCCCGTTCACCTGCAGAGCGACAGCATCAGAACCCAAACCTGCGCCCAGAGATGCTGGTCCTGGCTCACAGACCCCCAGAGCAACCCTCTTTCCCTAAGGGGTGGGATTTTCCTCTTTTCATTCCTGCTGGGATGACAGGAAGGCTACAGGCTTTTTCCTTCCCCCTCTCCAGCCAACCCCGGCCTCCTAAATCCTCCTGGTGCCTCTGTCAGAGCATCCTCTGTGTTACCACACACCTCTGCCTGCGTCCCAAACACATCCATGGGGAATCACAGACCCCAGGCTCCCACCAAAACCCTCTGCCTGCCCTCTTTGGTGCTGCCAAACCCAGCCTTCCCCTTGGATGTGCCTCAGGAACCCCAGGCTGCCTGTGGGCACAGACAGTGGGCTGGGTGCCACTGCGTCCTGCGGCATCACTGTGCCATCCTTCATCCCTCTGGGATGGAAAACCGTGGGTTTTTGTGCCCCTGATGGGCGAGTCCCTGTGCCTGGTGCACGGATTCATCTCTCCCTTCCCTGCGTTCGAGCCAGGACCTACAGGGAATGTGATCCTGTACTCCCAATTGTTCCCCGCAGCGAGGGGACAATGGTGACTCAGGACATTGTTCGGGGCGAATGAATCACCCTTTGTCCCACCGAGAAGGGCTCTGCACGGCCCGGCCTGGCCCGACAGCCTCGGCACGACCAGCGCTCGTCCTCATCCAAAGGGACGAGGCAGGAGGACCCTGCAGAGCCTGAGCCCCAAACTCTTTGCAGGGAACCAGGTTCCCCCTGCTCCTCAGGGCACAGCTGCAAGGCGTGGGATAAAAAGAAAACCCTTCCCAGGCTCTGCACCTCATTCCAGGTGCTGCCACCCTCAGCTGCCTGCTCACAGCTCTGCTCCATCCCTGTCCTGTCACTCCACCCCAATCCACGCCCAGGGCTCACCCCTGGCTGAGCCGGGCCAGGCAGCCCAGGGCCGCTCTCCCCCCACCCAGGCACAGGGCTGGGGGGCATCAAATATTTATCCAAGCCCCAAAGAGCAGGCAAGGAGGGGATCGGGTTTCCGAGCTCGCCAGCTCACCCCGAGCTGCTTTGTGTGTGCCAGGCCCTGGGCCAAGCCCATAAATAAATAACACGACCCCTGGATGTGACACCACCGCAGCCACTGCCACCCGTGCCCCGCGCCCGGCCCCGGCCCCACGCTGCTCCCAGCATTAAACTTTCAGCTGCTGGGAAGAGGCAGCAGCTCCCACTGGCTGGGGAATAATTATTCGTGGGGCAGGAAAGCAGGAGAGTGCTCTGCTCTCAGGATTTTCCCAACTCACACTCTTCCAGGGCTGCAAATCCTATTCCTGCTCTGAGCTGGGAACGAATGCCACAGCTTGGTGCCTGTGGGGTGGTTTTGGGGTTCATCCTCCTGGGGACCAGCCTGAGTAGGGGATATCCATGTGCTCCCACAGGGAAAGGGGTGATGGCTGCTGTGCTGGCTGCTGGGTCAGTCCCTGCCTGTCCCTCTGCTCAGACAGGCAGCTCTGGATGGGGGAACCTCCTTCTCCAGGAAGGACGCAACACACAAGCCAAAGAGAGGGTAATTCCCAGCCCCATCCAAACTTTTTGGCCCCATTTTGGACACCTGGTCAGCACCTGGTAACCAGCAAGATGCCTCCAAGAGCACTCTCTCTCCCATCTTAAGACAAATAATTTCGTGTCTTACAATCTCGGCAAAGCCTTTTTCCCTATTTTTCCAAGCATTCCCTGGCAGGGCATCAGCTCAGTCAGGCAGCACCGACCTGGCCTTATGCCCACAGTCACCTGCCCGACCCTCCTCGGTGCCAGCCAGAGCCAGCACAGCACCTTGGGGACATGGGTCAGTGGTGGCCTCGGCAGTGCTGGGGGAATGGCTGGACTCAATAGTCTTGGAGGGCTTTTCCAGCCTAAACAATTTCAGGTTTCTATTCTATAATTCTACCCAGACTCCAGAGCTCACAAGTGCCCACTTGGCAGGGGAGGAAAGAGCACAAAGCCACTGCCAGAGCAGCCCCATTAGCGTTAGGGCTCCGAATAAGAAGAATACTGGGAGGATCGGATGGGAAAGGTCACAGGATGGGGGTTGTTTCAGCTTCCCCAGGGTCCCATTCCTGCTGCTGTCCCCCTGTTACCTCCACCAGCCGGTCCTGGGGCCGTAGCCCTGCCCGGGAAGCCGGTGAGTCGGGATCCACGGAGCGGATGAACTGCCCCGGCCGGGATTTCTCGCTGTGCAGGTTGAAGCCGTAGCCATTGGGGCCTTTCTTCAGGTGGCAGAGACGTGGGCACAGCTCCTTCTGTCCGTTTAAATCCTGGTTCATGGAGGAGAGGGCGGGGGAGACAAGACACGGGGGTTAATTCATGGCTTTGGGGTGGCTCCCAGGCATATGTGACCGTAAATAAAGCCCCGAGGAAGCGCCGTATCTGCCCCCCATCCTCCTGTCCCCGGCACAGGGACAGGTTAACAAATGGATTTCCTCTCATTGAGTCTATTTTCGAAACCCAATTGTCCAAAACCACTCCAGAAAAATGAAAACTAAACAAAAAATGCATTTCCTTCACCAGGAGCGGCCCAGATTAATCCACCCATAGGCCAGGACTGCCCCCCCGGCAGCGGCCGAGCCCCAGCCCCAGGCAGGGAGGAACCAAGGCTGAGTTGTGCTTTGCCCAGGCTCACCCAGACCCGGGATTAACCTCAGTCAGGTATTTAAGGCAGAGCCACACCCTCGGTCTCAGTGACACCGGCATCACCCACTGGCGCCATCCCCTCCCCGCGAGGGGGGACCAGGATGACGAACCCTAACATCCAAGAGATCCCTGCAGCTCGGGAAGGCTGAGCTTGGCAGGATGAACAGCACAAGGGCACGTGAGGAGTTTAGTGCTTCCCTTCGTGCCATGGAAAATGCTTTATGGCTCCTCAGGGCAGCCAGGGAGCAACAAATCCCGGTTTTCTCCAGGTCTGCAGGACCCATTACATTCCCTCAGATGCTGCTCTCGCCAGCTGCCCTTGTGCCAGGCAGCTCCAGCTCATGGCACAGCACCACATCCCTGGCAAGAGGCACCGCGGAGACTCAGGGAGTTCATTTTCACCCATGGTCTAAGGAAAACATCCCCTCAGATGCGTTTTAACCTTCCCTCAGCAGGAGCACCACTCCGCTCCCCGCCTGCCTGCAGAGAGGATTTGTCTCAGATCACATTCACAGGGAAATCTCTTACAGCCTTTCCCTCCAAATTAAAAATCCAGGCAGCAATTTCCTCCTCCCTCCTCTCTTGGCCAAAAGGCACCATGAAACACCAAACCTCCCAACTCCTTCATCCCCTCAAGGAGGGATTTTACAGGGGAGAACAAAGTGGGGACACACACAGTAGTCACCCGCAGGGATCCCTGTACTGGGGGATGGAATTTTCATAGAATTCCAGAATAGTCTGGGGTGGAAGGGATCTTAAAGATCATCTTGTTCCAGTCCCCTGCCATGGGCAGGGACACCTCCCATTATCCCAGGTTGCTCCAAGCCCCATCCAGCCCAGCCTCAGACACTTTCAGGGATGGGGCAGTCACAGCTTCTCTGGGCAATTTTGGCTGTGGCTGCAATGCCCAGGGGGACAGACGTGGATCAGGGTTCAGTACCAGCCTGACCAGCTCAATCCCAGCATTCAGGAAGAAACAGGGCTGCAAAATGACCAGTCCTTACACACAGAGTGGTTCAGGTTGGAAGGAACCACTGAAGGTCATCTAAGTTCAATCTCCCTCTTCAAGCAGAGCTCCCCAGAGCCCATCACTCAGGATTGTGTCCAGACAGCTTTCCTCTGGCACAGGAGGGGCACCTTGACCACCAAATTCCTCAAAAACTGCTCACACACGAGGGTCACCACCAGCAGTGCCCATCACAGGCACCGGGGCACACTCGGAACTGCTGCAAACTGCTCCCAAATTTTACAGAGATTCCCTTAGCAACTGAGTTTTTTATTAAAAACCAGCTCGTGGTGTTGGCACCTCAATCCCAGATCAGTACTTAAAGGGCAAAAGTTATCAGTGCAACAACCCAAACCAGGCTGGGGCTCCCCAGCCCCTCCTCTACCTGCTGCACGCACCCAGAGCAGCCCCGCACCCACCTCCTCTCCCTCTGCACATTTAACCCTGCTCCACCTTTCCCATGGCCCCGGAGCAGCCAGTTCACCCTATCTGCAAACATTTCCAGCCTGCCTCGGAGTTTTTCAAAAACTGAAGAAAACAGGAAATGATTCAACCGGCCCAAGAGGGTCGGACTCGCGTGACCTTGAAGGACACACAGGGCTCTGTGCAGCAGGACAAGGGGAGCGCGTCTGGGGTCACCAAAGTGCATCTGGGATCACCAAAATCCAATTGGGAACATGTATTTGGGTTAAAAAAGCACATTTTAAAACCATTTTCCTCTTGCTCCATTCTTACAGGGTCAGAGCTCCTGCAGCAGTGTGAAAACACTGAGAGAAATCACTGAGAATCACCCAAAAAATCTGTGCTGGAGGTGCCGTCCCAGCGGGGGATCCCTTGGGGACACCCTGGCAGGGTCAGTCCCTCCTCCTCCTCCAGGGCATCCCCTGGGATCAGCAGTGAAATCAAATTACTCACTAAATAAACCACACAGGAAAAAGCTTCACTGCAGGATCCCTTTGGCCGCGAGGGTGCTGACCTGTGCCACGTCCTACGTGAGCTTGTGCTGCTTTCACTGCAAAATCTTGAATTTAAGGTCCTTAACTGGAATGAATTCAAGACATTTATTTTTAAATATATACATATAAAAAATAATCCCAATTCAGCATCTGCTCTGGGCAGAGATCCTGGGGGAAAACTGCTTATCCTCCCGCAGAGATGATCCAGGGCTTTTGCTGGGCTCTTAAACCTCCCAGCCAACGCAATCCTTGGCTGCTGGAAAAAGCAGGTCTTGGAGCTGAGCTCTGCAAAGCCCCTCTCTGGGATTAAGCAAAGGCTCACACCCCCCCAAGACACGGAGCCTCTGCCTCTCCTGCCAGCTCTGCTCTTTATTTTCTTTTTGACCCGTGCCAGCGTTTCCCTGGTTGTGTTCTGGGAAGATATTTCCTAAGCTCCCGGGGGAATTTGGCCTTTGTGAAACCCAAGCCCTGCCACAAAGAGTTCCCTGGAACAGCAGCACGTTATCTGGGCTTCCCAGGAACCCGCCTGCAGAACTGCTCCAGTCCCGCTCCGGAGGAGGCTCCGTTGCCTCTCGCACGCCAAGCACTTGAAAGCCAATTCGGATTAAGTTACATTCACATGGATGCTGCAAAGCAACAAAATTGAACTCGATTTTTTTGTCTTAAAAAGCCCAAAATTGCCCACACACTAAAAAAAAAAAAAAAAAAAAATTGCAAAATGAAGCCTTTTTTGTTTTTTCTCCAGGAATCCAGGCACGAGCTGGATTAAGCAGCAATGGCAGGGCACACTCCATCCCCGTCTGTGCCATCCCCAGGAATGTCTGTGCAGATAAATGCTGCCTGGATGATGAGTTGCATTCACACCCCATCCCTGGAGCTGCTGCCTGGGGCAAACCAGCGGCATTTTACAAGGAAAAAGGTTTCGGAAGCGCAGCTCAAGCTGTTCCATTTAAAAATGCACAAACAAGACATTAAATAACAATGAAATGCTTTCAGTAAAATCAAAAAAAAAACCTAATTGGGTGTTGCCAGCCCTCACAATCTCATGGCAACTCTTCCAGCATCTGATTTTTTATTTCCCTTAGAGTTTCCAGCGCTGCTGATGGGAACTGGGGTCCCTCAGGGACACCCCTTGGCTCATGGGGGTCACCTGGGGACACCCTGTGGCTCACTGGGCTCTTCCAGAGACAACCCCCAGCTCCCTGGGGTTCCCCAGAGATCCCCCTTGGCCCATGGGATGTCCCAGCACTGGCTTTGTGCCACCCTGTGCAGGTCCCTGCAGCGACCAGGACCGTTCCCATTTCGGACACCTGAGGCTGGTATCACAAATGTCACCAGCTCTGATTAACGAGGGGTTTCCATGCCATTAATTAGCACGTGGCAGCCTCCATGAAAGCAGAATCCACTCCCAGAAACACCAAAAGGAACCAAACTCCCCTCCTGGGTTTTAAGGGACAGCAGAGCAGCCCTTAAGCTCCGTCATCCAACCAAACCCACCTGCCCCTACAAAAGCCCCTCCCCAGCTCAACACCACGAGGCCACCAGTGCCAGACACCCTCCTGCTGTCACTGCTGGCCCAGCCTTGAGCCACATTCCAGGACAGGGATGTCCCCTGCTCCCCACAGCCCGGTCCCACCGCTTTCCCAAAGGACACTGACTCACTAAACCAACCCGCACCTTCACACCATCCCCCAGCTGGACCCTGAGCAGGAACTGGGATAAAAAGGGCTTTTCACAGACCAGCCCCAAAACCTGCAGGAACATCCTCAGTCTCTCCACACCCAGGATGCCACACTGGTGGCCAGGTCCCAGGACTGTCTCCAGTCCCTCTGCCCGCCCCACAAACTCATGCCCACAATGGGCTAAAATGCCTTGAAAGCCATGGTTTAGGGCTTTATTCCAGGAATAAAACACCGGTGCCAGCGTGGACATCAGCTCTCTTGGGTCCTCCAGGAGAGAAGGAGGAGGAAGAGGAGGAGGAAGACGAGAACACAGACACACACAGAGCTACTCTAGTGGCCGAGGCCAGGTTGGTACCATCCGCCCTGGGACCCCGGTGGGTCCCCGTTCAACGCAGCTCCTGCGGTGCCTCGGCCACGATGTCACCGAGCCCCTCAGCACGGGGGCCACCCCAAAACTCCTCTCAGGCTGACGGGACGCTCTCGGCACAGGCGGGAAGGGCAGGGTGTCCCACGGGGGTGTCCCACAATGGGAGCAGGAGCTCCAGCCCCGCTCGTGTCCCAGAATGGGATTTGCTGGAACTTCACCAAGCTCATCTCCTGGGTGTGCCGGTCATAATCACTGGGATCAGGGCTCGGCCCTAATCGGCTCAGTCCTGCCTGGGACCACCTCACCCTGCTCCCAACACAAGACCACCCCTCCATGCCCATCCCGGGGTCTTTGTCATTTCCAGGGGCAGCCAAACAGGCTCCAGTCACCCCCCCGGGGACTGCAGCACCTGGATGCACTCCAGGCTCCGGATCACCCGGCGACAGGTCAAACCTTTCCATCCCTGCTCGGCAGAGCTGGAGAAAACCCAGGCAGGAGCATTCCTGCCTAATTTACGTTGTTAACATACTTTCTTTCAAGTCAGCTCCCACGGTGTTTCCTCTCCTTCTCCTTGTGGTTTCGGTCAGAAAATGGCTCCTTTGCTCCCTCCAAAACAAACCTCAGCGGCAGAAGCCACCAGGGCTGGGGGACACCCTGGGCCATGGAGATGTCCTGGTGGGACAGGGAACACTACTCAGAGCCTCGGTGTCCATTCCCACTGTCCTGCCTCCAGCTGGGACTTCCCCATCCCCTGCACTTTGGATTCTCCAGTGCAGGCAGCAGCACCAAGGGATGCAGGGGAGGGGATGCACAGCCACCTTCAGGGGTTGTGGAGCAGAAATGCAGGATCCTGACCCAAATCCAAACCCCAGCAGGCAGAGGAGTGAGGGGCAACACTGGGAGCCTGCAAAGAGCTAAGGAGGGGGAGAAACCGATGCAGGAAAGGGGCCCAGGGGCCACAGCACCACCAGAACAAGGGACCCATTTACACTCCCTGACAGAGGCACCCTCCCTTGGCAGTACTGGTTACACTGGGAGCTGAGCCGAGCCTCGGGCGAGCTTTAATTGCCACTATTATTACCACAGTTTTGTTGGAAGCTCAAAGGCTGCTGCCTGTGCACAGATTTAGGGATGCACTTAACTTTAAGCAGATATTTGTCACCAGTCTGGGAAGGGGAGGGATGAAACCTCGTTGTCTTCCACGCTGCAAAGATGAGGAAAACTGGGAGAAGCAGGAGCCCTCACTGTGGCTGCCAGCAGTGCCCACGGCCCTGCTTGCCATGAGAACCAGGAGGCTCTGGGAGCATGCCAGGGCTGGAGCGGGATTGCTGTCTCCATTCACCGCTGTGCCAGCAATCCTCCTCCCGCTCCAGCGGGGCTGGGCTCCATTCCCCTTCCCTCAGGAGTGACTCAAGTTTTCCCATTAAAGCAGCACCAGAAAGGGGGCTATTGTAGCCCTGCAGCCCCTGGGTCCAGGGGACCTCGGTGACACTTGGAGCAAATGCCAAAGGAGCCTCGAAACCCACCCGGAGAGTGGGACTGAGGTCAGCAGCGCTGCGAGGGGGGAGGCAGAGCACCCCCGGGTCTGCACCGTGGGGGGAGGACACGGCAGCTCTCCCACCACCCCCAGCGCTGGGAAAAGCAGAGCCAGGATGCTCCCGGGGCTCCCTGAGTCCCGGCTGGTCCTCAGCTCCACGCCGGGATGCTGCGGCCCCCCGCACGCTGCTGGGGAGGGCTCGGGGCGCCTTCCCTCCCTCCCTGCCGGCCGCACACGTCTCCCCCAGCTCCATCCCCCGGCTCGGAGTCAGCCAGCGCCGAACGGGCTCAAACTCCAGATGTTGGTGAAATGCTATAAATAACAGAGGGGGAGGGGAGGCGGGGCTGGTGGGACGCCAGGCCCACCAAACACAAGCAGATGTTCCCCTTCCCTGCAGGGCCAGAGCCGGGACTCGGCAGAAAGGTGGCAGCTCCAGCACCCAGAGACCCTCCCCGCCCCAGGCAGAGGTTTTCCACCAGCCAGGAATAAATCCTTGGGCAGGACCAGCAAACAACCTGCTGCCATTTTTACACAGCCACAGCTCTAATTACCACCCACCCCGTTCCCGAGGAGGTGTTTCGGCTCCGACATCAATGGTCAAAAGAGGAAAACCTCACATCCTTCCTCCAACACAGACCTGACAGCCCACAGCCTCTCAGTGAACGCTCCTTCTTCCCAACATCTCCCACATCCAGGTCTCAGCAGGACAAAGTTTCAGATGCTCCCAGGGACTGCAGAGTGCTCATGGTTATCTCTGCCCAGGAGAAAAGGATGGGCGCAAATGTGGCTGATCTGTCTCCAAACAGCTTGTGGCAGAGCCTGTGACCACCTTAAAATCAGCAGTTACCTTAAATATCACCAGGAGGAGAGCAGGGTGCTGCAGGCTCCTGACGGAGACAGCACAAACTGTGCATCACCTGGGTGTCACAGCCCCATGTCACCACCAGGCCCCTCACCTGCCTGTCCCCACCACAAGTTCCGGGCTGTTGCAGCTTATTTAAATCTCTTGCATTATTCAAATTACTCCAATTATTTAAATTGCTCCAGCTGGGTTTGAGTGATAGAAGCACCAAAAAATTGGTATTTATTTTAAGGGCAGCAGACACTGAGGTTTGTGCTGTTTTCCCAGCTCTGCTCCCCCAGCAACCTCCTGCCAACCTGGGGGGCTGCACCAGCACACGCCCAGTGCCCTTTGGATGGATCCCTCCCTCTGGATGCATCTCCCTTTGGATGCATCCCTCTGCTTTCTCTGCCAACAGGCAGCACAAAGGCAGCGAGTGAGGATGGCAGTGAGTGATTCCAATTAGCAATGGAACACGTCCAGCCACGGCCAAGCTGCAGCTGATAGGGTAGTTTGGATATTTCTGGGGTTTTTCTGATGACAGTCCCTGTGAGGAGGAGGAGGATCAGCCATGCCATGGAAAACCTGGACTCGCAGCACAGCTCCTTCCAGCCCTGGAGGGGAAGGATGATGCCCACAGCAGGCACCAAGCCTCAGCAGGGTCCTGCTGGCCCCAGGGACACTTGCTCTGAGCCCTGCAGCCCTTTTGGACACAGCAGAGGGGACAGTGGGGGTCACTGGTGGCAGGGTGGTGCAAAAGTAATCACAAAAGATTAATGAGGCCAGTCACCATCCCATGCCACCACAGCAGCAGCAAGAAGAGGTTTGCACCTTCTCTGTGCCTTCCACCAAAGTGTCCAGCTCACCCCCAAGCCCGGTCCTTCCCAGGTGCTGTGGGATGCAGAGAAGCTGTGCCAGCACCCACCAGAGCCATGTCCCAGGCACAGCCAGAGAGTTGTTATCTCAAGAAAGTGCCAGGCAGGAGAAAACAAGAGCAGGAAGGACGTGGAGGGAGGAGAGGCTGCCCAAGGTGCAGCTCGCAGTGACAGCGCTGCCAGGCTGCGGGATGGCACCGCTCCCACCCTGGCTCTGGGGCAGCAGGAAAAGCACTTCCCTCACGGCTGCCATCAGGGCTTCACCTCCAGGAAATCTCCTGCCAAAGAAATCAGAGCTCAACCTTTGCCACAGCCGCCCCGAGGCACGGGGTAAGCCTGGATTTGCCCCTCTCCGAAATCCCCGGCACCGCAGCATTACAGAAATCCCTGAGCACAAAGGGGCCTCTCAGGATGCGGCTGCACGGGGCCACATCCTGCTTGGGACCTCGTGTCCCCAGTGGGGACAAGCCCAGGTGAGGGTCCCCGATGGGCACGTCCCAGCTGTGGGGACGCCAGCCCTGTCCACCCCACAGGGTCCAGCTGATCCCCCCAGCAGCGACCTCTCCAACAGAGCTGTCCCGGCCATTCCCTGGCAACCCCACAGCTGGGGAATTTCTCAGCCACAAGCTGCGGGAAGCAGCATTTTTTCCCCTCTTTGCTGGCGTTTGAGCAGACTCAGACAGCAAAGGCACCCACGCTCTCCCCCCGGGCAGGGCTGGAGCCAGCAACAGCAGCACAGGCTTGGCTGGAGCAGGGAGCAGCTGGCCCGGCCCAGGGAGAGAGGGAGGGAGGACAGAGGAGACCGAAACCGCCACGTGCACGTGTTTTCATGGAGAGAGACAACTTTTCCAGCAGGATCTGCCAAGGGAACATGCAGCCGGGATACCAGAGAGCTCCTCTGCTCCAGAACAATGTGGGGCAGCAATGTGGGTCCTGGCAGGCTGGGATTTGTCCGAGAGGAGAAACATGGAAACTCCATTCTGGATTGAAAGGGATCTCGGCAGATCCAGAGGGATCTGTTTTCCGCTGGGTGGGAGGGAAAAGAACATCGGTCACTGTGCAGGGCTCGAGCTGCTGGAACAGGGGAAAAAATCCTTCCCACGCTCACCACGAACCCCCAGGCGAGAGGAGGGATTGCTCTGGACAATGGGAAGGCAGAGGGAGATGCTGGGAATAAGCACCTCCCGATCCTACAGTGTTCCCTCCCTCCACAGGGGCCGTGCCGCGCCACCGAGCTCATGTCCCCCCGGGCACAGACCTGTCCCATTCTGTGACATCCCAAATCAGAGAGCTGCCACCCCCAATGGCCCATCTCCACGGACAGGTGATGGATCCCAAATGGAGCCTCCTGCACAGGGCAGAGGCTCCCACCCGAGCCCAGCATTGCTTCTGGCTGGGGCTGTGCCAGAGCCGGGCATCTCCAGGCTCTGCCCTTCAGCCTCCCCAGCTGCTTTTGGAGGCCAGGCCTTGAGCAATCACCAAACATTCGTTCATGCTGGCCCCATTCCTTGCCTTCAGTGACCCCGGGTCATCAGCAGGAATCCAGTCCTGCAGCTTTGTGCTCCCACGGCACTCGCTCAGCACCGCGGATTCCGAGGAAAACCCCTCGAGGTGGAGGGGGCTCTGTGATGCACCAGGCACCGCAGGGAGCACCTCCCACCTCCGAGAACACGCTGCACCCCGGGACAGGGAGGGCTCTCGGGAAAGGAAGGGTATTTTCCCAAGGGCTGAGGCTGTTCAGGCTCTGTACTCCTGGCCTTCCCCGTGCCAGGGCTGTGGGACCGGGGTCGTAGGACCACACACCAAACCCCACAGCCCACCAGGGCCAGCACCAACTGCTCAAACCCACCAAGAACTGCCCTGAGAGCCTCACTTTTAGGGATAGGGTGCAATCCCTGTGCCCTGCAGAAAGCCAGCTGTTAGTCAAGGCATCTAATATGGAATGGGAAAAATTGTTCTGCACCACAGGCCAGCAAGGACATGGCTCCTGGTCCCCTCCACGAGCCCCCTAAGCCCCCACCCTGGAGAAGAGGTCATGGGTGCTCCACTCAGCCTTGTAGAGCCCAATAAAGTACACGTAGGGTGGAAAGGACGGCACAAGCCATCATGCTGTCCCTTTTGGGTTGGTTTTCCCCTCCTGCTCTGCCACTGAGCCCCCCTAGGAGAGAGGGGTGCGATGGACACAGGGCAGGGGGACAGATCTGCACCCCCAGCCCGGCCCCTGCCCAGGGAGGGGGAGAACAGGCACTGCTCTGTGAGTGCTGGGCCCAGGGAAGTTCAATAGTTTACTCCCAATATTTGTCTTGGCCGGGCAGCCCAGCTCGCTGGAGGAAATGGGGCAGGGGGAGGGCTCCAAACATCCTCTGCATTCCTTGTAACGAGAGCAAAGCCAGCGCCGGGGCACCCACGCTCGGGGTCACCCAATGTGAGGCCTTTTGTGTTTAGAAACCCTGCAATAAAATATCCAGGGGTGCTATTTCCCAAAAAGCAGCAGTGGGGTGAGGGGCCTTGGTTCCAGCCCTCAGCTTGACACATAAACTACTCCCTTCTCCCAAAAACCCCCAAGTCACAGCTTCTGCACAGAATCTGCTGACCTGGGCACAGCACCCACGGCCTCCAGTTCTGCTGGGGTTCCCCTTGACCTCCCCCTCCAAAACTCAACCCTCCTGTCACTGACCCCATTGCACAACGCTGGCACCAGCTCCATCCCACGGCACTGCCGGGAAACACGGGCTCAAAGCGAGACCTGACGCAATCAGGGACCATCAGGGCTCATTCCACCGAGCTCCAAAAATGACATTTTTTAAACCAAGCTCCTTGAAAACGAGGGGGCCACAGATGATGCCCCTCGCCAGAGCTGAGCTTATCTCCAGCTGAACAGGGCTGGGGCAGGTAAGGGGTCTGGGGTGGCTCTTGGAGCCCTGCGAACCCCAGGCAGCCGGACACGGCGCGTTCCCAGTGCAGGGCGAGGATCTCCCGTGATAACCCCGGAGCCAGCGCTGGCTCCAGCTGCTCCTGCTGATAAACGTGGGGTGAAGGGGGTGACGGTGCCACCCTGGGGCTCTGGGCACGCTGCCATCCGTGCCTATGGCAAGGGGAACACAGAGCCCCAGGAAAGAGGGAACAGCCCCAGAACGGCGCTCGCAAAACCAGAAGAGGGCTTTGGGTGCCCAGCACAACCCATCAGCCACTCCGAGGGGACTTTTATCCCCACATCCCCATTGCTCAGCCCCCCGGTGCCAGTGGAGCCCAGCTGCCAGACAAGAGCAGGGAACTCTTCCAAGCAAAGCCGACTACTCACCCGCTTAGAACTAATTAGAGCTTGTCTTAATTAAATCCTGCTAACCATGAACAACCCCAAGGCCAGAATTAACTGATTTACCTGGCACAGCCTCTGGCTGCTCACGAGGGACTGCTGGTCTGGTAGGAAGGAGCCAGCCCTGTGCTGGACACAGCGGGGCAGGAGCTGTCAGGGACTGGGAAGAGCCACTGGAGACCTTTCCTGGGGCACAGCATCAGTCCCCAGGGAATGCCGGCCTAGCCAGGTGGCAGGGCCACATTCCCAAGGGTGGGAGCTCAGCCCGCCAAGGCTGGAGCAGAGGGATTAGCCCTCCCACCACCTTTTGTGCTGCTCGTGTCTTTAACGGGATTAGTCCCTGTAATTCCATAAGAGGGTTTAATCACAGAACACCCCGGGGAGCAGCGGGGCTCCGGCCGGGGCAGGGGAGGCAGCGACCCCACTTCCAGCAGATGGTGATGGAGAGGCCCAGGAATACATTTGGGTACCCACTCACTGCTGCTCCTGGCCCCACTCCTCCCTCAAGCATCCCCAGGACAGCTCGGTGCCAGGCTGGAGACCCTCCAAGCGAAGGGCCCATGGCCAGGCAGTCCAAGTTGTGCAGCCTGGAAAAGAAAAGGCTCCAAGGAGACCTCAGAGCCCCTTCCAGTGCCTAAAGGGGCTCCAGGAGAGCTGGAGAGGGACTTGGGACAAGGGCTGGAGAGACAGGACACGGGGAATGGCTTCCCACTGCCAGAGGGCAGAGATAGATGGGATATTGGGAAGGAATTCCTGGATGGGAGGGCAGAGAGGCGCTGGCACAGGGTGCCCAGAGAAGCTGTGGCTGCCCCTGGATCCCTGGCAGTGTCCCAGGCCAGGCTGGAGGGGGCTTGGAGCAACCTGGGATAGTGGAAGGTGTCCCGGCCCATGGCAGGAGGTGGATGAACTGAGCTGTCCCTTCCAACCCAAACCATTCCAGAATTCTCTGCCTACTGAGCAGCCTCTCACACTTTCACAGCACCGGCACCTGCAGGGAACTGTCTTTCTTCCCTTCCAGGTGCTCATAAAACTACTAAAATTTGGCTTTCACATGCTCACCACTAACAAACATCCCCCACCAGCTTATTGTACCTGGAAACAAACTCCTGCAAAGCTCTACGGAAAAGAGAGACACTGAGCCAACAAAATCCAGCTCCACGTCTGGATATGGTCTGAACATGCACAGCAATGGAACCAAAACGTTCAGGAGTCCAGGCAAAATGTAGCGAAATTAAATTACAATACGGATCTCGCCAGAAAGAATTATGTCAACAACTTGGGGTTCAATTCCTTGTTTATAGAGACCTGTGGATCTGGAGAAACCCTCTACTGATTACAAGTTTAATTTTTGCTCTCTCATACCCCAACCTGGAGTCTCCCACCACCAGTGCCTGTAAAATTTCCATATCCAGAGACAAAACAAAGGACTGGGAGACAAAACCAGCTCCGAACAGACCTTCATTTACACCCCGAGCTCTTTTATAATGCTGGGTACATCATTCCCCCTCATAGCCTTGCTGCCCCAGACTGGAGGGCAGGAATGAACAACACAGAAGTGATGCCACATTGTCAGGGCTGTGAGCACTCAAGGAATGGTGTTTTACGGGTTAAAAGGAGCTCTTTAAAGCCTCTTTTGCAAGTCAGGTGTACCTGGCTGGCAGCTGGAAGCCTTGGCCCCCTCCAGCCTGGGAATTCACACTGAAGTCAGCAGCACGTGGCGCCTTTGCTCCACGTGTTTCCATTCCCCAAGAGCAATCCCACAACTCCAGCACCTTCTATCCAGGTAGGAGCAGCCCCATTTCCAGGGGCTGGGCAGGAGGAGCTGGGATTCCCCCAGACCCACAGCACCACCTGAGGCACCAGCAGGTCCAGGATCCAACCCCTGGAGATGATTTATGCATCCACACTGCACAGCAGCACTGGGACAGCCCTGGATAAACAGCTGGGAACGTGCAGCGCGTCCCCTTCTCCACAACTCACTCGGGTCTCAGGAATAAACAGAGAACCCAAAAAAAAAAAAAAAACAAAAAAACCCAAACCCAATATTGTTTTAAGGTTTCCTCTGCCATGTCAAGCCCACGAGCCCGAGCAGGCTGGAGGAGCTCCAAGGGACGGAGCAGAGGCACAGCAGAGGCTCTGTGCAGCTGCCAGGGCACACGCAGAAGGCCCCGCCGCTGCCAGAAGATTTTTAATTTATTCTAAACCATTTAATAGTTCTGCTATTGAACAGAACCATCGACAGCTGGCCAGGAGCCCATTCGTGAGCGGGGCTGGTTTTGAAGGAAAGCTGCTGGAGCCCATCCCTGAGAGCTGAGGGGGCTGGGGAGAGCTGCACTTCCAGCAGCTCCCACTTAATATCAGCTTCCCAATCATTTCGAGGGAAAGTTTTTGATTACTCGAGGATGCAGAAGGGATCAGCACCGGCTGGACCACCCGCAGCACCTCCGGGTGTCGGCAGCATCAGCGCCCCGCCGCCGGGTCTGGGGTGGGAGCAGCACCCCCGCACCCTCCCGCCCCTTCCCAGGGAGCTGGGGGGTCCCGGGGTGACCCCACTGTCCCCTCGCAGGAGCGGGCGTCCCTCGGGAGCGTGCGGCTCCGGGAACAAAGGCTCTTGGCAGGGCACGGCTCCTCCCGATGCTAATCTGCCTCTCGCCTCCCACCCGCTTTGTGTTTCACTAAAAATACCGCGGCGGAGGAAGTTTGTGCCGCGGGGTGGATGCTCTCCTCCCCGGGAGGGGCTTCCTGCGCTGCCCCGGCACGAAAACAGCCCCCAGCCCCGCTCCTCCACTGCCCCGGCAAGCCGAGCCGGGGGACGCCTGCTCAGCCCCCTGCCCTGTCCCGCAGCCCACCCACGGCTCCCGAGCCTTGGGGGCTGGGACACAGCCCCAGTCCACACGAAAGGGAGCTCTTTGCATCCAAACCCCCTTCCCGCAGCACGGCGAGGATGCGGGACCCCGGGGCTCACCCTGCCAAGCACCACACGGGTTCCTCCACCTTACACCCCCCGGGGAAATGTCTCGTCCAGAATGGGGAGCGTTTCCAGCAGGATTTGGCTCAGATCCCTTCCAGCACCTCCTCCGAGTGCTGTGGTGATGCCCAGCACACGCTGCTCATCCCAGCCAGAGCCGGAGCTCCACAAATCCCACTGCCAACCCCAAACTCACAGCAAAACCAGCAGCAGAAGGGAACAGTGTCAATGCACAAGGGACTGGCAGACGCGGCTGTGTGGGGCACGAGGCTGGGGCTGCCCCACTGCCAGCCTGGGGATCTGCAGGGCTTTGGGATGTGGAGCCTTCCAGCCTCTGCAGCACCACAAGCACCCACCATCGTCACGGAATCCTGGAATGGTGTGGACTGGAAAGGACCTTCAAGTTCACCTCATTCGGACGCCTTCCACTACCCCGGAGTTACTCCAAGCCCCGTCCAACCCGGCCCTGGACACTTCCAGGGACGAGGATTTGCACTTCCACGTGCCCCAGCCTCCATTCCCGAGGTGCCGCGCTGGAGCTGCTCCAGAGCCCACCCCCAGCCCGGTGACACGCGATGCCAGAGCCCGGCGACATCAATAATGCAGCGGGGTCAGCGCCGGCGTCCCCACAGCTCCGCCCGACTGCTGCCGCTGCTTGGGGATTGAAGCACTAATCCCAAAAGCAAGGGATCCCTGTGCCACTCCTGGCTGAGCTCCCACAGAATGCAGACCCCTCACGGCCACGGTGGTGCCCACGGCAAGGACTTTGCCTGAGGGTTGGCAGAGGCTTTCCGGCCCCACAGGCACCTTCCCTTCCTCATCCACCCCATCCCATGTCCTCAGCCAGGAACAGCCGTGCAGCCCCCGTTTGTCTTCAAGTAGAGGCAGGCACAGCTCCCAGGGTGACACATCCCTGCTGTCCCCACGGGCACGAACACGGCTTCCCTTCAGCTCTGCCCTCTCGGACCCGCAGCACCCCCAAAAACAGCTGCTGTGGGAAGGGCAGGGAACGCACCGGGACACAGCCACAGCTCCCTGGGCTCCGTGCCCGAGGGTTTCCCCAAAACCTCTGCCTGCACAGCGGGAACCTCACCCAGGCTGTGCCAGGGCTGAGCTTTGCCACCTTTCCCATCGCCCTCTCCCGCAGATCTGAGCCTGCCACGAGGAGTGGAAGATGCTGCAGGGAAGTGCTTTAATTCAAACCATCCACTTATTTATTTTTTTAAATTGCATAATTGCTGCAGACATCGCTGCTCATGTTTGGTTTTATTACATCTTTGTGGTTATTCTACAAGCCCTAAATTTTGGGCCTCAACTGAGTTGGCAAAGTGCTCCAAAAACATCTGTCCTGAGTTACTCCCCTCGCAGTGCTGTGACAGAAGACATCACAACACAAGGGGTTTATTTGCAACAGAGAGAAGTTCTTACTCCTGACCCAAAGGGAACGGTAAATATTTACTGCCTCGAGGTCAGCACTGACCCTTCTACACCTGGTCCAAACAGGCGCCCAGCCACTGTCCTTCAGAGAGCAGTACATCTGTCCTCAGACACACAGGAGGCTCAGGAGCCGCCACCAGCCCCCTTGTCACCCCAGGGACACCATCCTGCTGCCTCCAGTTCCTGCCAGCAGCAATCCTAAGTTGACACGTCCCTCCCCGAGCAGGGGACAATCAACAGCCAGCCACTAATTCCCCCCGTTAAAATTCCCAGACTCAACAGGCTTGAATCCAGCAGCTACAAGCTGTGGGTTTGTTCTCCAAAGGATAAACTTTGGAGAAGTTTATCCTTCGCAAAGGTTGTAAAGGTCTCCTTGCACACCCACCCCCTGCAGACCAGAGCACGAAGGAAGGGAATTGCGTCACCCCCAACGCCCCTCTGGCTTTGCTGTTGTCCTTGTTTCTCCTACAAACACACCTGGAGAAGGCAGCAAGTCCCAAGGACAGCCCCAATGTGGCCCACACAACCTAATGGAGCTATAACGGGGTCCCAGTGCCAGCACATCCCTCCCAGTGCCCAGCCGGAATGGGACAGCTGAGCCACAGCCCCTGCAAAGGTGCTGCCAGCCCTGGGCCAGGACACCTGCCCACCATGGACACCTCTGGAATGACCAGCAGCATCCAGATGAAGCCCTGGCAGCCCTGCAGCTCACCTGCCTTTTACACACCACCAGCCCAGGCATTTAATTACAGCCACTCATGGCCCAAAGGCACCTTTGCCGTTAAAGCAGCTCACACCAAGCACCCAGAGCAGCCCCCTGCCACGCTGGGAGCCCCCAGCCCCCACTTCCGGACATGCCAGGGGTGCTGGAGCCTGGCAGGGCAGAGCCAGAGCTCTGGGGTGGCCACCAGAACCAGCTGGAGACAGGGGAGTCCCTGGTATGGAGGACACGCACCCTGCCAGGGGACAGAGCAGGATGGGCAGCGAGGGGCTGCCAGCCCAGCCCAGCGGACACAGGAACGGGCACAAGTCCGTGGGACAGGGCAAGGCAGCCCTGGCTCCCTGTGCCACCACGGCCACACAGGGCACGAGTCCCCACGGTGCTGGGGACAGCAGAGCTGTGACAGCCACAGCTCCTGGCTGCCAGCCCTGCCGACCTGCTCCCCGGGCAGGATTTTAAATACGTGCTGAATTATTCATGGCATCACCGAGGTTCCTGGAGCACGAGGTCCTGGGCACCAGGTCCCTGCCGGGGTGCACGGTGACCTCCCCGCCCATGGCAGCTCCGGGGGGGTCACCCCTCTTGGGAAATAAATCTGGGACAGCACCGGGGGAAGGCAGGGCTGTGCCCACCCTCCCTGCTCCACCACCTCCCGCTGCCCACCACAACCACCAGATTTCCCTCCTCGTTTTGTTTCAGTTGCTCGTCTCTCCAGGCTGCCCTGAACAACCCCGGCCTCAAATCCAGGAAAACTCCAGCCCTTATACAAACAAATGTTGCTCACAAAAATGCAGCTCCCTGGGAGCAGCCCGGAGCATCGGCCCCAGTTCCCACAGGGGCAGGTTGGGGCCACAGGTCTGCAGGGGGGAGGGAGCCGCCTTTTCTCCTTCACTAAACATCACCAGGGAAGCTCACAAAAGCCCTAAATCTGGCTGGGGACAAATCTCTGAGTGTACCCCAGCTGTCACAGCTCCATTGCAGCAGCATAAATCTCCCAAAAACCCCTCACATGTGGCTGCACGTTCCAGTGCCTGCGATCTGCTGGATTAGGGTCAGGCTCGAGCTGCCCCACGGGGGGACACGGTGCTGGGGGGCCGAGCAGGGCAGAAATCGGGGTCCACCACCTCTTATCCACCATGCCCTGGTCTCCAGCTGCTTTGGGAGCCAGCAGGAGGGACACACCACCCAGACCAAGAACCTGGAGCAGGTTTTACCACCTTGAATCAAGCAGGAGGAGAAGGCACAGGAGCAGGATGCAGGTCCTGCTGCACCGGCCACCCCTGACCTCACCCCAGAGTCACACACGGCTCCGGCACCGAGAAGTGACCTTGGCCAGGAAAGCTGGCAGTGCCCAGTTCTCGCAGGAGCTGCCGAGGCAGGAGCAGACCAGCTGCTGGCCCGACGTGCTCAGCAGCCCATCCCTACACGGGGGAATCGCCCCGGAATCACTTCCTTTGTCCAGCCCAAGTGTCAGCCCCGACTCCGGCACAGTGATCACTGAATGCCCAGGAAAAGCCCCTCTGAAGGGAACACCAGCTCTGCTTTCTGCTCCCACCCCAGCCCTGCTCAGCTCTCCCAGTCCCACCCTCTCCTTGGAGGAGCCAAAACCCAAAGGCCGGAAAGGACCGTCCTGTTCCCCCGGCCTGACTTCCCGTCAGCACACGCTGCTGGATCCCGACCAGCGCACGGAACAGAGCAGGAGAGGAAATGCCCCGTGTGGAAAGCCACCCCCAGCCACGCACAGCCACCCTCTCCTTGGGAATGGCTCCTCTCCCACCGCCCATCCAAGGGGGGCTCCAACCCCCAGGGGAAACACAGCCACCAGCATCCTCACCCAGACCTTCCAACAGCTTCAAATCAGGCAAAAAATAAAAATAAAACACTGCCTCCAAGCCTGCCCCCGGGCAGCCCCAGGGAAGGAGGATCCTCCTCTGCAAGATTCCAAACAGCTCCAGAGGGAAGGACCAGAGGTGAGACCCCCTCTGCTGCTGGGCTGCTCCTGCCTCATATCAGCATCACCCCTTATCTGCACAGGGGGATTTCTCCTCGAGGGGCTCCTGAGGACACAACATTTTCCTGACTTTCCCATGGATGTCCTCCTGGCAGCCCAGCGGCCACTTCTGGGCCAGCACTCAGCCACCACCCCTGCTCCGAGGGGACAGACACTGAGCTGGCACTGCAGTCCCTGCAGGGCCCCCAGGGAGGAGGAGGAAGAGGAGGAGGAGGAGGAGGATGCCCACGGCAGCTCCGTGCTGAAGAGCCTGTCGAGCAGCAGCGCTCGTGCCCGGCAGCACAGAGCCGCAAGCACAGGAGAGAGGGAACACGGACAGGAAGGGACAAGTGGCCGTAGAGCAGGGCCTGAGTGTCCGGCTCGGCCACACAGCACCCACACAGCTCCGGCCACGTTCCCACCTGGAGCAGGGGCAGCCCGGGAGCCAGCGCCGCTATCAGCCCAGCACAAGCCTGCGCCGTCTCCGCCAGCCCCCGCAGCCATGGAAACTGGACGTTTTCCACCCTGAATTCCTTCCCTTTTGGAAAGGAGTTTACCAATAAAAGGCACTTAGTGCCGAATCACAGTCCAGACCCAGGCCGCTTAAAAAGAGCCAATTTCCTTCCTATTTCAGCAAAAAGCTGCGAACACGTTCGCCCCAGATGTTCCCTCCCTCCTGCAAATAATGGAGGGAGAGAAGCTCATTCATGAGCTCCAGCTTGGCCACGGCCCTGCTCTGGGCAGCCTGTCCTGGGGGAGGCTGAGATCCAGGCTGGGACACCGACCTCGGCTGAGGCACGCCGGGTCACTTGTCTCCAGGGCTGGCAGCACACCACAGCTCCCCCAGCAGCTCAGGAGACCCTCAGGGGGCACCGGAGGGGAGGGAATGCACAGCCCAAAACAGCCAGTGCTGCTTGGAGAGAGATTCCAAAGGGCAGCTTGGGACACGTGGGGTCCCCAAGCTGACGGTCACACACACAAGGTTTTTCTCTGACGGGCCAAGCCGTGCTCAAAGAGGAAGGAGATCCCAGGGGGTCACACCCACTCCCCATGACCCCGCTCTGCCCTCACCTTCCTGCTGCCGTGTGAGGAGAAGCTGTGGGAATGCCTCTGGAGGCTACCCCCGCTCAGATCCAGCTGTGGCTTCCAGACCTCCCCGTTGTCGCTGGCCAGGGCCTTGGCAGGCGGCACAGCAGAGCTGAGCAGGATCCCGTTGTGCACCATGTCCTCGGTGCAGGTGAGCCGCAGGCTGCACAGGTACTCGTCCGTCTCCTTGTCCACCACCAGCAAGCGCGTCTCCGTCTCCACGGCCTTGATGCGCTGCACGACCTGGGAACGACAGGGACAGCTCAGCACGAGTCCAGGGGACGCCCGGGGATGGCAGGAGCTGCACCCAAGGGCCGTCGGCTTCCCCGCAACGCTGCAGCTTCGGTCCGGGTGAGGGTTTGTGAGTGCTTCCAGCCATCAGGGATGGGGAGAAGGGCAGAGCACAGCTTTGGGAGATCTCTGGGGATGATGGTGGCGGCTCTTCCAGCCCAGGCCCTGCAGCCACACAGCAGCTCTGCCCAGGCCACCTGGGCTCACCTCCTGCTCAGCCAGGAGCTTCAACAGAGCCTGTCACTGCTCCCCGAGCGTCAGCAACTCTCTGCCTGGCACTGTCCTTTGGAAGGACAACACGGTCTGTCCCACCAAGCAAACCCCCTCATTTCCTTGATCCAGGGTGCCTTTCTACTCCCATACCCAGGGCAGGATATGAGCCAAGGGGCACAGGAAGGCTCCAAGCACGGATATGAGCCAAGGGGCACAGGAAGGCTCCAAGCACCTATGTGGGCAGTTGGGGGCTGGACTGTCCCCCACCACACTGATGACAGGCTACCCCCAGTTTGGGTGTATTTAGGAAGGAAACAGCCCAATCCATGCATCCATCCCCAGTCCGTGCTGGGGACCAGCAGAGATAAGGGAAGCCAGTGCTGGGAGTGGGAGATGAGCCTGTCCCTGCCAGGATCCAGCTCCAGGCAGTGCTGAATGGGGACATTGTCCTGCTGCTGCCCGGCTCCTTCGCAGGGATCGGTGACTGGCAGAGGCTCCGACAGACACTCACAGTGGGGAGAGCCAGCAGGAGCTGATCCCACAGCCAGGCAGGGGGTAAATCCCACCAGGGTGGGCTGTGATGGAAGCAGGGAAAATCCAGAACATCCACAGGGAAACCACCTCCAGACTCACTGCTGGCAGCCACCGAGGGCACCTCCTCCCTGCACAGGCCTTCATCCCGAGGAGGAGGAGGGGTGGCATCGCTGGCAGTGCTGCTCAGCCGCCATTCCCAGCCATGGGGTGGCCCTGAACCCCCCAGACGTGCTTGGAACCCCCCAAAGCAGCCCTGGGCTCCTTGCAGGGCTCCTGCTCTGATCTAGGTCACAGTGGCCAGACACGCCAAGGTTAGAGCGACAAACGAGCCTAATGCGCAATTAACCAACGTTTATTTACTGCCTGCAAGCTCCACTCAAGGTCAACAGAGCCGGTATCTGCAAACAAGGAAAAAAAAAAAACAGCCCGCAAGAAATGTACAGGCTGCAGACAAGGCTGCTCGTCCTGAACTAACTCATCCACTGCAGCCTCCGCCTGCTCGGCAGCGGTGCCCGGGCTCCCACCCGTAACCAGCCTGGAGGGTGCTGATCCGTCAGGCCCAGAAAATCCATCTGCTCCCGTTCAGATCCATTTACATCTGACATCAGACGGTGCTGCTGACACCAGCAGTGCCTGTGCAGGGACACTTCTCCCAGAAGGGACCTGGCAGCAGCAGCCAACGCGCGGCAGCAAAGATGCAGATGGGGAACGTGCCGGCCCTGCAGTGACATCCCCCAGACCCCGCAGTTTGGGTGCTCCAGGCAGCACAGGGAATCACAGGGGTCCCACAGAATGCAGAGGGACTCAGAGGGTCCACAGAAGGGTCCAAACCTGGCGTGGAGCAGTGCTGGGCTCACCCCATTGCTGAGCCCCCCAACAGCCACAGCGAGAGCAGCGATGGAGCAAAGGTCCCACAGGTGCCAGGGGCTGAGCCAGGCAGGGATGGAGAGAGGCACAGAGCAGCCCCTCACCCCCTCCCCACGAGCAGGATGAGCAGAAGGGGCTGTGAGGAGCCCCCCAAGGCAGCAGGTCTCGCTGGGGACAGAGCAGAGAGGTGGGAGGCAAAGCAGTAGCCCCCGGGAAGGTCCTGCCCAGCACCGTACCCGCTTCCGAGCCATGGTCCCGGCCTCGAGTCCTTCAGGCTTCTGGAGACAATGCAGCCTCCCCAGCGCATCTGGGACCTTCTCAGCACCCGACCCAGCCCCATGATTTCCGCAGCTCCACCCAAGCAGACTTTCACCCCCGGCGACAGCAGCGCCAGCCCGGCAGAGCCGGCCGGGGCCCTTCCACCCTTGCCAAACAACAGCCGCCCAGGAAGGGACTCACGGTGCCACCGGGAGCAGCTCCCGCGGAGGTGCCCATGCCCTGCTCCATGCTGCCAGGCGCTGCAGGGACCGGGAGGCTTTCCCTGCTCCGGGCACGGCGGGAGGGCAGGAGCTGTGGCTCTGCCCGGTTCCGAGGAACCCAGGAGCCAGGATACAACTTTGCATCCGAGACGTGAAACGCCCGGACAACACGTTCTGCCTTCGCTCCTTGGGCAAGGCCAGGAAAAAAACAGAGAACAAAGACAAAAATGCTGCCAGCTTCAGCTGGAAACACAGTTACACCCAAACAGCAAGGCCTTGTGTGCTGCAGGCTCCAGCCCGATGCACATGGAGAAGGCTACTTAGTCAAGGTTGGGGAAGGAGCAGCACGAGGAAGGGCCACGGTGAGGTGGCCACTCAAAGCCATCGTGTGACCCGCCAGGGCATTGCCCTTCCACGGCCCATCAGTGCAGGGTAGTTTTTGGGGGAAGGAAGAGGTTCTTGTGGTATCGAGGCCAGAAAAGGGGTGATCCCAGAGCGAGCAGGGCTGCTCCTGCTCCCACCACTTGCACGCTCGTAGATCCCAGTGCCATGGCAGCCAGAGCGAGGCACCGAGTGCCTTGACACCCTGGATGGGGTACCCTGTTCCAATCACTGCTCTGCAGCACAGAGCAAGTGCCAGGGCTCCATCCTGCCGCCAGCAGCAAAAAAAAAAAATGGAAGAAAGAGAAATTTCCCCCTCCCATTTCACTTGACCTACTGGGACGCCCCAGCACGTTTCAAAGACACAGCTGGCTCCGCTATCGCCCGTCCCCAGCAGCCCAGCGCCAGCGGGGAGCTCTGGTGGCTTCCAAGGCACCACAGGAACACAGCCCTCCTTCCTGCCCAGCCAGATCAAAGATGGGGATCCTCCTTCAAGGGGTTTGAAGTCACACTCAGGACAAACATCAACTTTCACACAGCTGGCTCAGATCATCAAAACAAGCTCGATTAGCCACGAAACCCCACCAGGCTCATGGAGAGGAGTTCATGGGGCTTTATTGGAGCCACCTGGACAGCTCGGCCTCACCTTCAGCACAGCACCATCCACACTAGGGAGTGATGTCTGGGAACCCACAGCCCCCCAAAACTCTGCGGGGTTGAGGCACATCCCAGCTCTACCCCCATGCAGAGCTGGCAGTGGGGCTGACCAGATGTTTTAAGTTACTAAAACACTAAATCCCGCAGAGCCCCACGAGCCACGAGGCAAACTGTGCCCCTGCCAGGCTCCAAGTGTCCGGCAGGACTGGAGCAGCTTGAACCTCGCTGCTTGTTTTTTTTCTCATTGCTTGGGTTTTTTTCCGCATTTCTTGGTTTTTTTCGACTAAATTGTCTGACAAATGCAAGTTTTGGTTTTACAAGCAGAAAATGCCACAGCCTGAAACAGCTTCTGTTGGAGAGCAGAGAAACAGCTCCCTCGGACCTCCCCGGTCACAGCGCGGTCAGGAAGAGCCACGGCTCCCCTCCGAGCCCTATCGCTCTCCGGCCAGCTCAACTGCTGAACATCTGCACAGCTTTATCTGCAGATTTTAAGGCATCTTCCTACACTCTGGGCTGCACAAGCAGGCGCAGCTCGCCCAAAGCGGCCAAGAAAACCCACAGCAGAGCCGGAAATAAAGCCCGGGTCTCCCCATTCCTTTCCACCACAGATTGCATAACGCGGCAGAGCCCTGCCCAGCCCCACACACCTTCGGCTTTCCCACCTTGACAGGATTACAACATCCTGTGCCCAGCAGCGTGACCCCGCACACAGCTGCGGGTCCCGGGGCACGCAAAGCCCCCCTGCAGCCCCGGCCTGGCATTCGGGGGAGCACCCACCCCACCGCTGTACCCACCAGCGCTGCCCAGGCCGGGGATGCTCCAGCAGAGATATTTTGGGCGAAACTCCCCCTTTCGCCCGCCGCAGGGAGCGGGAGCCGGGCACAGCCACGCCGGCGGAGCGCCCAGCCCGGGGTGCCGCGGTGCCCGTCCCCGCCGTGCCCCGGTCCATGCCCGCACCTGGTGATGCGTCTCCTGCTCCACGTTGAGCCCGTTCACCTCGACGACGCGGTCCCCGGCGCGCAGCCCCGCCGCCTCGGCGGGCGAGCCGGGCTCCACTTTGCGGATGAACTGGCCGCTCTTGCCCTTCTCGCC
>VZTD01002300.1:843717-947568 GCA_013397725.1 Rhagologus leucostigma | reverse complement strand
TCCCCATGGCCCCCAGCATCCTCTGAGCATCCCCGAGCGTCTCCCTGCCACCCGCGGCATCCCGCGCATCCGTGAGCATCCCTCTTGTTGCCTTTAGCATCCTCCCCACGGTCCCAAGCATCCTTTGAGCATCCTTGAGCATCTCTCGAAACACAGAGCAACCCGAGCGTCCGTGGGCACCCTCCTTGAAGCCTTCAGCATTGTCTCCATGGCCTCGAGCATCCTCTGGGCATTCCCCCGCAGCCTGGAGCATCTCAAGGATCCCTGAGCATCCCCCGTGTTCCCTGTGGTGAAGTGCTCAAGACCGTTTGCCGTGGATTTGTCAGGCTGCTTCCCCTCCTCTTCTGCCACTCACTTCTTAAATATGATATCACCAACAATTTTGCCAGTCCAGTCAGGTGATTTCCCCCCACCCCAGATTCCTTAATGAAACCAAGCAGATCGAGTTCATGCTCATCAGAGAGCAATTCCAGTTCCTCCCATTTATTAGGGAAGTTCTTGGTTTTATATGCTGAACTAGGACTAAATAATTTCTGGGGTTTTTTTCAGGCCACACAGTAACTTAATTTTAATCTCAGCATCTTAGAATCCTGGAATGGTTTGGTTTGGAAAGGACCTTAAAGCCCACTCAGTCCCACCCCCTGCCATGGGCAGGGACACCTCCCACTAGCCCTGGTTGCTCCAAGCCCTGTCCAACCTGGCCCTGGACACTTCCAGGGAGAGGGCAACCACACCTTCTTTAGGCAGAGGTTGGTATTTCTCCTTGTTGATATTATTTTAACATGCTTCAAGGGAATGCAGCCAGACTGCTTCCCATCATCAGGGTCCCCCAGTCCTTTACCATCCAGGCCCATCTTCTCCCACCCAACAAGCACAAGTTCCCAGTGGAAACTCTCCATCAGCCCAGCCGGCAGTTGTTGGTGTTCTGTGACCCTCCGCTCTGGGGGATGTGTTTCCAGGCTCACACTGGGGACAGAGCCCTGCTGGGGACCCCTCGGAGTGTGGGATCTTGGCCAAGCAACATCCTCCTCCGGTAGGAACCAGCCCCTCGGCCTGGCAGGGATCAGAGCCAGCAGAGCTGGGCATGGTGAGAGGAGGACAGAAGTCCAAAGCAGCGATGTCAGCGTGGAGCCTCTTCCTGTTTTGAGAGGGCTGGGAGTGAGTGCAAATCCCAGCTGGCAAGATGGGGATCCAGCCTTTTGTGAGGAGATGCTGGAAGTTACGTCTGTGCAGAGCACAGCTCGTTCCTGTAATGAACCAGAGCAGAGTCCAACTCATCCATGGCTCGAGTTCTTGGAAGCGCCCAGGTTTACAGTAAGGATGTGGCCGGCTCCCGTCTCACTCCGAGCCAATCCCTGCTGGATGGGCTATTTTTGTCACCCCTTGAGTGCTCTGGACATTAAAAGGGCCTCAGCACTTCGACGTTTAATAGCGCCATTAATGAATGGCACCGGTACAGCTCACGGAGCATCCCAGCGCATCCTCCGCGTCACCCGACACGGGACACGCGCTGCCGGCTCTGCTCCCTCCAGCAAAAGCCATTACACTCCCTCCTCCCCACCAGACACGGATCGATTTGGAAGCACCTGATGCTCCTCTTGGCTTGTTCTGCACCTGCCCCGTGCCCAAGCAAAGGCAGGTTTAGCAGCTCTTGTTTCACTGCAGCCACACTCCAATGTAGGCTCAACCCTCCCAGCCAGGAACGGAAGATTTTCTCATTCTCAGGGATGTGCCTGAAGTGTCTTTTACGTGTGTTTTTGGTGTGACCTGGATAACTTGTCACCCTTATAAACTCTCTGTGAACTGAACTCTTTCCTCCCAGGAATGATCCCTGCTGACAGCCAGCAGTTCTGTCCACGAGGTGCCGAGACCCTTAGGATACAGCGCGGCTCCGGATCTCCAGCAGAGCGCACGTTTCCTCTCCCAAGTATTTTTAAATATCTTTCCAACGAAACAGCTGATAAGCAATTTGTCTTCTATTTATATTCTAAGTAAGTAAAGATAATTTTAGGATTCTTCTTCCCCTCGCAGAAGCCGATGCTCCGCAAATACCGTAGCACGTCAGCGGGCACATGGCACCGTGCTGCTCTGGGGTGGGCTTGTGCCAGGAACTCCCCCAGAGGAGCCAAATCCTGCTTATTTTTGGGAGATAAAAAACTTTTGAACAAATCCTGATTCATATGGAAGTCGTGTACAGACTTCCAGGAGTTTGAGATTTCAGCCTCTCGGGTCATTTCTACAAGCTGCAGGTGTTTATCAACCCCAGGCAGGGTCCAGCTGATCCCAACCCCTTTTTGAAACTCTATTTTTATGTTTTTATTTAAACTCTCAGATTTTGGCTCCAGCATCACATTTACCAACCACTGTCTTGGGGTGACTCTATCATGTGTATCCCCTATCATGCTCTATGCCCAAAAAGTAATATTGTGCCTTTTCTGTGCCTTTAAACTGAGCTTGAGAAAAAAACCCAACCAGACGAACTTTCCAAAGCAGCTTCTCAAGGACACAGAGATTACACTCCTCAGTGTGGTCTGACTGCAGAAGGCACGAAGGGAGCACCCTGCTTGCTTTTTCTTCAGCCAGCTGGTTTTTTTTCCTCTTGGCGTGAGACGGAGAGCTGAATTTTGTTTCCTGGGACTTTGTTTTTTTTTTTTCCCTTCTTCTCTTCTGAACTGTTTCAACAACATCAGAACACCTGAGGAGAATTTTCTCCCCGAGGCCCGGGGGTGGGCCCACGCCCTCACCGACCAGCTCCAAGGAGGAGAGAGACCACACCTACAGAAGGACTCTGAAATCTTCCCAGGTTTCTCTCTATAGCGGGGGTTTTAATTCATTATTTAGCATCATTCTCCTTTTCCTGTGTGTTTGTTAAAATAAATAGTTTTTATCTCTTTCACTTTCCTTCGAGGAAAAATTTCCTTTTTTCCCGAACCCTGTGGGGGGGAAGGGTGGTTGTAACCTGGTTTTCTCTCAGGGGCTGTATTACTAGATTTTGGCCAAACCGGCACAACCACACAGACACTGAGCTGAGACCTTGCTCAGCCATCCCAGTGCTCGGATGAACCCTTAATGATGTCATTCCACATTTGCTGAGGGGAAGGGGAACGGGATCATCATTGAATCACAGAATCCTGGAATGGTTTGAGTTGGAAGGAACCTTAAAGGTCATCCAGTCCCACCTCCTGCCATGGGCAGGGACACCTTCCACTATCCCAGGTTGCTCCAAGCCCCATCCAACCTGGCCTTGAACACTTCCAGGGATGGGGCAGCCACAGCTTCTATGGGGGACCAAAATAGGGATTTACCACATGGCTCTGCTGCTGAAAGGATTTAAGGTTTTCTTCTTTTATTTTGGAACAAAATCACTCTTTTTGTAAGGGGAAGGCTCTGCTGCAGCTCCCATCCTGCTGCATGCTCAGGTTCTCCAGGTGGTACCTCCAGTTTCTGCACTGGACCCGCCATCAGCACCACAACTCCAGAGCACGAATTGGGGTTTCTGGAAAACATCCCGAGGGACCCCACAGCTCAAGGGAGAGAGCAGTGAACAGCTGGAGGCGTCACATCTTCACCCCTGCAATAAACCCAGCCGAGCTCTCCGAAGAGCCCTCTCCACCCGATTTAATTCCTGCTGCGCTCTCACCTCCCACCACACACATTACTGCAGCCACTCAGGATTTGTGGCTTTGGAGAATGAGCTAAATGAATTTGATGTCCCAGAAAGAGGCACTTGAAAGTGAAACCGGTGGGGTTTAATGACAGCATTTTCCACATTTTTATGATAATGACTCTGGTGTTTATTGGAAGGTTAGCGACTCAGCCGAGCAGGAAAACAAAGCAATCGGAGAGGGCGGCCTCTGCACTCTTGGGCATTAATGCCTGTTCTATACATGACATTTTTTGGCCATTTGGGCTCTCCAGCATGTCCCTGTGGGAGTATGAGAGGATGGAGGTGACATCACTTGGGATGAAGAGGAACAGAGCCTGCCCTCCTGCACTCTGCAAACTCATCCAACTCTGCTAATTGGGATCATCCTGTTCTTCAGGCTGGGAAACTGAGGCACAGACTGTTCAGCACATTGCCAAAGACCACGCAAGGGAATGGAAGTTCGGGCCAAGTAACTTGGAGCCTCCTGCTCTGAGGTCTTTCACCTGGGCACTGCCTGGCTCTGCCTTCCTGTGCAGGTTGGCCTCAGAGAGACAGACACAAACCAGCCAAAAGAGGGTTCACTGCTGTGAAATCAGCTGCGGGCACAAAACTGAAGTTGGAGGTTGGAGCAGGGATAAGTTTTGCTGCCCATCCTATACGAGGCAGTGCCAGGCACATCCCAAGCTGGAGCAAAGCCGGTGCTGCTGTGGGCAGGGGACTTCCAGACAAGGTTGGAAGCTCAGCAGCTGAGTGAGCTGGCACTGCAGATGCCACCCAAAAGGTGACACGATGAATACCCTGCCTGGCTGCCCAGGTCATTGCTCTGATTTCCCACTGCTCCATCTCTGCCCAGACACCAAATTCCAGCGCTTCCCTTCACCTCCTTTCCTGGATTCACATCCTTGCTGCCTCCTGCATTACTTCAACCTGGGAGTGAGCAAAGTCTTGATGGCAAGAAAAAGATATTCCCACATATGTGGCTCGGCAAATCCTGATGTTTTCCAACACCCACCCCACGGCTGAGCTCCTGGGGAATCAGAACAGTGTTTGTGTGGAGCTGGGATGAGGCACTCAGCGAGGGGGACCCAAACAGCCTCGGTCCCTCGGGTGCTGTGGTGGCAGCACCCCAGAAAGCCCCAGGAATAACAACCTTTGCCATTTGCTTGCATCTGGAGTGTGTCCTTGTGTAACAAACTCAGATCATGGAGCAATTCCTTCCCCCAGTGATTCAGAATGTGATTAAATGCTATTTCTCCGTTCCTCTGAAATAAAGGAGCTGTAGTTGCTACAAACAAATTACGGTTTCAAGCTGTGAGGTAAAACACACCTTGACTCCCTGAGAAAGCTGCTGCAGGCTTTGGAGGCTCTGAAGAGAAAGAGGAAACAACAAGGGGTGTTTCCTAATGTTGCAGATCTTGCTAAAGTGCATTAAATTAATTATCTGACTCCTAAGAAACAACTCATTCCTCACTATTTTTAGCCTCATGCACTATTTTAAGAGATTTTTTTTCAGAGTCCAGTCACATGGAAGTTAAACAGAAGGCAGTGAAGTCTCCAAAGGATAATAAACTATCTCAAATTACTTTGCTAATGGAACAAAGAGTACTGTAAATGTCACACAGGATAGAACAAGAGCAGGAGAAACCTTTACATGAAACAATGGATCCATTAGCACGAAGGTAAGGAAAAAACCCCACAGACTTGTGATACTTGTGCAGAGTTTCATGGAGTGCTGCTCCAAGCCAAGGGAATTTGTTTCTTCACTTGGATTCTGGGCTGAGCTCACACTACAATCACCCACACTCTCAAGACATCTATCCTTTAGGATTTCAAAGCCCTTTACAGACAATAATTAAGCCCCAGGTGAGTCAGTGGAATTATTTCTGCTTCAAACCTAGGTACGGAGAGGGAATCACTGAATCACTGATGGGAGACCAAAACTAAGCAGAGGTCCAGACCCACCAAACCTACCGAGGCGTCCTTACCTCTCCAGCTTAATGAAGTTGTCCATCATCCTACAAGCTGCAGGAATGACCTTTCACTCCTGGTGTGACTCATCAGCTGGAGAACCCAACTCTGGTGGGGCCTCTTGGGTGAGAGGATGGACTGTGAGACACCATCGTCCACCCCGCCCTGTATTTTGCCTCTCCTGTGGTTAGCAGAGGATTAAAAGTCTCTAAACACCTCAAGGGCTGCAGCAGCAGCATCACAGAGTGGTTTGTACGTGACATAACACCATCAAGGAACCATGATGAGAAATTCCCCATGATGTGGGATGACAGCGCTGCCTCAGGAAAGCAGCAAAGACAAAAACTCTGAAAAGCAGAGACAAGAGCAGGGAGAAAAGATGCCATGGGCTGGTATGTGTAACGTGAGCAGATCCTCAGCCCCCTCCAGCCCATGAGTCAGTCTTTCTCCTGGAAGTAATTCCCAACCCCACCAGCGAGTTAATACCCAGATGTGTGAAGTGCGGAGTAAATTTGGCTCTGCTCTGCAGCATTTGCTGCAAGGAGAAAAAGTTGGGAGATGAATCTTTTGTTTGACAGCCCTGAGATTCCTTAACCAAAGCCCACACAGCTCCCAAGAGCCCTCCTGCTTTCCTGAAATTTTAATTAGGTGAGGCTCTCCAGCACACACGTGTGAGATGGCTGGAGGGCTCGAAGGGGTGTAGATGAGAATAAAATCCATCTTCAAGCAAATGTGCTCACATTAAGGTTGGAAAAGTCCTCTAAGAACCTCGTGTCCAACCATCAACCCACCCCCACCATGTTCACCACTAATCCATGCCCCCAGGTACCACATTCACACATTTTCTGAACACTTTCAGGGATGGTGACTCCACCCCTGCCCTGGGCAGCCTGTGCCAGGGCTTGACAACCTTTTCCATGACAAAATTTTCCGTAATATCCAGCTTGAACCTCTCCTGGTGCAGCTTTGGACAAGGACCTGGAGAGCCAGGACAAGGGGAATGGCTTCCTGCTGCCAGAGGGCAGGAATAGATGGGATATGGGGAAGGAATTCCTGGCTGGGAGGGGGGGGAGGCCCTGGCACAGGTTGTCTAGAGAAGCTGTGGCTGCCCCTGGATCCCTGGAAGTGTCCAAGGCCAGGCTGGACGGGGCTTGGAGCAACCTGGGATGGTGGAAGGGGTTGGGGTTGGAACTGGATGGGCTTTAAGGTCCCTTCCACCCCAAACCATTCCAAGATTCCATGCAATGAGGTACCTGTGAGAAGCCACTGCTCAGGGGCTGTCCAAGACTTATCTTCCTTAAAACAAAACGCTGAGAAAATCATCACTTTTAGCAGAAACTTTATCAAATGAAGACAAATTTCCCTGTTATGCACTGAGAGCCTTGGCTGCAAATGAGCCGTGTCGGCACCAAGCTGGGAATGGGAAATTAATCCAAGGCGTAACCTTCAGTTCTACACTTGGACAGGATCTCGGTGCTGAACTATAAATATCGGATCTGTGGCTCTTGTGAGTGGAATGGGCTTGTTGTGCTCATCTCCAGACTGATCAATTATTCCAAAGTGTATTTATTGCTGATTAAATGACCGGAGAAGGGCCTTTTTCTGCAGTTATTATGGGATATTTAGTGAGTAAACATGGGAATCGACTATCCCAAGTGTCAATGTTAACCCTTTTTCCTGGGAAGGAAACATTCCGTGCCTGCCAACACATAAAACTAAGCACCAACTAAGATATTTAGAACCCAGTTAATTCTATATAATTTTATTTCTTTATGTTTTGGGGTCACAGTCAGTGCTAAGATCCGGCTTTCATTTGCAATCACCAGAGAAATAAACCAGCATCTTTAAATCATCAGCAAAGAATGATTCAGTCCCTTGAAACAGGGTTATAAAAACCTCTCCGCACCACAAAATAAATTAATCTCAACACATGACTCACAGGCACCAGCAGGATGGTTCTCCAGAAGGGTGAGGAGCTGGAAACAGGCTTTGGTGAAGTTTGAATGTTTCAATGTTGGCTTTTTAGTAATTCTTTGTGCTGCTTGATGGTGATGGGAACGCCAGGAGAGTGGGAGTATCTTGTGTGATGATGTCAAAATGGAACAGAGAGGGTTTTTTTTTGGCATTTTACAGCTGTGGAAAGATGTGTCCCGCTGCTGGAAAAGTCATGGTACCAGCAGAGCTGCGTTAGCAGGATATGGAATCGTGGAATCACAGAGTCATTGAGGTTGGAACAGAGCTCAAAGACCGCTGAATCCAACCATTCCCCCAGCACTGCCAAGGCCACCACTAACTCATGTCCCCAAGTGCCACATCCAGGGATGGGGACTCACTCCAGCACTGCCCTGGGCTGGGCAGCCCTTTCCATGAAGGAATTTTCCCAATATCCAACCGGAACCTTCCCTGGTGCAGCCTGAGGCCGTGCCATGGAAGAGCTGTTCCAACCTGCTCTTGGGTGCTGTGGAGGACGAACAAGAGGCAGCAGTTAAGGACACCCAATTTTGCCAGTGGCAATCCGCCAGAAGTTGGGATCTGGGCTGGGTTGGGTCATCCCATGGTAGATGTGGAGGTCAGGGATGGATCTGGCCTCCAGCCTGTGCTGGAAGGAACACAGATGACCTTTAAGGTTCCTTCCAGCCCAGGCCGTTCTGTGATATCCTTACGTGGGTTTTGTTCCAAATGAACTCCCTGGATCTGAAAACTGAGGATGGGATCTGACCTGGCACAAGCTGTCAGTGCTGGGGAAGTTCACCTGCACCATGAGGGGACACAAAACCTTCAGAGGTTTCCCCTCAGACACTGATTATAACAAATATCACCCAAAAAGCAGAAAATGCCCCAGCTGAGGAGCTGCCAGTGCTGCTGCCTGCCTGGAAAACAGCAGGACCAGGAATATTACACGCTCCCAGGGGGAAAAACACACTGCTGTGGACACACTTCGCAGGATCAGGGCTTTGGATCAGGTCCTTGGTGCTCCTGGACTGGTGGGAAGTGATGTCACCAACCAGTGCTGAGCTCTGAAATGTCCCAACTCATGCTGAGTGTCCGTGTCCCATTGTCGTGGCAATGAGCAATGTCCCTTTCCATCCCAGTTCCTCAGGTGTGTTTATGATCCTGAGCCATGGTGTCATTCCCCAGCCAAGTGACACTCAGGGCAGCACATCACTGCCAGCAGCCTCCAGCTCATTTCATGCTAATTGCTCTCCAAAATTGGGTGATGCAGTTTGGGCACAAAAACATTTTCAACAGTGTCATTAATTCGGGGAACATTTCCTGGAGTAATTACAGCCAGCACCCTCAGTCATTCCTAATTATTCCATGCAGCTCCACCCAAACACACTTCAGGGCTGATTAGCAAGACGTGTGTTATCCCACTCCACGCTCAAGAGGGATAAATGGGTCTCTTTAGGAAAAAGTAAATATTACCTGTTGTATCCAATGATCCAAATCGTTGAAATCCTTCATTATCTGCTCCCAAACACTTAACAAACCTATTACTTAATTTATTTGATGGCACAGATGTCGTTAACTGAGGCTGGTGAACATCATGGGATGTTTTAATGATCTATTTGATGAGCTGCTTTGTCCTGAAATGATCGTTTATGGCTCAAAGGAAACAAAGAGCAACTTTTGACTCAAATGACAAGGAATTCAGGGAAAAGAAAGAGGATTGGAACCACAGAGGTGCTAATCCAATCTTCTAGGAAGATCCTAGGAATCCACTAGGAATTTCATCAGGAACTGGAGTGACAGAACAAAGGAGAATGGCTTCCTACTGCCAGAGGGCAGGGATAGATGGGATATGGGGAAGGAATTCCTGGCCGTGAGGGTGGTGAGGGGCTGGGATGGAATTCCCAGAGAAGCTGTGGCTGCCCCTGGATCCCTGCAAGTGTCCAAGGCCAGGTTGGACGGGGCTTGGAGCATCCTGGGATAGTGGAAGGTGTCCCTGCCCATGGCAGGGGTGGCACTGGATGGGCTTTGAGGTCCCTCCCAACCCAAACCACCCCAAGATTTTATGATTCAGTGAGCCCACGTTGGTCACTTAGCAGGAATCTGGGAGGAAAAAAAAGTGGGAGATCGCCAACTTTGAAAAACTTCCTGTGTTGTTCCTCTGTGCTGTCGCCAAACAAGCTTTTATCCCTTTTTTCCTTTTTCCCTTCCCCACTTCCAGAGGAACATGGCTGCTGTTAAAGCATTTTTCCATGCTCCTGGAGCTCCCTCTCCTGTCCAAGGAGCCGCAGTTGCCATCTCTGCGCCTCAGGAACAGAGAGAATTTAAGCCCGGGGAGGAGCTGTGAGGGCAGCATCGGGACACACCTCCCCGTACCCTTTTCCACCCGGGAGTGGCCCCGGCTCACCTGGGCTGGCTCCGGACAGCTGGAACGTGGATGCCGAGCGTGCGACTCACCACCTGCAGCAAATAAAGATTTATTTATCTTAGGCTGAGCTCCTAACGCGCTGCCAGAGCTCATTTTTGTTCCTGCTCTAATGGATACAATATCCTAGTGTCTGCAGCGTTTTAAGTACGTTTTTAACACTTTTATTTACCCAATTACACCCAGTTTACCTGGGAAAACACATACCTGGGTTATAAAATTAAATTAAGAGGCAGAGCTGTCGATCTGATGAATCCATGGAGGGTCTGTTTGCAACCCAGGGTAGATGTTTTTCCCGGGAAAACCCCACATAAATCAGCAGGGGGGGACGGGAATGGGCTGAGGTTCCCCATCTCCCCACATCCAGGGGTAGCAGGAATGGCCCTGGGGTCCCTCATGTCCCCACAGACTGAGGTGCACAGTCTGAGCTCGCCATGTCTCCACAACCAGGGGCTTTGAGGAAGGACCTCGAGACCCCAAATGTGGCCGGGACCCCCGAATAGCCCCGGAGTCCTCCTCCTCCTCAGAGACACCATCGAGAGGGAGCCAGAGCGGTCTAGCCAGGGACGCTTCGCCCAGCGCCTCTCTATGGTCACCGCCCTTCGTTTCTATGGCTGGCCTCTGGAGGACCGCGTGGTGACGTAAGCGGGGTGGTGCTGTCGCCGTGGGGGGAATTAATTCCGGCAGCGCGGCGGCGCTCTGGGCCGAACTCTATGGCCAATGAGCGCTATGTGAGCGCGCGTCTCTATGGTGGGGCGGCGCTCTAGCCCGCGCTCAGTGGTGCGGGCGGGGCGGCGCGGGGCCGAGGCCGCCATGGCCGCCATGGCCGGCGCGGGGCCGGGCTCGGCGGAGGGGCCGTGTGTGCTGTGCTGCGGGGAGCTGGACGTGGTGGCCCTGGGCCGCTGCGAGCACCCTATCTGCTACCGCTGTTCCGTGCGGATGCGGGCGCTCTGCGGCGTCCGGTACTGCGCCGTGTGCCGGGAGGAGCTGCGAGGTGTGAGGCCGGGCCCGGGGCTGGGGGGCCTCGGGCCGGGCGGGGCAGCGCTCGGGCACGGGGCGGTCGGGGAATGTGCTGAGTGGAACTGGCGGGGCCGGACAGCCCGGGTTATCTGCCCTCTGCCCCGCTCCCGGGGGTGCCGCCGCCACCCGGGCGAGTGGGGAACAAAATGTGAGGAAAATGGAGTTTGGAGTGAATGTGTATGGTTTGAAGTCAGCAGGGCTCGCTCTGGCAGCACAGAATGGAGTCTTTGCTCCCTGCTCCAGGAGGTATCTGTTCTTAGGAGAGATCATGGAATCATAAAATCCTGGAATGGTTTGGAGTGGAAGGACCTTAAAGCCCATCCAGTCCCACCCCCTGTCATGGGCAGGGACACTTTCCACTATCCCAGGCTGCTCCAAGCCCCGTCCGGCCTGGCCTTGGACACTTCCAGGGATCCAGGGGCAGCCACAGCTTCTCTGAGAATCTATTTCTGAATTTATAATGTAGCTTTTGCTGTAAGAACTGAAATTCTTTACTGTATTTGTGCCTCAGCCTTTCTGGGCTGGGGCTGGTAACTCCAGCTGTTCCCTAAAGGTTGCTGCTACCCCAGTAATTCCCAGGCTGGGAATGTGTGCTGGAGCAGGCAGTAGTAGGTGGCTCCTGTAACACCTTGAACAGCTGCAGTGCTCAGAGCCCAGTGGGAGCAGCTGGGAACAAGGAAATTCCCTGAAGGGGTTATGTGGTACAAATAATTTAGGAAGTGTTGTGTGTTTTGCTCCTCACTTTCCTGAGAGTTAAAGAAAGAAGAAACAGTGGTTTCCCTGCCAGACTCTTAGGCTTTGAGTCACTTGTCACTTAGAGACTCCAGGTTCCCGTGTGATCCTCCAGGAGATGGGGAGGAGCCGAGGGCAGGGCTCCTGCCAGGCACTGGCCGTGGAAGGGGTTGTGTTGGTTGAGGATATTTACTCTGGGAACAGCTGTAGGAGCAAAACAGACCATGAAGGTTTCCTAATCTCGTTCAAACTCCAAAGGCCAGGCTGGGCCAATCCACGTTTCCCTGGCAGGTTGATAAGATGTCCTGTGGCTTTGCTGACGGCAGGGGACAGTGCCTGGGGGCGGTGACAGCTGGGGCTGGCACAAAGCTCTGTGGGCGTGGGGAGCTCCCAGAGTTTGTGCCGAGGAACTTGCCTGGAATCCCGCAGCTCCCGCTGATCCCGGTGCTGTGTCCCACAGGTGGTGTTCGGGCGGAAGCTCCCGTCCTTCTCCTCCATAGCCCTGCACCAGCTGCAGCATGAGAAGAAATATGACATTTATTTCATGGATGCGGAGGTTTATGCACTGTACAGGTGAGCGCTGGCTCCTTCCTGGAATGCCTCCCCGAGCACGTGGCGAGGCACGGGACGTGGCAGGAAGTGCTGCTGTGGGAGAGCAGGGTGGTGTGGTTTCCTGGGATTTGAGGAGCTGGGGACGTGAGTCACCTGCCGTGCAGGTGTTTTTGGCAAGGTGACAGGCTGGAGCAGGGCACTGGCACTGAACACTCAGCAGCTCCTCGAGGCTGCAGTGTTGGATTCACCAACACAACGCACAAGCTTTGCTCTCTCAATAAAAGGCATTTTTGGCATCTTTAGCGGCAGCAAACCTGCTGAAAACCTTCCCATTCCTTGTGTGGCTGCTGTGGAAATTGACAAAGACTTAATTACTGTTATAATTGTAATTACTGCTGTGCTTAGTCCTTACTAACCAAACCCAGTTGTGCTAAGTATTGCATGAAGAGTAACATTGTCTTCACACAAAGATCTTAATTCTGAATGAGAGAGAAAAAAGGTGAAGTAAAAAAGCCAGTGCAGAATAAAAGTGTGGCATCAGCATCGTGTTCTACAAATATTTTTCGTAACAATCTTAACTGGGAGGGTTTGAGATAATGGAAAGAGGAGTGGAAAAGATGAAGCCGTGCAGGCAGTGGGGCCTTTTTCTTGGAGAATTGGGCATTATATTCATCCTGATTTGGGCTGAGAGTGTAACTTTGATACATTTACAGTTTTGCATGGCTCGATATTTATGGAAATGAGGGAGTGGGAGTCTCTCAGTGAGACCAGTGCTCAGCTCTTCTTGGGAACCGTTGTGGGGTGGGGTTTAGGAGTGGGTTTTTTTCCCCTCCTTTCTTCATACAATTCTTTATCTCTCCCCACCGTATTCCTCAGTTTCTGACAGTGGAAAGTGTAATGGAGTTGGATATGAATGTTGCAGGAATCAGCTGAATCTGCAGTAGTGGAAGGGTTTGTTTCAGTTTACTCAGTTTTGTAGTGACAGTGTAGTTCCTACTCTGTGGCTGCTCAGCTCTTCCCCAGCAGTGGGAACCTTGGTGTAATTTGGTTCCATCCCATTCCTGCCATACAGCAGAATTCTTGGAATAAGCAGGTCACAACCCACAGTACGGATTGCAGGGGGAGCCATAAAGCTGGAGCCTTTTCCTAGGGATGCAACATTTGTGTTTTGCTAAAGGTATCGGGGAGAGGGAATTGGATCATTTTTGGGACTCTCTGTCATCCCTTAGGAAGCTGCTGCAGCATGAGTGCTCCTTGTGCCCGGATGCAAAGCCCTTCAACACCTTTGCAGATCTGGAACAGCACATGAGGAAGCAGCATGAGCTCTTCTGCTGCAAACTCTGTGTTAAACACTTAAAGGTGAGCTGGGCCTCTGCTTGGATGTGTGGGAACGAGGGGGGTTTCTCTCCATGACCTCCAGGAGTTCCCTAGAAGGATGGGAAGGCAGAACAGCAAGGATTTATTTAAGTTCCCTCTTCCTGCAGTGAGGCCAGTTGCTTTATTTTAAGCCTTTCTCCTTCCATAAACTGATTAATGAGGAGGGCCTGGACGTTCTCCAGATTTTAAATTAAACCCCATGGTGGTGGTGCCACACTTGGTTCGTGCCAGGTGAACTGGAGTTCGCTGCCAAAAGGGGTGGGATCCAGGAGTGAGCAGGTTGACCTGAATGAACCCTAATAAGTTTGGGAACTGAGCTGAGTCTTTCCTGTGGTCTTGGAATCCCTGGAGCTGATTGAAGGGAAGTGGGGAGGGAGGGCAGGACGTTCTTTGGTTTGTGGTGTCCTTTGAGCTCTGGTGAGGTGCTTCACGCTCAGTGTACGTAGCCAGCACTGAGGGAACTCGTTTGTCATTTTCCCTCACAAACAATATTACAACTTGCTTTTTAATTTCAGAATATTCTAGAGATTTTTATTTCAAAGAAAGAAGTTCCGTGTTACTTGTACCCACTGAAAAGAAGCTCTTAAACTTCTCCATGGCAGAGCCAAACAAACCTTTTCCCAGAGCAATTTCCCAGTCTTCGTCTAGGCCAGAAATAAAGGGTATTCTGTTCTCAAGGCTCAGTTGATCCTTTAGGCATCTCCAGAGCCCTTCCTACCAAAATAGCTCACATGGTAGTGGGGACAGAGGGTTGGCTTCTGATACACAATTTGTTCACTGAAGTGGATCCTCTGTATGCAGCTATTTGGGGTGGTTTCTGTGTGAGGAAAGTAAAACAGCTCACTTGAGGTTTTTAAATTGAGAATGCAAAATACTGTTTGTTGATAAATACATAGTTAGGATTTTTCCCCCTCTAGAGATTATAATTTAAACTTGTTACAGTATAAAAAGATTCCAAAGAGAAAAAAGTGAACTAAATCCATTTCCAGTGTTCAAAGAAATGCAAGTTAGATTGAATTTCAATCCATCACTTGAATTTTATTGCCTGTCGACCGAAAACTTTGGGTGTCGGTGGTCAAACTGCATCTTTTTGAAGCAAATCTTCCACCCTTACAAATGGAGAAGTTGGACACAAGCTGGCTTGTTCCGTTTAGTTCTGTGTCCATGAGAAACAATACAAATCTATAAATACAGATCTATGAATACAATATCTGTCTCTGCAGATCTTCACCTACGAAAGGAAATGGTATTCCCGGAAGGACCTGGCCCGGCACCGGATCCACGGGGATCCCGATGACACCTCCCACCGGGGCCACCCCCTCTGCAAGTTCTGCGACGAGCGGTACCTGGACAACGACGAGTTACTGAAACACCTGCGCAGGGATCACTACTTCTGTCACTTCTGTGACTCTGAGGGCGCTCAGGAGTACTACAGGCAAGCAGATTATTGATACGAGTCCTTTCTCTAGCTTAAATTTTGAAGTAAAATTGCTTGTGTCTGCTTTGAATGTAGGGGATAGTAGTGTTTGAAGGCAGAGTGGAGGAATGGCAGCAGGTTGGCTGCAATTCCTCGAACAAATAGCCAAAATATTCACTTTGAGTCTAGTTCATGCTTTAACATTTTCTTTATTAGAAGTTACGTTTTGCAGCCTGACAGCAGCTGTCTGGTGTGTTGCTTTTAATGGTGGAGAGGATGAGAGGAAATGTTCTTAAGTTGCACCAGGGGAGTTTTAGATTGGATATTGGGAAAAATTCCTTCATGGTAAGGGTTGTCAGGTGTTAGAAGAGGTTACCCAGGGAAGTGGTGGAGTCACCATCTCTGAAAGTGTTTAAAACCACGTGGATGTGGTGCTTGGGGACATGACTTAGTGGTGAACATGGTGGTGGTGCTGGTTGGTGGTCTTAAAGGTCTTTTCCAACCTTAATCCTGTGATTCTTTGATTCTAATGCTCAAAAGTTCGTGTGCAAAGGGAATAGAAGTAACTTTTTTGTCGTGTGCACAGCTGGATGTGCTGAGCACCTGTGGGTTTGGTTTAACACCTGGATCGTGCATTGGCCGTACAGAAACTGTGTCAGCTGGAAAACATCCCTGGGAATAAGGACAAACCAACCACCAGGGCTTGTCCTCACTTGCCCTTGTAAGAGTGGCTGTGTCGTAGCGTGGGAAGGGTCAGCTCTGTGTTTTCTGCTCCCAGCGATTACGAATACCTGCGGGAGCACTTCCGCGAGAAGCACTTCCTGTGTGAGGAGGGCCGCTGCAGCTCGGAGCAGTTCACACACGCCTTCCGCACCGAGATCGACTACAAGGCCCACAAGAGCGCCTGCCACAGCAAGAGCCGGGCCGAGGCGCGCCAGAACCGCCACATCGACCTGCAGTTCACCTACACCCCCCGGCACCCGCGCAGGACCGACGGTGGGCTGGGCAGGGGGCACGGACGGGCACCCCAGGGTTAGGGAGGGACTCCCTGGGAGGGTGGGGAGGCACAGCTGTGGCTGCTTCATCCCTGGAAGTGCCCAAGGTTGAGCAGGGCTTGGAGCAGCCTGGTCTAGTGGAAGGTATCCCTGCTCAGGAACAAGATGTCCTTTGGGATCCCTCTCACCCAAACCATTCTATGGCTCTTATTCTCTAAGACTTTTTAAGAACATCTGGTGAATATTTCATAGCCACGAAAAAATTCTTCCCAAAGAAGGTAGACAAGCCCTGGAACAGCACCAAGAGCTTGTAGAGGTTGAGAAGGCCTCTTCAGCCTGAGAGGTTGTAGAGGTTGGAGATAACCAGAACATGCTCGGACAAAGCCCTCTGATGTAGTTTCAGAGCTGGCTTTACTTTGAGTAAAAGAGCTGGAGCAGATGATATCCAGACATCCCTTCCTACCTGAATTGTTTGGTGATTTTTTCCCTTGTGTGAATTTGATGAGGACAGGTAATTTTAGAATTTTAGGAGAACTGCTGACTTGATCATCAGAAAAAAATAAGTGTAATTTATTTGTACCAGTATATTTTTGCATTTTTCAGGCGCAGTGTGATGCCCACATTAGAGAAATAACTGAGAGTGATCATCCCTCCCTCCTGTTTAGGTGTTGTAGGTGCAGAGGACTATGAAGAGGTTGACAGGTTCAACAGGCAAGGGAGGGCGGGCAGGTTGAGCAGCCGAGGAAACCAGCAGAACAGGAGAGGCAGCTGGAGGTACAAGAGGTGAGTAGCACAACGTTGTGGGGAGTTTTATTCCCATTTAGTGTTGGCTTTTACTTGCCAATTCACAATATTTTGGTGGATTAGGAGGAAGGAAGTGGTACAAGATTTGGAGGCCTCCATGAATTCTTAGCTGAGAGCTTCCAGTCCAAGCCCATGTCCTGGCTATGTGCTTGGTCATCATGGAATTATTTTGTGTGAGATTTCAGCTCAGGAAGCAAACAATGTAACCCTCGACTTGTGGGTTAAATAAACTCAGAACCCTAAATTAATTTCAGCAGCTGTTTTTATGCAAACTTCTCTAAACAGGATTTTCTGAGGTAGGTGACAAGTCTGTGCAGGTTTAATGGAGTTTTTGGTCTGGGTAATCATGAAATTCCTGTTCTAAGGACCTGTTTCATTGAACTAACAGATCTCTGTGTGGCCAGACTGAGTGCTTTGGAAAAGGAAGAGGGTTAAGTATTGAAATGAAACTTTGCATTTCTATGTCTCTTCATCCACACCAGACCCGAGTGCTTTTTACATCCTGCACATCTTATTTTCTTCTTTTTCTTGCTGGACGGGCAGCTGGTTCATTACTGGTGATTCCACTGGGGAAAAAAGTCCATCCCAAAACACTCCTCTGTTGGTGTCGCATGTGGATCGTGCATGTGTTGAGAGTTCATGCCCAGCCATGTCTCAAAGAGTTCCTGTGGCCTCCAAGAATGATTCCATACGTTTAGAAATGAACGGGAGAGACAGGTGCCCCCTTCATCTGTGGTACTGTCTCTCCCAGTTCACCCTGGTTTCTTCTGGCCTGGATTGTTATTCCTGCACATGGAACTTGGAAATCCAGGGGGGAATGTTGCCTGGCTGGGGTGGATTGGAGTGGTGGGGCTGGATTGGGCTTCTCAGCAGGTGGCAGCACGAGATCAGGGATGTCACCGGAGCTGGCACCACAGAGGTGAGACTGGAGCAAGGCAGCTGCTCCGTGATCCTTGCTCTTTGACCGAAGGAATCTGCCCTGTCCTGCAGGGAAGAAGAAGACAGGGATGTTGCAGCAGCAGTCAGAGCATCTGTGGCAGCCAAACGGCAGGAAGAGAAGAAGAGGGTGGAGGACAAAGAGGAAGGCAGCAGCAGCAGGGGGAAAAAGGAGGATTTGAGGGATCCCGATGTGCTCGGCTCCAAACGTGTGCCAAAGTCTTCAAACGATGTCACAGGTGAGTGTTGGACAGGTCCTGCACTGCAGGGCATCTCAGTGTCTGGAAGGTTCCCTCAGAAAGTTCTGCCTTACCCATGTTTTACTCATTTAAAGTATCATGAGTTTCCTGTAAGCCATGACATAATGGAGAGCACAGTTAATTGAAGGAAATAGTGATGCATGGGTTTAAATTGTTCTTCTGGAATGTCAGTTAATGACATCATCAGCTGCTGAAAATAGGCCTTGGTAGTGCTGCTGTCATGGTCATTGATAGCCCCTGCTCTGGAATGAATGGGTTTGGGTTGAAAACATGTCTTTGCTCTTTCTGTCCCTCTTCCAAAAGAAGCAGCTGCTAACGGAGCGCTCAGCCAGGACGACTTTCCAGCAATTGGCTCTGCAGCAGGACCTCTCCAAGGGTGAGTCTGTGCAGGGCTGCAGCAGGGACAAAGCACGTTTAGAAGCTGATTGATGTGTTCTGCGTTTCTGCCGAAAATAATTTTCCAGATCATTTGATCTCTCCAAGGCTTCCCCTGCCCCATCCCCTCCTGCCTCGAGCTGTTTCTGTGCCACTCACTGGCATAAGCAGCATTGGGTGTTGCTTCAGCTCCTGGCTTGATCTTAGAATCACGGAATAGAATCATGGAATATCCTCAGCTGGAAGGGACCCACGAGGATCATCCAGTCCAACTCCTGCTGTGCCACCCCAAGTGACAGTCTGAGGAAGAGTGGAGAGTTGTGGGTTTGTGCTGTCCCTTGGGGTTGTGCTGCCTCAGTAACTCCAACCCTCTCCCTTCCCCACAGCTCTGCCCAGCCGGCACTGGTTAAGCTTAAAGAAGAAGATTTCCCAAGCTTGTCGTCCTCTGCAGCTCCCACCATCTCATCAGGGATGTCTCTGACATACACGGCGACTGCCAGGAAAGCGGCCTTCCAGGAGGAGGATTTCCCAGCGCTGGTGTCCAAAGTGAAGCCCACCAATAAGACAGTAACTCACATCACATCTGCATGGAACAATGGTTCCAGTAAAAACGTGGTCAAAGCCATGAGCAGCCCCTGTGTCAACCAGCCAGCCAAAAAACCATCCTTGAACACCTCCAAAGGAAGTAAGAAGAGCAATAAACTCTGTGAGTCGGACGACGAGGACGGCGGTGGCGGCCTGACCACCCAGGAGATCCGGAACACCCCGACCATGTTCGACGTCTCGTCCTTGCTGGCAGCTTCTACCTCACAAACTTTTACGAAAGTGGGCAAGAAAAAGAAGATGGGGGTTGAGAAGCAGAGCCTGTCATCCCCACGCCCGTCCCAGGAGACGCCGTTCCCCAGGCCAGCGGCGGAAAAGCCCCCGGAAGCGGAGCAGCCATCCAAGGTGTTCCCTGCTGCTCACGGCCCTGACAGAGCCACAGCTGTCGTCAATGGGCACTCGGATAAACCATCAGCTGGCTGTGGTATACCCAAAGAGCCCCCCGGCCTTAAAAAGCCCCCAGTGACTAACAAATGCCCTTTACCTCAGGAAGACTTCCCAGCTCTTGGGAGCTCAGGATCAGGCAGGATGCCCCCGCCACCAGGTAAGCGTGGAATGAATCACAGAGTCGTGGAATGGTTTGGGTGGGAGGGATCTTAAAGATCATCCCATTCCACTCCCTGCCATGCTCAGGGACACCTTGCACTATCCCACCTGGCCTTGGACACTTCCAGGGATGGGGAAGCACTGCTGGGCACGGCTAGCTCGGCTTGTAGAGAGCCCAGAGAACACATGGATGTGTTGTATAAACTCACTCTGGCTCTCGTGTGAGGTTCTGCCACCAGGTGCCAGTTGGGCTCTGGAGGTAAAGGCAGCCTGGGTGTCACAGGAGGGCTAGAATGTCCTCTGGGAATCACCTGTGCCCCACAGCTGGAGGTGTTTGCTCACTGGGGGTGGGTCACGGATGAAGAGCTGGTTTTTCCCTGTCCCCAGGGCTGACACATCCATGTGTTGTGCTCCAAGATCTGCCTTGGAAGCTGCTGCAGGCAAAAGGAATCTGGCTGTGTCCTGTCCCCGCTGGCACTTGTCAGTTCACTTCCTTGGCCACTACCTCCTGTGCTGGCAGAGGTTTCCTGCCGTTCTTTTAGCTATGACCTTGTGAAAGCAGAGAGACAGCAACAAACGTGACTTGGAGTGGTTTTCATGGAAGTGGGATCGCATCGGGAGGCGCCAGCACCGCTGTTTGTGCAGCTCCTGCTGGGAGAGGCCAGGCCAGGTCTGCTGCGTCCTCCAGTGATTTGTGTTCCCTTTAATAATGCAAAAGTGTTTTTCACTGTGACTTGGAGTGGGCTTTCAAAATTATTTTCCATTGAAAAAGTAAATGAATAATTAAAGCACTTTCTCTGTAGAGGAACATCAGCCACTCTCAAGTGCTTCTTGAAGATTTTTTTTTTTAGATTTTCTCCAATATAGTGATGTCTGCACCGCAGACTGTTCTTGGTGCTTCTGCAGAGTGTGTCAGGCACTGGTGTGGGTTTTAGCCAGGGGTCTGTGGATGCTCTAATTCCTGCCCCTTCCCTGCTTCCCTCAGGCTTTAACTCCGTGGTGCTGTTGAAGAACCCTCCTCCGCCTCCGGGCCTGTCGGTGCCTGTCAGCAAACCCCCCCCGGGCTTCGCTGTCATCCCATCCTCCACCATCTCTGAACCCGTCACTACAGCTCTGAAAGAGTGAGTCAAGGGCCTGCCAGGGGTGTGGGGCACCTCACACCTCACTTGTGTCACAGGGGCTTCAAACAGCACACAGGGATTACTCTAAGTGGGGCCAGCCGGGGGAAGATTCCCATTGGTAAGTCCCAGGGCGCTGTGGGTTGGATTCAGGAGAATTGCATAGAACAGCCCTGTATAGTTACGAGTCTGAGGAACTGTGCAATGTTTTGGCTGCTCAGAGCTTGGTCTGTTCTAGATTTATTTGGAAATCTGCACTTCCCATAGATTCTGTGGGAGTCCCAGGAGCAAGGTGATGAGGCGTGTTCTCCTTGGTGACCTTCACTGCTCTGATCTTTCCAGTAGCTGCTCTCTGGTTCCTTCTGGGATAGAAAGAGGAGTTTGTGGGAAAAGGGGAGGGGAAACTTTGTGTCAGTTTAATACAGAACCTGCATTATCTGTTGGTTATTCATGGTGAGGTCTTCGCTCAGGTCTTTTGAGTGCACCCAGCTCACAGAGCAGCTTGTCAGGACCATGTTAAACTTGGATTTTAAACATTCTGTTTGTGTAAAGCTGGAATCTGATACAGAAATCCCATATTTTATTATCCTGGCAAGACAGCTGTGTGCTGCTTATGTGTAGCTGGGTGAAGGAAGGACGTGCAGCTGTAAACCACAACAGCCTTGTGATTTATGTCCCAGGGCATCTTTGTGTGACACAAACCAATGTCAGGGTCACTTCTGGTCTTTTCCAACACAGGCCAAAATCCTGTCACGGATCATACTTGATACCTGAGAACTTCCAGCAGAGGAACATCCAGCTCATACAATCCATTAAAGAGTTTCTTCAGAGCGATGAGTCCAAGTTCAATAAATTTAAAACTCATTCTGGGCAGTTCAGGCAGGTGAGTGGGTTCCCAAAGCCTCCCTTTCTGGGAGGCCTGAATCCCAGTGGGATTTTTAATAGATAAATATATTTTTTCCTCTAATTATTGCCTTTCCCTGTCCCCTGCAGGGGCTGATCTCTGCAGCTCAGTATTACAAAAGCTGCCGGGAACTGCTGGGGGAAAACTTCAAGAAGATTTTCAAGGAGTTGTTGGTGTTGCTGCCAGACACAGCCAAGCAGCAGGAACTGCTCTCTGCTCACAACGACTTCCGGATCAAGGAGAAACAAAGCTCCAACAAACCCAAAAAGAACAAAAAGAACGTTTGGCAGACGGACTCCCCCGCCGACCTCGACTGCTACATCTGCCCCACGTGCAGGCAGGTGCTGACCCAGCAGGACGTGGTCACCCACAAAGCTTTGCATATCGAGGATGAGGAGTTCCCCTCGCTGCAGGCAATCAGCAGGATCATCAGTTAGCTCTCCCCAGGGCCACGACCCAGGCTCTGGCTGTGGATGTGCACTTTGGAATGAGGTTTGGCAGTAGCGTGGCTGGGGGTCGGTGCCGGCTGAGGCAGTGAGGAGCAGGTGACTTGGGAAGCCCTCCTGGGCAAAGGGATCACGGGAATGTGCTAGAGCTTGTCCCCACCCACTGTCTGAGCTCCCAAATCCAGGGTAGGGTTAGGCTGAGCCGCAGGGGGGGCAGGCAGGGCTCCTTCCTGCTGGAACATGCAATAGCTGGGAATCCTTTCTGATCTGCAGAACGACGGGGGACACAACAGGGGCATAAGCTTCTGGTTTGGGGGTTTCTTTCTGGTTTTGGGGTGGGGGAAGTTTATGGATCACTGAAATGAATGGAAGTGGCTTCCCTTATAACATTCTGATTTTTTTTGTGCTATTTCAGTGGAGATCACACTAGTCAGGGGTAAAAGGTGCAGGAAAGTGCTGCTCACTGGGGTGTGTGACCAGGAGAGCTGCAAACACTGGGTTGCAGAGTTTTCCTTTCTGTAAACAGAGTCAATTCTGCTGCTTGAAGAATTGGGCTGATCTGTGCAAGATTTGAAGTTGCCTCTGACCTTTTCTGTAAAGTTCTTTCAAGAAACTGATTTTGTAGCCCTGCATGTACAGTAACAGCATTAAGGCTTTACTCTTCGTAAAGCACACGGGAATTTTATTTAATGACTGCCATGTTTCTAATTTCTTGGATGTATTACTGGTGGGAGCTCCCAACAGCATCCTGGGACATTAAATGCTGCTGATCACTGACCATGTTTTCTGCAGTGCCTTTAAGTGCATTTATCTGTTTACAATGGTCTGACACCTGCACCTCCCTCGGTGACACCAGGCTGACATAGCTTTGCTCATGTTCCTTGGCCTCCCCAAATTCCACCTCAGAGGAAGAGGGGGATGTCTTCCTCCTTTGAAGTGACTCCTCCAGCAGCAGCTCTGAGGTGATGGAGTGCCAGGAGTCCCCCCTGGCTGTAGTTCAGTGTCTGATTCTCTCCCATCTCCAAGTTTAGTTATTTCTAACATGTAGGAATAAAGCTGAAATTAATTTATGTAATTTTTAGTGATGAAACACAGCTTTTCTAGCAGCATCATTTCTATGAAATAGAGCTCAGAGTATTACCCAAGAGCTATCCTGCCTACAGCCACTCTTCCTTGCCTTACACATGTTATTTTTGCTTGCTCTCAGGCTGCAAAGTGCTTTGGATTTCTTTTCTTGAATATTTAAGACTGTTCTGATCACCTGCCCATGTTGGATTTGGCCCGGAAGGGGCTGGGGAGGGTGATTTGGCTGCATGGTTGTTCACACACTGCATGAGCCCCTGGCCGTCCCTGTTCCTGCCTCGCTGGGGATCGTGGAGCTGATCCTGGCCCCAGGCAGGGACACCTGAGGGGCCTGGGTGCTGCCAGCTGCCCTCACCCTTCCAGTCAGCAACTCTCCCCATCCCTTTGGTTTGTAAAGTTCAGGGAGTGAAATGCGTCTTCCCTGCAGGAGCATCTTCTGTCTTCCCTTGGGTTTCAGTTATTTCTCCATCAGCAGCTCTTGAGTTCCCCGGGAGGTGCTGCTGGGAGTTCCCTCGAGGTGCTGCATCTCTGGGCCCTGATATTGCAGTTTCCTTGTTCCTTGTGCTCACTTGATTAAATAAAGTTATTACCAAATTTTTTTTTCTATTCATTTTTAGCTCTTTATTGAAAATAAGTTGCAGTTGGTTACATGGACACCGAAAATACAGAATCACAGGTTCTTCTCTCAAAAGATATTTTTATATATATAATATATACAAAATTGTAAACATTTTAAACTTATTTCCATACACAGTCCACTTTATACTACACTGCACAGAGGTTAGTGACAACTGCAACTCCTGGAAGCGTCTGCTCGGACAGAGGTATCTGCAAAGAAACTGAACTTCCCCACCTACGGGTGGGAGCTGTTGAAGATTAAAACTCTTAAAGGAGCTGAGGTTTTAATGTGTATTGCAATGAAATCCAGGCAGCTGAACTGGGGTTTCAAGTTGAGACAGTGAGGGCTGGTTCTGAGCCTCACTGGGGGTGAGAGGAGCTTGTGACACACGGAGAGTCAAAATGCAGCTGAGAGTGGGACCGGGGGGACCAGAGGGGAACCAGAGCCACCTGCTTGGGGACAGCACGGGCTGGGAGGGGTCTGTGAAAGATACAGCAGCTTTTACTGAGAGAAATACCCATTCCATGGAATAATGATGGGGTTTCCTAAGGAATAGACCACGGTTAGAGGGCAGCAGGCAGAGCCAGGAGCCAGCCCTGTGTCTTTGGGGGCTGGCACTGGGAGGGAAGGTACAAAACACCCCTGTAAGGGACTGATAGGCAGGAGAAAAGAAATGCTGTAGGTGTCACAAAAGAAATGCTGTGGGTGTCACTGTGGCATGAGCTGATGGGAATCTCATCCCAATGTCCAGGCACAAGAGCAGTGAGATCCCAAATGCCTGATGTCCTGTAAAGGGAGGGGTTTGCTCCCAGGGTCTGCTCCAGCCCCCTGACACAGAGCAGGTAATGGAAGGGGGGAATATTTTTTACTAAACATCACTTAAGCAAAGCTTCCACCTTGCTAGGAACAGCTTGAAATGTTGGCAACAATTCCGAATCTTTTAATATATTTAAACTGCACAATGCCTGTTGTGGTTACCTCAGTGCTGAGAAACACTTGTGTTGTGACAGCCTCCTGGAGCAAGAGGATGGAGCAGAATGCAGCTCCAGGAACAGCAGATTGCTGCAGTTCTACTCTTTGCACCCAAATTTAGCGCTAACACTGTGCAGAAGCTTTTGCGCTGAGCTGAGCACAGCGAGGTCCTGCCCTCTGTGAGCTCTGGGGAGAACAGAGGGTTATAAACAGCTTGTGAGGATGGCACAGCCCTGGCACACTCAGGACACTCAAGGCATGTTTGTGGGACAATTTTGGGACAGCCCTGGCATCCTCTTAGGATGTGGCCTGGGTGGTTACAAGGGGGTGAGTGCTGCTGTACCACAGCTGGGAGAAAAGGAGGAGAAAGAAGATGGAAATTGATGTTACAAATACCTCAAACCCCCAGCGCACCATGGTTACTGCACCCATGGCTCTGGTTCTCCAACCACGGCCCCCTCGGGGTGTGTTTGGTGCCAACCCCCCCTGCACACCCTGCTCTGCCTGACGGACACACCGAGGTGCTGCCACAGCCACCGCAGGGCACCGGTGACACCCAACAGCTGTGGGGACACTGAGGGGCCTCCCAAAGGATTTGGGGCAGGATTCCAGGCACGGGTGTCACCCTCCCTCTGAGCGGGGTTAAACTCAGTAGGGCGAGGGCCCCATGAGGCCGGGGAGCTGCACCAACAAACCCCAAAATGGGGTTGAGTCAGGCTGAGGTGGGTGAAGGCTCTCGCCAAGGCCAGGGAGTTCGGGGTTGTCCCGTCCGGCCTGGTGACATGGCCTCGGCGCGGCCACCTCGGACATGAACCCAGCACTACTCCCTGGAAAAATGCTCCAGCTATGGGACTCCTGCCTGTCCGAGCTGCCCGTCCCTGTGCCACCCCAGCAGGGCTGCCACCCCTCCGCCGCCTGGGACTGGCACTTTGGGTGCCGAGGATCAGGGCTCACCTCCCTCCAGGTGCCTGTTGATTGATAAGGCTGGACACGTTATTCCCAGCTCCGGTTTAATCAAGGAGCATCTCTCCTGTGCTGCCAGGAAGCCCCTCAGACACCCAGCCCTTCCTCCTCGTCCCTGCCCAGCAGAGCAGCCAGGTGCCTCCTGCAAGGAAAAGCTAACACTGACTTCGGGAAGCCGAACCAGCCACCGCCCTCGGGAAGCACCAGGAGTTGTGCCCGTGCGGTCCCCGTGTCCCTGCTGCTGCTCCAGAGGTCAGTCCCGGCACGGAGCGTGGTGGGATGTGCGTGTGGGGGCAAAGAAAGGCAATGCAGGCCTCGGGGGGACATTCAGAGCATGTAATATTCAGCACGGGGGGCACATGGGGCAGGACACGTCCCGCAGGCAGACAGCTTTAGCTCTTTACGGTTACACGGAAACTCTGGAACAGTTATATTATAGTTAGAAAAAATACACTGTACCCAACGAACATTATCTCACGTACAATCAATTTAAACATTTAAATTGATTATAATTTTGCTAAAATATTAACACAAGTACTGTTTGTGCTGCTAAAGTTTCAGTGTTCCCTCTAAGGAAAATATTGCTACAGTTCTACCGTACCCTGTATTGAAATCCTTGGGGTTTTTCCTTTCCCAGCAAGACTGACTCCACAAAACCACAAAGATTCCGGAATTCATCGAGGCTGATACCGCACTGGGTTGGGGTGTCCGTGGTCAGGCACCTGTGAGGAGCTCGGCACAGCCAGGACCTGGAGCCAAGGCAAGGAATGCGCTTCGCCACCGGCAGTGACCTCTGGGGATGATTGGCTGCTTAATTAGTGCATTGATCTGCTGCTCATTAATTAGTGCACTGATCTGCGACTCGGCAGCAGGAATGAGCTGTGGCGATGGTGACCAGGACCTGTGACAGGGAGGGGACGGGGGTGGCTATTGCTCCTCACGAGGTCGGAAGGCAGCGGCGGCTTCGCCGGCGTGAACTGGCAAGGCAGGACCCCGGATCGCCGGGAGAGCCGGGAGGCTCCAGGGATGGAGCTGCCACCAACGGGGCTGGGAATTCAAGTTTCAGCTCCTCTGCTCAGCCCTTAGTGACGCAGCCTGGATCAGCTGCCACACGGGCAGGGAAAGCCGGCGGGTGGCTGACAAGGACCTACTGGATTTTACACATTTCGTTCTTTTACAAGGCAGGAATTTTGCAGCTGAACTCCCAACCTGCGCCTCTTTCCTGGATGCTTTTCGCCGACTCTCTTCCCACACCATTTCCAAACACGGGGCCATGAGCCCATACGTGACGGACTTTAATGGCCTGTGAAGCCTTTCCAGTTCCCTGCCTGAATCCCTCATTTCTGGAAACTGCAGGGTGACACACGTGTCCCCGCCCAGGGTTCTGCTGCAGCTGACAGATGGTGGCTGCTCCCAGAATAAAAATACAAGTCCAATATTGCTCCTAATGGCCTTGGATGTCGAGTCTGAGCCCCTCACCTTGGTCCTCACCTCTCCACAGTGAAGACGCGTCAGCGCTGCCAACCAGAAATTCCTTAGGAATTTCCAAACTTCCCAATCCCCCGTGAAGGAACGGAACCACAAAGAGCTGATCACAGGCTATTCCCAGTTAGCAACCAGCTCCTGCTGAACTGGTTTCCACTTTCGAACAGCGACTTTTTAAATCCTCAACCAGACCCCATCGAAGTGTAGAAGAAATCTGGATACTGATCCCAACCCGGCCTGCTGTGCCCCCCCTGAGCCTCTAAACCAAGTTTTGAAACACCTGTTTGGATATTCATTTTGTACAGCAAATATATACAAAGAAAAGTAACACAGACACCACTGATTTCCCTGTGAATTTGGCACTTTCCATGGAACCTGGACTGGAAGCTCCGCAGCGGGAGCGGACGGGGCCAGCTCTCCCCACTGCCCACCCACCCTCGATGGATTCTGTGTTAGCTCTGGAAGAACGAGATAATAATTCCTCAGCTGCTGTTTTCTAAGAGGAAAAGGTGTCCTGGGCTTTCCCAGCAGAGCTCAGAGGGGGCATTTACTCCTCTTCCCCACTGTAGGTGATGTGGTACCAACCTTCCTTCCTCCTGGCTTAGAGAGAACACTGCTTTTAGAAACCCTGGGACAGGTAAGACAAGAACCAATACCACTGTACAGAATTCACTGCACAACGAGCTAATAAAGGGACCCGGCACTGACTCGCCACGGCAAGGAAATGGGACTGGATACATTTGGGACCGGGTGGGGGTGGCACCGCCCCAGCCCCTCAGTACGCTGGCACTTGGTAACCTTTGGGGTTGGGCTCTAAGGTCTCGGTGAAGGGGGGGCTCTGGTAGGTCTCCGTGCTCTCCACGCCGCTGCCGCCGGGGTAGCCGGGGTAGGACGCGCTGGGGTCGGTGCAGAACTGCTCGGTGGCGAACAGGGACATGTCCGTGCCCAGGCGGTACCGCTGCAGCGCCCGCAGCGCCAGCACCACCTGCGGGCAGCGAGGGACGGGGTCAGAGAGGGCAGGGCTGCAGCCCCACAGCACCCCGTGTCCCTCAGGGGGACCCCCATAACCTCCCCAGGACTCCCCAGTCCCCCGAGGACCCCATGTCCCCCCAGGACCCTGTGTCTCACCAGCATCACACATCACCCCAGGACCTCACGTCCTCCCAGGATCCCCCAAATCCCCAGGACCTCACATCCCACCAGGCCCTCACGCCTTCCCAGGACCTCATGTCCTCCCAGGATCCCACAATCCCCTCAGGACCTCGAATCCCCGCAGGATCCCACGTCCCCCAGGACCTTGCGTCCCCTCAGGACCCCACACCCCCCATGTCACTGCAAAGCACCGAGCCCATCGCAGCATCCCAGCAAACTGCCACCCCACTCCATTGTATCCAAGAGCTAATCCAGGCTCAAACCCCACCCGAACACTCCAGAAGCCATTTCTGTGGGACAGGGTGACCCCCAGAGCTCTGCCTGGGGTGGGGGGCCCTGGCTGTGCAGATCTGGCACTGCTGGCCCCAATAAACCCATCTGCTGTGGGGAGGAAAAGCTGCCGAGTGCCAGGCCAGGAAAATAGGTCAGTTCTGCCGAGACTCCTTCACCCTCTTCCAGGTTGCTGGAATTGAGGTTGCAAACGGTGGGAACTGTGGGCGGCAGAGCCGGGAGGGCCCCGAGCTCGATCTCATTCCAGGAGGCTTCATTAACAATTCAATTAGTTTGTAAATGATGGGGCTGAGGAGGCTAAAAAACGCCTGTAGAAGCCAGGAATGACTTCCCAACCATCTCGGCCATCCTTTGGGATGTAACAGGGGACTGGTGTCCCCACTGCCCTCCCAGGGTGGGAGCAGATGCTGAAGGGATGGAGAACATCTCACCCACTGCCCTTCCCTGTGGCAGTCGACGATGGGGAAGAGCTGGGATTAAAAGAGATTTATTTGGATAATCATAAAGCAGGGAGCAGTTAAACTGGGGAGGAACTGGAGCAAAGCTTGCTGCTGGAAAGCCTCGGACTGGCTTTTGCCCCAATTCTTTTAAGGCAATACTGAATCAGTGCACATCCTGGGGCTCTGTGCCCAGGAAAAGCTGCGGGAGGGATGGAGGTAACACGGAGCCATCCCTGCTTCTCCACACACAGCCCCTGGAGTGGGAGCCCCCCGGGTGGCACAGCCCCCCCGAGTTCACGTGGGGTCCAGCTGGGCCCCAGGGTTTCACACAGCCCTGGCTGAAGACCCTCTGCCCAGGTGGAGCCAAAAATGGGAGCAAAGGGGGTTTCTACAAGCCCCGTCTCCAGGTGGACAGCAGAGGGGCCAGTCCGGCTTGTCCCAGGAGGCAGCTGATGAGCTTGAGAGCTCCCAAAATCCTGCAGCCATCCCACAAACCAGCTCAGTGCAGAGAGCTGCTCCTGGGGACTCTCTGCCTCCAACGAGCCGCCCTGGGGCTCTATCGAGGTCCTGCAATCAGGGCACCTCATGGCTGGTGACACATTTCCAATGGGAATGAAACTTTCCAGCCTCAGGAGAAAGGGAAGCCTGGAATTCCCCAGCGAGAGGGGACTGAGCTGATGCTTCCCGAGTAAGAAACCACCAGTTCCACGTGCGGAGGGCCCGCAGGCTTCCCCAGTACAGTCCCTCACTGCCTACCAGGATTCACTTCTCCAAAATCCCAGACTCCCCCTCCAGCTCAGCGCTGACCCCAGGCAGGTTTCATTTCTGCTCTCCCCGCTCAGCTCCGGGGCTGCGCTCACCCAGATGATGATGGAGAAGAAGGAGAAGGTGATCGCTGCCCGCGCGGCGTCGGCGCCCTGCGAGAACCCCCTGGTCAGTGTCGTCCTCTGCCACTGGTTTGCCAGGAAGCAGAAGGCTACAAACCACAGGAAGGCCAGGAAACCTGCAGGAGAACAGAGCTGGTCAGTGCTGCCCCTGCCCAGCACCTTTGCTGCTGCAGGACCCCCTTTGCTGCTGCACAAACCACCCGGGTTTCCAATAGGAACGGGAATTTTGGGAGCCACGGCCCAAAAGGAGCTTTTTAAAAGAGGCTGATACAAAAACAGAGATGGAAGGAAACTTGTGGGGTCATCTCAGTGTGTTGCCTGCCTGAAGTTCAGCTCAGCTACACCTCAACTTGATCTCAAAGACCCCCAGGGACAGCACATCCTCCCTGGACACGTTGGAGAGGGACTTTTCACAAGGGCATTGAATAATAGGACAAGGCGGAATGGCCTTAAGACGAAGGAGGGTGGATTTAAATGGGATATTGGGAAGGAATTCTTCCCTGTGAGGGTGGGGAGGCCCTGGCACAGGGTGCCCAGAAAAGCTGTGGCTGCCCCTGGATCCCTGGAAGTGTCCCAGACCAGGCTGGACGGGGCTTGGAGCACCCTGGGACAGTGGAAGGTGTCCCTGTCCATGGCAGGGGTGGCACTGGATGGACTTTAATGCCTCTTCTAACCCAAACCATTCCGTAATTCCGTGATTCCATGACACGCGAGAGCTCTGCTCACCCCTGCAGAGAATCCCTCTGGGCCTGTAGGACTGAGCAGAAACACTCTGGTGATTATTCCTGCCTGGAAGCAAAGCTGGCTGAGCAGGATACGCCTGCAGCTGCCCTAATTCCATCCCCAGCCACCAGCACTGCCCGGTGCCAAGGAGCTCAGGGAACAGTCAAGGAAAAGCCAGGAGCACACAGGGTCAGCAGCAAGGATGTTTTCCAGCACTGGGAAGGGGAGCTGCACAACCTGGACCCTCCCATGGTGCTGTTTTAAGGGTCTCCATCATTCCTGATGTCTCAGATCCCAGGTGTCAGTGCACACGTGGATGTCGGGAATGCTGAGCTGCCCAGCGGCTTCCCAAGGATCATCAGCCAGGCTGCCAGTCCCTGTCTGACTCCAGAGAGAGAAGAACCTTCCTTTATTCCCATTTATTCCCATTTATCTTGCCAGCTGTCCCTAAATACAATAAAAAATGCACGTGAGCATACCCACCCAGGGCTGGAGGTACAGGGCTCAAGGCCTTGACTTCAGAATTTGCTCCTAAATGCAGTTTAAGGGACATTCCTTGTCTCCTCCTGCACGGCTGGGCCTGGAAATTCCCAACCATCAGGCCTGGCCATGAAGCTGCAGGAAGGATCAGTCAAGCTTTCCTTTTCCAAATTACAGACACTTCACCAGAAACAGCCAATCCTGTCACCAAACCCACCCAAATCTCTGCATAAGCATTTTCACTTCCCTTTAGGACGGTGACTTGTTGCCAGCATTAAACGAGACCTCTGGGGTTTATTCCTTAAAGGTCACCCTAATAAGGACAGGGATCTTTTCTGTTCCCCTGCTGTTACAAGGGGGCTTTACCAGCAGTGGTTCCCCGTTATGGGAAGCAGATCCAACTCCTACATTTGGACCTCAGCCATTGCTCAGAATCCCACTGGGCGTGGTTTGGAAGTGGAAATCCCAGAGGTGAAACAAGAGCAGCTCCCAAAGGTTAATTCACGCTGTGGGAGCAGCAGGATGGCTCAGGGACAAGCTGTGGGGCACAGGGCTGGCATGAGGGATGTGGGGCTGGCCCTGGTTGTGCTCAGGGACAAGCTGTGGGGCACAGGGCTGGCATGAGGGACGTGGGGCTGGCACTGGTTGTACTCAGGGACAAGCTGTGGGGCACAGGGCTGGCATGAGGGATGTGGGGCTGGCCCTGGTTGTGCTCAGGGACAAGCTGTGGGGCACAGGGCTGGCATGGGGGATGTGGACCTGGCACTGGTTGTGCTCAGGGACAAGCTGTGGGGCACAGGGCTGGCACGAGGGACGTGGGGCTGGCCCTGGTTGGTGGAGGATGAACCTGTTCCTGTGTGTAACACTCGAGCCAGCACAGCTCGGCCTCCCTGCCAGGACACTGCCACTGAGCCCCTGCTGCCACTCTGTCCCCAGTGCCATCCCAGCCCCGGTGGCACCCACGGGACGCCAGGAGTTAAAATGACATCATGCACAGCCCGGACCCAGCACGGCTGCGCTGGGTACTGCAGCTGCCAAATCCCTCTGCACCACTGAGCTCTGAGGCACTGACCTTCCTCATCCCGAAACCATCAGCATCTCCAGCCAGAACGGCTGGGATCGCCTCTGCTGCCACCCATGAGCACTTCCAGGAGGTTTTGTGATGCAGAGAGAAGCATTTCCCCTCCAGACCAGCTCTGCCTGGATCTCTGGGCAGCAGAGGAGGATCCCCTCCAGTGCCATGGGCAAGGCAGGTATCACTGCCAACGGAGGAGACGGGGTCAGGCATGGAGAGCACCTCCAGAAACACGAGCCAGGTGTGGTTTGATGTTTGGAGAACTGACACGGATTTTAAAAGCCTTCAGAGAGGGCTGAGCTGGCAGTGACGTGGTGAGGCCGCATGTGCCAGCCCCAGCTCCAGCTGGATCAGGCACGGCAGCAGCTCCACTCCCTTCAGCACTCCGGGGAAAAGGAGAGCGCCAGGAAGCACCGCAGGAGCCGGGAGATAATGATCGTTTAAGGATCTACAGACAACAGAGTGCAAACACCAGGGAAGATGTGTTACCACCCTGATCACAGCCCGCTCTCCAGCGAACGCCTGTCGATGGGAACAGCTGGAAGAGCAGCTGGAAGAGAAGGTTGTAAATGCTGTTTTCAGTGTGGTGGCCTCGCCTGAACCCCCACCTTTGGCCCTGCCTGAACCCCAATGTTACCACTCAGTTTGCCAGATGCATTTTAGGAAGGAATTCTTCCCTGTGAGGGTGGGGAGGCCCTGGCACAGGGTGCCCAGAGAAGCTGTGGCTGCCCCTTGATCACTGGAAGAGTTTAACATGGCTTGGAGCATCCTGGTCTAGTGGAAGGTGGAACTGAATGGGCTTTAATGTCCCTTCCAACCCAAACCATTCCAGGATCTGATGGTTCTCTCACTTCTCTCAGCGGATCCATCACAGGGACAAAGGAGAAAGGAGGCAGAGTTTGAGAGCAGTGCCAGCTCCCACGTGCCTGGCAGGGAGCAGAGGGCTGTCAGGATGTGAGGCAGGGAGCAGGATCGCAGCCTGGCTCCGTGACACGCAGCAGCAGCCAGAAGATGGATGTGATGTCCCCCTTCCGCTTGAATCCAAGGATTTCAGGCACTGAGCCCCACGGAAGGGGCTGTAAATTTTATCTAACAAGGGCTGGATGGTGCTCCAGGACCACGGAAATGAGCTTTGCAGCGAGGCGAGAACAGCCTGAACCACAGGCAAGGCAGGGAGGTGATGATGGATGTTTTCATTTGGGACAGAGAGCCATCAGCGACGCTTGTGCTGGATAAATCACCTTCAGACTTTGCTAACAGAGCCCGGGAATGCAGAACAGCAGCTGCAAACGGAGCCAGGCAGCTCCCACGGCCGAGCAGAGGATGTTCCCTCCCAGCCTGGAGCATCCTGCCTGCTCCTGTCTGCATGGATGAGCCTCAGGTCGAGGGCTCAAGAGGGCACAGCAGCTCCGTGGGCAGCCCCAGCCCCAGCTGCACAGAAGCTGCTTCTGCTCTGCTCCAAACTTGTGCACAAAGTGAAACCAGACCAGAGGCAGCTGATGAAACCACCTTTGCTTTTCTTGAACCAGAACAGGAGACGTGGGAGGGTAAAACCCCCTGTGTGGGCTCTGAGATGTGACCACCAAGCCTCACCTCTGTGGGCGGCCTCAGCAAACCCGGCTCAGTGAACAGCTCTGGCTGCAGAGTGACACAGACAAGTGGGGCACGCCACTGTCCCCAGCTACCACATCTGGCTTCCCCAGTGCTCACTGAGCCCGTGGCCGGATGGGACAACTCCCCTGCCACGCCTGCTGTCCCCAACCGAGGCTCACGAGCCGTGTCAGGCCACGGGAGGAGCGGGGAAGAGTCGGGAGGGGAGGGGCAGGGCACAGAAATGACCCCCAGGAGCCAGAGCCACGCAGAGCAGAGCAGAGCAGAGGTACCTGAAAAGCCGAGGTCCAGCAGCACAGCCCGTTTGCGGTCCTTGACACTGCTGATCTGCTGGAAGTACAGGTCTACCACGAAGAAGAAGATGCAGCCGAAGAAGGCGATGAGGCCCACGGCGATGCCGTAGCTGCAGGCACTCTCATTCTCGTTGAAGATGCAGAGCAGCTCAGGGTGCTGGCTGTCCTTGTTCACGTAGCACTCGTTCACGATGGAGCCGAACACCACGATGGAGAAGATCTGCAGGAGGAAGGAGAGAACACAACTTGCTGCTGTTTGCATTTAACTCTGTTTTCCAACAGCAGCGTCATTGGATTCAATCCCGTCCTCGACTCCATGGCAACGTGGCATTTGTGAGACACATCCCGGCTCTCGTCTGGTTGGTGGCTCCAATCAGTACCTGGGTGTTCCTCCTCTGTGAGGTGGAACCTCCTCCTGCCTTCCAGTGCCTTGCTGTGCCGAGTATTTTAAGGATCTTGTTCTCCAGACAGGCTGGAGAGGGAAAAAATAAACAGATGGGGCAGGTCCCTGCAGAGTCTTTGTGCTCGTGCTGCTCTCTGCTGTCAGGCTGTGCCCCACAAACCCCCTCGTGTCCCTGCGGAGTGGGCAAGAAAGAAGGGACTGGGGACAACTGAGCGGCTGAGCCAGGGAAGGGCTGGATTGCTGGTGGAGGGGACACGGGACATGCGTGGGGACATGGGAACAGCTCACCCGGGCACAGGGGCACGGGCTGCCCTGAGAGCAACAGCGTGATTTGTCAGCTGGTTTAGCAGGGCCTGAAGGATGCAGCTCCTGGGCCCAGGAGGGACAGAAGGGCAGGGGCTGCTGGGGCCGCGCAGGTGCCCGAGCTGGCACCGGAGGGTGTCACACCGCTGCAGGCAGCGAAGGAGCCGGACGGTAGCGGCTGCCTCAGTCAACACCACTCACCCTGCTGCATGCCCAGGGAACTCCCTTATCTCCCGGCCCCAGAGGCAGGAGGGGAAGCTGTGGGACCGGCTGCGGCACAATCCGCTCCGGATCGCGCTCCGGTAGAGCCCGGGGAGAGGCCGTGAGCAGGGAGGGGAGCAGGGCGTGCAGGCACATCTCCCTCACACTGGGAACCTCTGATCTCATCCCCGGCTGCCGGCACCGGCTCCCGCACCCCTGCACGCATCCCTGCTGGCTCCCGGGACACAGCTGGAGGCCAGGGATGCAGCAGCGGAGATAAGAGGCTCCTGCAGCTCTCCCGGGAGCAGCTGGGGACGGAAACAGGGCACGACTGGCTCCCGCTGCACCTGCAGGAACAGCACAACACGACGGGCACGAGACAGGGACAGGTGACACGGAGGCAGCAGCCCGGGTGCCACAGGATGAAGCACAGCTGGTGGCTCTCACAGTCACCTGTGTCACCTGTGTCACCTGTGTCACCTCCTGCAGCTCCTGGGGAAGCTGTGTCACAGAGCAGAACCCACGGTGGGCAAACCACCCCAAGGTTCCACCGCTCTTTAACATAACACAGAACATAACTTCTCCTCTTCCTCCCTTGGAATTTAACCACGGCCCAAGGTCCTGTCCCACATCCATCCCTGGCTCAGGTCAGCCCTGAACACCAGCCATGAGCTCAGTGGCCACCCAAGTCACCCTGTGGCACCTGCACCCTGTTCCTCACTGGTGCTGCACTTAGGGAGCACTTGGGATGGCACAGCAGCATCATCATCACCATCATCACCATCATCATCACCATCATCACCACCACCACCACCACCATCACCATCATGTACACAAGAGCGGCTGTGTGTAAGGAAGAAACAACAACAAACAGCACTAATAGTTTTCCCAGAGCTTTGGCAGCAGCTGTAACATCAGCAGTTGTAAAAATCTGCCCATAAATAATGCAAAATTGTTACTTACCATCAGAAATAGCAGCAGCATTTATAAAACAGGCCCTGGAAGAAATAATGTGATTCTGGAAAACATGAATAATTGAGAACCTCTGATTCCACGCGATTACTTCTCTGGCAGGCCAGCAAACTCGTACTCAGCTTCTCTGAGAAGTTCCACTCAGTTCTCCCAGGATTAACAACCTTCTCCATGCTTCTGGGAGCTGCTGGGAGCCCAGAGCTTTGGTGGGTGAGGGAGAGCTCCCATAAATACCACGGAGGATGTCACAGCACAGGTGTGTGGTGCCTGCACCAGCTTTGCACACCTGGGGCTGTCAATGTCAATGCTTTGTTTTAAAAAAATGATGTTTTATCAGTTAACACCATGAGACCCTCACAACCACATTTCAATGTACAAAACATGGGACACGCAGCTTTTCCTTGGGAGGTCAAAGTAGCAAGGAATTCCATGTGCACACGTTTGATAGATGAGCTCAAAACATCAGCACTGGCTGGAATATTCCTGTCCAAACTTGCCTTTCCATGGCACAGGTTTTCTCTCCCTTGCCCCAGGATTGTAATGTTATGGTTTTTCTTAAAAAACCCACTGGTGCTGGTGAAGCATTTTAAGGAGACTAGATTTGGTGCTGTCTGTCTAAGTATAGATGAAAAAGTGCTTTTATTTTAGGAGAACGTGGGTAGATGAAATAAATGTGGGCAGGGAAATAAACCCCGTGTTTTTTAAAGTTCACGCAAAAAAAGTGCATTTTCCCAATCACCTCCACAAATCACAGTGGCTCAAACCCCCGACCAGCTCATCAGAGAGTTGAAAGCGAAAACACAAGGTCAGATTTTCCACTGTGAGTGAGATTTTATGGGCCTGAGCAGTATCTCAGAGGATTTGCAAAGGAGCCTTCACAGGACACTCCATTTTCCAGCTGAACAACCCAACGCAACCAGCAACGAATTCTGCTCTTCCTGGAGGAACCGGTGCAAGACACAGTAAGATTCTCCCCAGCCACCCCAGTGGGAAATTGCATCCTCCATCCTTGCATCCTGCCAAAGCTTCCACAGGGATGTGCTGGCAGCTCAGGGGCTCCTGAGTGCTGGGAGCCCCCAACTCCAGCAGCTCTGGCAGCACAGCCCATTAGCGCTGCTCTGCCTTCGGCTGCGGGGGGAATGGGAAGGAGGAAAGCTCTCCTCTCCCATCCTTTCCATTTAGAGCTGCACTTCAGCCACACAAAGGAGCCTCAGTCACACCCTGGAGGGAGCACGACACAGGTGAGGAGCCCTCAGACTCACGGGGACATGGATGGGCTGCTCATGCAAAGGGAGCTGGGGTTCCACCAAACCAGGGAGAAACTGGGACCTCTCTTGTTAATGAAAGCCAGCAGCCCAGTTCCCCCAGCTTAAAGTTTGCTTCCAAGCAAGAGGAGACACCTCTCCGGGCCAGGCAGCATTTCTGTGACACAGGACAATGGGACAGGACAATGGGACACGTCTTCTCTGCTCAGAGAGTGGGGAGGCCCTGGTAGAGGGTGCCCAGAGAAGCTGTGGCTGTTCCATCCCTGGAAGTGTCCAAGGCCAGGCTGGACAGGGCTTGGAGCAACCTGGGATAGTGGAAGGTGTCCCTGCCATGGCAGGGGGTGGGAATGGATGGGATTTAAGGTTCCTCCCAAGCCAAACCATTCCAGGATTCCGTAATTCTGCTGGACCCATCAGGCCCGTGCGGGAGCCCAGAGCACTGGAGCACTGGTGTGCCCAGGATGGAGACACCTTTCAGGTGTGGATAAAGCTGGGAGCTGTGTCTGCCCTTTCTCCACCACATTTTTGCTGTCTGGAGGACGCTGGCTGGCCAGGCTGCCTGCCTTGCTTCTGGAATTATGCTCTGCAAATCTCTGTTCCCTCCTGGAGCTCCAGCAGGCTGGACCCCAGCACACACACATTTTTCCTCCCCGTTGCTTTCAGCTTTCTGCAGCCCATCACCTAAAATGTGCTTCAGGAGACCTCGCAGCCTGAGCAGAGCCAGGCAAGGAAAACAAAAAGCAAATAACACTGGAGAGCATGAGCTGAGAGCTTCGGTGTGAGCTGTCAGCCATTTTAAGGTGAGATGTTTCCACTGCTGAGGCGCTGTACTTGGATTTGGGACCTATAAAAAACATCACCAGAAGGTGTGGGGTTGTAGGAGACTGCAGAACCTGGCTTTGGTTACACACGCAAGCAACCATTAAAGTCAGCATCGAGAAAATATAACGCACGAGGAAAAATAATCCAGAAAAATAATCTCATTTCCTCTGCTGTGGCTCCCGATCAACAGTGCTGGGCACAAACCACACGTGCAGAGAGCCAGCGCCAAGCTCTGGGTGATCCCTCACTCCCTCCAGGGAGCCAAACGCCTCGTGCTCAGCTCCCTCCCTTCCTCGAGCCCAGCAAGGGAAGGATGGACCATCAAATGAGAAGGGAAAACAATTAAGGTCAAATTAGCACAGGCCAAATCCTGCTTAGCACCGAGTGTTTCCCTAAGCCCCACTAAGCCCCTGTGCTGTCGGGCACGGGCCTGGCACAGATTCCCTGCTCAGGGATGAGTGGGACCCTTGGCACAGGGCCAGGCTCCCTCAACGCCCACCCAGCTCAGATCCTGGCGAATCAGGTCCTGGGTCCCTCTCCAGTTTATCTTTACAGTTGTCAGTCACAGGGAAGTTTCCAGCACTGATCTGCACAATTTATTGGAGGGTGTGAAGACCAAAGCTCTGCTTTAAGCAGCACCAGATCTCCCACGGGACTACGGAGACGACCACGAAGGGAAGAGCTGGCGTGGTTTCTGGCACACAGAGAGGTGGTCTGATGCTGGCTGTAATAGGTTTAGAGCCATGTCCACCAGGCTAATCAGCTTGGGAGGATGTGTATTGACGACCACATGACTGATTTTTCCTGAATTACTTTTTCTGATGTGGGAAGAGATGCTGGCTGAGACACAGCGTCCATTCAAGGCTCCTAATCTCGTCCTGCAATCTGAGCACATGGCACACCAGCAGTGCTTGAAACCAGAGATGACAGGAGCATGACAATTTAGAACCATTTTAAGCTCAGATGCAGCGAAGCTTCCCTATAATTCCATTACCAAAACAAGTTTAAGTTCTGCCTTTAATCCATAGCCTGCAGAAAGAGAAAATTAAGACAGAAATCTGATGACCCTTCTGAAAAATGGTCAGGACCAAAGTCTGAAGCAGCTCAGATCATGGTAATGACTCTGAATATTGCTCCTGAAGTGCCAGAGCAGCCTTGGAGCTCTTTCCTAAGAGCCCCAAGTGCTCGGGGGTCAGTGAACCCCCTGAAGAGCCATCCAGAGCTTATTCCTTGCACTTCTCCTGCTGAGCTCCAGGGAGGCAGANAATGAGGGTGCACTGATGGGACCCAGCACCGTGCTTTTGCTGCTGCTCTGCATGAAATCACAGGAATTTCTGAAAAAGTTTACCAGAATATTTTCCAAAACTGCTTTTAAAAGCCAAACCTAAGCCTATGTTAAATGAACAATTGCCCTGCAAAGCTGAGTGGCCACTTGAAAGTCTGGCTGGCATGGGCAGTCACAGAGAAAGGAACTCATGATTCTGCAGGCATCCGTCATGAATATCGACTCTGTTTGGCCGTGCAAAAAGTGTCTCAAAAGGAAACCACAAGAGCGATCACATCTTCATCTGACAAACTGCATCAGACAGAGGGAAGAGATGAATGAGGAACTGTTAAATGGTTCTTTCCAGCTTTTGATTTTACAGCTCAAGCCAGGACTGGGTTTTTTCCCCCTCAGATACTCAGAATTACTCTGTCGGGGGGGGGTTGTTGTAGGAGGCAGAACCAGGAATCCCCTTTGGCCACCGCTGACATTTGGGGATTTCTGTGTTGGTCACCATTCACCTGCCGGTCCCTTGCTGCCAGCACAAGGTCCCCGAGGCAGCCACTGGAGTCACAAACGGGAACTGAACCTTCCTTTGGTGGTGGCTCCTTGGGAAGCCCCAGCAGTGTCGATCAGCCAGATTAGCACGAGTCACTCACCTCAGGCACGTGGGGCTGGCCTCAAATCCCTGTGGGATTTCTCCATCACCCTCACCTAAACCAGCCCATCCCAGGCAGCTCCCTCCTTTTCCCAAGGGAACCTGACATCACACAAGGCAAGGGTCACATCTCCGGTGTGGGATCCAGCTGCTCAGGTTAACCACGGTTACAAAGATGCGCCACAGAGGCACAGGAGGGAAAACCACGTGAAGAAAGCCCACTCCAAAGCCTGATCTCAGCCACACCCCATGCCTCAGCCCAGGGCTTGCTGAATAAACCACTCATGGCTGTTTTGTGCTGGCATGGGCAGCTCATGTCCCCTGGGATAGCAGGCAGGGAAGCCTGGGAAGGTTCTGTTTGCTTTGGGAATCAGGGAGTGGCATGGTGGGCATCGGTCCGAGCTCCTGCCCGGCCACCAGCACGGACATCACCACGTGCCACAGCACTGCCACGCTCACCCAGGACAGCAGCAAGAAAGGCAGCAGAGACCTCAGCAAAGCCTTTGGCTGCCTCCTCCATCCAAGCTCTCTGTCCTGGCACGGGTTTGGTCTGGCAAGAGCAGCAAAGCAACAGCTCAGGAGGAACCCAGGCACAAGGGCCAGCAGCAGGAAGGGAATGCACTCACACCTCGCTCTGACCGCAGTCCCAGCTCACACTGCAAAGGAGCCATAAATGCTGAACTGGTTTAAGACACGGGTAACTGGACTGCAACAGCCAAGCTGGGGCTCTGAACCCCCAGGCTGGAGCAGTGATGAACTCTGACAGATCTACCAGCGAATGTGAGACCTGGGAAAAGGGTTCCAAAGGAATCTCCCACATGAGCTTCCCCAGCCCAACCCTCAGCTCACCGAAAAGAGCAAAAAACTCCCTTTTTGCTCAGTGGGCTTCGGAGCCAACTCTAAATGTTGCAAACATTAATGGGATTGCACCACACTCATCCCACGTTTGTCCACACTGGTGGCCCCCGCACTTGTCCGGAGTGAAGCTGATGCATTTCTGTAGTCGTAAGCACTCGTTTGTCACTGATTCCCTGTGAACACGGAGCCATGAAATGAGGGACTTTGCCACTGAATAAACCAGTGAATATATACAGGAATGTTTGCTAAGATGGGACTTGTATTTTGTATCTATACTCCATACTCTGGTCCTGCTTCCCAGCAGTGCCCAATCCCCTACAGTCAACAAGGATGGGGAGCCCACTGGGTGCAAGGTGACACACCACCAGCGGTGGGTCAGATTTAACTAACTGTACCCAAGCCCAACACCACTGCCTGAAGTTTGCCATTGCCACTCAAGGAGGATCCAGACCGAGTTTTCTTCTAGGAAACAACTGCTGCCCTGCACCTGAACTCTGCCCAAAATGCCCCATCCACACCAAGCTGGACGCCCCAGATCCATCCCTGGCCCCCGTTCTTCCCCAGCAATGGAGTCGTGGGCCTTCTCCAAGCCCTGGGAAGAACACCAGCTCCCATCCAGCCACACACTGCAGCATGTGGTTTAACTTTGAGCATGTGATTGCAGCTGGAATTGCTCATGTGCTGCACGTTGTGCTGCTCAGGGCCTCGGCCAGGGCATCCCAGCCCGGAGAGCCCCACGGACACACTGGCTGTGCCAGCTGGAAGGAGAGCAGCTGGGGGCTGCACCTCCTCATCACACCTTTCCTCTGCTCCCTGCCTCACTGAGCACTGCCAAAGGTGACGCAGAGCCAGCACAGGTGTGACACGGGCGAGGACAAGCCCCAGGCCCAGCTCAGCTCATCCACAGCCTCCAGCCAAGCACTGGAGCCAGGTGAGAGCCAGGCAGACCCTTCCCACTGGCAGTTTTTGGGAAGGACCTGGCATTCCTGACCTCCCACGGCCCTGCGCACCTGCAGATCTCAGCAAAAAGCCAGGCTGGGGGAGGCAGATTAGGCGCTGCCCTTAGCCCTGGGCATCTGGGCACCACGGCCCCAGGAGCACCCTGGCACAGCTCCCTGTGCTGCCTGGTCACGGACCACCAAAGCCTTCCCTGAGCGGCTGCACAGCCCATTCCACCTCCTGCTTCCTGCTCCACGGTGGGAATTCACAGATGGGAAACGTCCAACAAACATGACATCCTTTCAGCAGCACGGGGGAGCTGGGCAGGGCTGGCTCCCGGATTTCTGTCACACACACGCATGCACGGAGCGTGGAAGGCAGGAAAATGTCCTCTGCCTCCTGCTCCAAACCCCATCCTCCAGTACCGAACAGGAGAGGGGCAGCGGCGCATCCCCCCGCCGCTCCCTGCTCCATTCCCGAGGAAACTCCCTGCCAGCTCCCCCGGGAGCCAGCACGGCCCGCGGGGCTGGGCAGCACCCGCCGCACCGGCACCGGCACCGCACCTGCACCGGGCGCGATGCACCGGCTGCGGGCACGATGCACCCGCGCTGCCCATCACCCCGGCACTGCCCATGGCCCGGACACTGCCCATCGCCCGGACACTGCCCGCTGCGCCGGGCGCTGTCCCCGCACCGCCGCTGCCCAGCCCCGCGCCTCCGCGGCCGTTCCGCCTTACCCAGGTGGTCACCCGGAGGAGGGTCTGCGGCTGCTTCAGGAAATCCACGGGGTCGATGGCCCCCCCCGCCCGGCCCGCTCCNCGTGCGGGCGGCGGGAGGAACCACCCGTCGGGTGGGGGGGAGAGGAGGTGGGCACGGGCAGGTGCGCGCTCCCCCCACAGCGAGCCCGAGCTGAGACCCAGGCACCGGGGTGGGGCTCCGGGCACTGTGACAGCCGCTGTCACCGGGGTGTGGGCACAGGCATCGTGACAGCCACAGTCACCGAGCTCTGGGCACGGGCACTGTGACAGTGGGACGGCCACTGTACCGAGCGCTGGGCATGGCCACCACAGCACAGCTGTGGGCACTGTAGATAGCCAGTGACTGTGGCCATGGTCACCATGGTACGGCCATGGTCACTGTGCTACGGCTGGGGACGCCACAGTACAGCCAGGATACCTTGCCATTGCCAGGGTCACTGCGCTATTCCAAGAATTACCATCCTACGGTCACCATGCTGCTCTGGGGATAGCGTGCCATGGGCAGGGGTGGGGTGTCCCTGCAAGGGTCACCATCCTATGCCAGTGTCACCAGGCAATGGCAAAGGCTACCTGTGCTATGGCCCTGTGAGCAGCTGGGCTGTTGGCAGGAGGGCGGTGCCATGGCCCGCAGCGCAGGGAGGTCACCACGTTACTCAGCTCCCCTCTGCTGTGGACAACCTTCCTTTGGTGGTGGCTCCTTCTGTGCCCAGCCCGCCAGAAAGGCTGGCTGTCACCCTTTGGGGACCCTCAGAGGCCCTGCAGCCAGGAGGGCTCTTAGACCTGGCACAAGCCAGGGGCTGTGCTGGCCGCTCACCGGGGCCAGTGGCCGAGAACAGAGGGGAAGGTTTGGCAGCTGCTCTTTGCTGTTGCACATCCACAGCTGGTGCAAGAAAAGGGAAGTGAAAATGGGTGGGGCTGAACTCTTGCTTCTCTCGCGCATGGAAGGAGGCATCCGGAGCTGCTATGGGATGGGAAGAGGCCAAGCCCCATCCCTGCTCCCTCCCCATGGACAGCAGGAAGGACGCGAAAGAACCTTAGAGGGAAACCCTCGATTACTGCGGAGGGAGATCCTCCCGCGGCTCCAGGACCATCTCCTGAGTTAGTTTTCACAGCACCGCGATGCTGATCCCGGTTCCATAGATACCGATGCCATGACAACTCTGACATCATCCCTGCTTCGGACGGGAGCTGCAGGGAAAGGCGCAGGGAGGAGGAGCACGCACGCCCTGCTGGCACGGGGCTGGGGGGCTGGGGGCTTCTCCCGGCCCCAGCACAGCTCTCCTACCGCCCCACTGCCCCGGCAGCCCCATTCCCCATGCAGGGACCGTGTCACTGCCACAGCACACGGAGTACCTGTGTGGCAGGTGTGTTCCACCCCTCACACACACGATGCAGTCACAGAGCGAAAGATTCTCGTGTGCTGGATCCTATTCCCAGCTCCTTTTGGCCTTTTGCAGCTCTGCCAGTCTGTTCTTTCTGGCAGGCTGGGATCAGGATTTAACTGTTAAAGCTCATGATGATGCCATGCAGTTTTTCTCAATTACAGGTGAGTCATCATCTCTCCAGGTCTATTTCTGACTCCCAGCAGGAAAAGCAGAATTCAGCCCTTCATTCCTCAATGTCACCAGCTCAGCAACCATCACATTTTACTGGGCAAAAACGAAATGGCCACGAAGAGAACAGCAGGTTGGTCCCTCCTGCTTTCTGCTGGCAGGATGGCTCATGGAGCTGGCCAGGGATGGTACCCCAGTGCCAAGAGCATCACTGCCAGCTCATCCCTGAATTGCAGGTCAGGAACAAAGACCAAATTAACTTGAAGGGATTACCCGAGGTGGGATTTTCAATCAGCTTCAGCAGTTTAGAAGCAGCTGTTTCAGCATCCTCAAAAATCAGTTTCATGCTTTGGGAACAAACCATCCCAAATCCATCAGCCCAGAGTTCCATGTGATGGCAAGGGCTGCCCTGCTCCTCGAGGGTGGCCAGTGCCAGGGAGGCAGCGTGTTCCAGGGATACTGCACAGGGAATCAGCTGGACCTCTGGGGTCTGCTCCTGGTGTTCCAGTGATGTTGGGAAAGACACTTCTTTCTCCCTCTTTCTAACGTGTCTTGCCCAGCTCATCTGTCCCAACTGGAACAGGCATATTTTGGACAATGCAAAGCACGAGGGACCAGGACACTGCCCGAACCGAAATCCCTGCTCCTAAACTTGTCCTTTCTTTGGGGTTCATCCCCCCAACTTCTGCTGTGTGCAGTGTTTATACAATCATTGCCCACATCATGGGGTGCCAGTTTTCTTCCTCTGCTACAGCTGAGATAAAGCACAGGAGGTATCTCCAGCCCACATACAAACTGTCTTTCTGTCTCACTTCCTATTGCTGCAAATCAACGGATACACAGAGCCAGCCAATAATGGGGAACGATATTGCACCTTCCACATTTTCCCCATCAAATAGAGAACAGCAGCGTTTGGAAACAGCACTTCCCAGAGCATTTGTTCAGCTGGAACAAGTTTTGTCTGCATTTATCATTCCCACAGGATTTCAGGGATAGGGAACAAACAGAGCAGCATGCAGACAACTGCCCAAGATCTGCCAATGTTTTTACTGTACATGAGTTTAATTACAGGTAGTGGAAAACCTGTATTTGCTTTCTGCTTCTTCTAGTCATGCCAACTTCTTATCTTTGTGTCTAACACAAAAAAGCCATCAGGTTTTCTCAGGTCTAAGTGTGGGGACATGATAGCCTGGAGGAGACAAGATGTGGGGCTTTCTCCTTCTTCAAAACCTGTTCCAGTCAGCCCTACGCACTCAGCCAAGGGCTGGGATCAGGACCCTTTAGGCACTGGAAGGGGCTCTGAGGTCTCCCTGGAGCCTTCTCTTCTCCAGGCTGGACACCCCCAGCTCTCCCAGCCTGGCTCCAGAGCAGAGGGGCTCCAGCCCTGTGATCAGAGACCTCCTCTGACCTTGCTCCAACAGAACCACATCTTCCTTGTGCGTGGGGCCCCAGAGCTGGACAGAGTGCTCCCGTTGGGAAAAGCAATGTGAAACCGCTTTGTTCTGGGAGCAGCTCCAACAGTGTGTGTTTGGAGTGAAGCAATCCCAACGTGCAGGACACAGCCTGGCTGCAGTGCCCAGCCCGAGGGAGCCGGACGGGCTCTGGACATGGATTCCAGCCACTGACTTCAGCAGCTCCCTGCGGTCTGACCCTGCCCTAGCACGGGCGTGGGTGGGAAAACAGCTTGTCCTTCACATTCCCTGGGCAGCAGGCTTGAAGCAGCACTTTGATAGATGTTCATGTAGTTGTTGCTCTGAAATGCTTTGCTTGCCATTCATTAGAGCTTGGCTGATGCTGCTTTCAGCCATTAGGAAAATGAGAGATGATGGGATTATTGAGAGGAGCTTAGAGGTCGATAGGGCCCAATGGCAGAGAGAATGGGCTTCCTGATGAGCAATACTTTAGCCCACTATCACTACCTAAGAGATCCAAAAATATCTGGAAGATCATTTATTAGCTGGTTACTCATCCACTTGTGAAACCTTTCTCAGGTGGGATTCAGCACTTACTGTACATGGATAAACCCAGCATAAGTGTGCCAGAAAAAACTGTGGAAAACTTTGCTAACTGAAGTCACCGAGGGAAGACTGGAATAACAGAACCCGATGAGTCGAGGTAGCACTGGTTTTGAACAGGGGAGTTGATATCTCAGTGCTTGCATAAAACCCAAACTGAACCAAACCCCAAAGGGTTTCAAAACGCCTCTCAGTGGTGCAGCTGTGGCCTCAACGGCTCAGGAGGAAACTCAGCATCTGCTCCTCCAAATATTTCACAGCATGAAAATTCTGGGGGTTTTGGCAAACCAGAATCTAATCTGATTCAGCCATTTCTTCCCACCTTGGGAGAAGCTTGAAAAAGGGGAATAAGGTCTCTTGCTGTTCCCCAAACTGGCCTGCTTAGGAACACACTGGCAAGTCCCGTCGTGCTGGGGATGTGCCGACCAACAGCTGACTTTGGTGCTTGTCGCCTGCGGCTGTGGTACAAGCAAGCAGAGCTGACAGGTACAAGGACATGGGGCAGCTCAAGCCACACTGGACGTGAAGAGCTTCCACAGCTCTCATGGGAGCTACATCAAGCTTTGCTGCCAAAATACACTGAAAATAAGAAAAGCTTTGTTTCTTAACTGACCACAACCCTAACAGGTCCTCAGATTCACGAGCAGGGTGGAACCCGATGGAAAAGAGATTTGTGGGATGGATGGAGATGAGGGATTTTATAATTGTGAACACTGTCAGGCCCAGGCCTGTGCAGCACAAGCACATTAAAACAGCCTCCCTGAAAGAGATTTTCATCTAAACAGGCAAAGGCTGCCCTCACAGCTATTCTTACCCTCCTTTTGCAGAAGTGGAAGTGCAGCTGCAGAAGATGAAGGGACTTACCTGGTGTCAAGCAAGAAGCTTATGACTAAAAAAGAATGGAATTTTGATCTCTAGAGCCTCCAGCCACATGCTCTGGCCATATGGGCCTTGTGTTTTATACCTTATATATCTTTTACCCCATCTAAGCAGCAGAACATGAGGCACAGTCACAGAATCTAATTTTTTTATGCCCACCTGGATGGAAAAAGCAGGAAAAGCCCAGCTTTGCCTGACCATACTCAGAATTCACAAGGCAAGTCTCCATCCAGTACTGGGACTTGAGCTTAGAACTAAAGCTTGGTGTTCTGGGAAACATGGAAGCTTTGAGGGGCTGCATGAAACAGCTGCCTGGTGGGACAGCCATTAAATTAACTCAGCTGTTTTCTCTCTCACGGATCTGCTAACCCAAAGCAAAGCTCCCACAAAACTCTGTGGGATTTCTTCCTACCTTTTCCCATGCAGAGCAAAGCAGGTGACAATCATGCCAAGGAAGTTGGATCCCTTCTCTGCCTGTTCGATGACTGCTGTGTATTGTTCCCTGCACCCACCTCTGGTCTGTGCAGGAGCCCTGCGCAAGAAAATCGCTGTTACAAAATTATCCAGTGAAGTTAATTCACCCTTTCTAATCTGTTAATGACCGAAAAAGCCAGAACTTCTCAATACATGACCAGCTATAGGCTGAAGATCGGGTAGGAAACATGCTGGAAACAGCATCCAGTGTTTTATTCTGCTTCCAAATGCAGATTTTAGCTGCAGGCAGAGGGATAACACATCCGTTGTTTAGGTTTGCACACTAGTTTGAAAAGTAACTGAAGGCACCAAAATCTCCTCCCGAAATCACAGGAAAGGGACTAGGATGAGGTAAAACATTCGGTATCTGGAGCAGTCTGTTCCAGAGAAGAGATGGAAAAGTCAAGGAAATGCAAGGAAGTACACGGAAATACATGGAAATACATCCTCTGTTGCCCTCTACCGTTGGCTTGGTCAGATGTAAAGGGAATTTTCCCGGTGGCTCCCCGTGGGAAGCACATTGCAGCCACAAACAGAAGCCAAGGAGCATCACGGGATGTGCTGTATGAGAGGGAAAACTGGGGTCAGGAAGGGGTTTCTGGATCTGGAGTGCTCGGGAGGAAAACCGTCACCCTGCACTAGCACAGCGCCTGGAAGTGGAGGGCGCTTTTCCAAGGGCAGAGCTGGGCAGGTCCCAGTGCCACCGTCGGGGTGCCAGCCCATGCCAGGAGCTGAGCCCAGAGAAATGCCAGCAGAACTTTCCGGGCTGGATCAGCCACCCCTCACCAGGACCATCACATGCCAAGGGGAACACAACGGTTTCAAAGCTTAGCGGATGCTGGTGTGGCTCATCAAGACCTGGGAGTTAGACTTGGATGATCCCTGTGGGTCCCTTCCAACTCAGGATGTTCTGTGCTTCTACTCGTGGAAATGTTAAGAGTAATTACAAAGATTCAGAACTGACAGCAAAACCAGGTCCATCTGAGTTCGTTTTTTTTTAAATACCTCAGCACAGAGAAGGGCACCGAACCCCATTTATCCTCAGCAAACCACCTCTGTTCCACAGTTTTGCACAAGAGGCCAACTACCATCATCCCTCAGCTCCCTGGACTGTGATGAACACCTGAACTGAGTGCTGGCCAGCCTGGAATCAGGATTTGGTGTTCATCAACACTTGCCTGTGGGACTGATCCAGACCAGTGCCCCAGCTGGTCCCGAGGCTGGCCCTCACCCCCTTGGATTACATTTTAACTCATTTGTCTCCACTCACCTGTGGTTTGCTTTCCTTGTTTTATTACTTTCCCTATTACCCTACAAAATCAAGAGTTGACTTCACATCACCTTGTTGGCTGTGCTTAATCCTGACTACACAAAATACTGAACAGCTCCTCTCCAGACAAAAACCCTGAGCAGCCATTCCAGAAATGGAGTGAAAGCCCAACCAAATCAGTGCTCACAGGGAGGGGAAAAAAGAAAACCCTAAAAAATCCAAACTCTCCCCTCTCCAAGCCTGTAAAACTCCAACAGGAAGAATCTCCCACACTGCCTGGAACAGGCTGAAGCAAAAAACACAAGAAAACAAAGCAACTCCTGGGAATCCTACTGTAAACAGGAGCCTGCGTACACCCAACGCACTGCAAAGGAACACCTAATCCCTGGAAAAATGTCAAAGGCACAGTGCTGCTTCTGCCATTATCTGCAAGTCTGCCTGCCATCCATGGAACAGACGATTCCCTCAGGGCTCCCTGCTCTTTGCTTTTGGGGAGGGAATAAAAAAATAAGGAAAAAAAGTGAAGTACAGCTCGAAGGCAAACCAGCCCATGAAAACAGCGAGGAATTTGGGAAGCTGCAAGGTTAGTCAGGTACCTGCCACACAGCAGCAGCTCTTGGGCAAGGTCCCACAAGCTCCTTGGGCAGCACCTGCTCCTGGCTCTGCTGTTCTCCACAAGGGCTCCTTGTACGGAGAAGAAGCAGCTTCCCCACTCCAGGAAATGGGATTACAAACACTGCCCTTCAGTGATGCCACCCTGCTCCAAATCAGCAAGAGCTGAGCTACTCCCAACTCTAATGCCGCCCTTCACGCTGTCAGCAAATCAAAAAATCACTGGAATCCCATAAAAACCCCCACTGTTCCCCATATAAAAGCAAACTCCGACCTGACAGGACCTGCTGTACAAATTCCTGCACTTTTGTAGGGCCAACAGAGAATTGCATCAATTCAACAGCACAACAGGAAAGGACCAGGAGCAGCCCCACCTTGTCCAATCAATCCACACAGAATCACGCAACCTTACCTGAGCCACCAAACTATAATATATATAAATAAATATATACGTATCATTTTATATATATAACAGTAGTATCTTGGCATGCAGAGTTTAGACCCACCAGCACAGCATGATCCCTTTTCATAAGATCCCATGCAGTCAGAACCAGGGATGAACTCGGTTGCTTTATTATTTTTACATCAACAGGAAATATCATTTGAATACAGAGATTTTTAAAACTGGATTTAATCTAGTGCATTTAGTAGAGAATTCACAATCTTCTGTACATGAGTACGAGTACCTCCAATGGAAATTCCTTACCCAAGACTAAAACTTGTGGTACAAATGAGCAGCAAAACAATTCCCCCACTCCTCACGTGGTCAAGTCCACAGAGGTGAGGATATGCCTGAGAAACAACTATGTCAGAGCTCTTCTGCCAAGCCAAAAACATGAGAGAACAGAGTGCAAGCACACATTTTATCAAATGGCCACTTGGCAGAGATAGAAACTACCCTAAAAGCATTCTGGCAGCCACAGCTGCTGGCCTCATTTTTAGGCAGAATTTGCTAAAGACACTGACTTCAGCTTGAAGGCTCTTCCCCTACCACTGCCAGGACAGGACACGCTCTTCCTCCTGCACTCCAACACCGCCTCCCTGAACCACACAAAGCGACCAGAATGTGTTGGATACACCCTCAGTTCCCTCTCTGCACTCAGGGAGTGGACAGGTGTGGTGGGAGGTTCCCGTGTCCCTGCTGGTCCCTGAGCCCTGGCCAGCACATCCCGGGACTGGCACAGGGCAGTGCAACTCCCCGGCCTGGTCCCCTGACACTATGAAGGGGACAAGGGATGAGACAATGTTTCACCAACCTGCTCATTCACACTAAAGCACACGAGAGAGAAATCTCATCATCTGCTCCGTGGGCGAGGAAATTGTCACAGAGAACAGAAGAGGGCAGATTGGAATGGAAGAACACAAAATTCCTCCTTTAGCACAAGCAAATCCAGAGGGAAACGCCTGCCCACACCTCCAGTTGCTAAAAGTGTCCTGACAGAACCGAGTCATTTGGGTCCTACCTGCAATAAGGGAGGGCTGCAGCCCTTTTGTTGGTGCTCTACCCTCTCGTGGATCCCAATGGGCTTTGTTTTGGGGACTGACTTTATTACCCAAAGACAAAAGCCGAGAGCTGGGATTTATTTGTTCTAAGAACCTCAACATGGTGATAGGGAAATTCTCTGAGCACTTTTAAGAGCCTGAATGACAACTTCAATCACATTCTTCATGCAGTATCTTATCATCAGTTCATTTGGGGCTGTGTTTAGAAACGTTCAGAAATTATTAGTCCATAAAAGTCTCATATTCATTTAACAGACCCGACTTGAAAGGACTTGACTGTGCCACAAAATATTAAAATGTGTTTCCAAAGGTGTTACTGATTCCCTAACCACTAAGGAGCCCCACACATGGTGGTGGGAGGACCAAAGTCTCACATAAGAGGTGCCATTGCTCTAATTACGGCAGCACCATTAACATTTTCGGTCAAAACTTGGAAAAAACCCCAAGGGTAAATTCACAGGTGTGCTGTGGGGCATGAGATAAGGAAGGTCAATAAAACATGCAAGAAAATCTCAGCAGGAAACACGGAAGGAAAAAAAACCCTGCTGTTGTCAGGGTTTGTGCAAACTTCTCCCAGCCAGGAGTGCAGGAAGGGATGAGATCACGACCTACGCGAAGAACTTGAAATGATTTTGACTCTGTTTTGTAACTGTCTCCTTTCATAAAGAGATGTGTTGGATGCATTGTGGTGTAAATGTATCTATAGTGCTACTTCCCTGGAACCTGAATTCACACTTAGGTATCCATACAGGGATGCAGCCGAGCCAGGAAAACCCAGAGCCTGGATTCTGCCCAGTTCCTACAGAGGGAACCCACCTGAGAGGCTCCTCTGGGCCCCTGTGAAATAAACACTGTGCAAAGCTCACACCACAGTCCTCAGCAGGACTCAAACACTGCAGGGCGTTTGTAAAGTCATTTTCTAGAGAGATTTTTAGCTGGGAGCAACACCTGAGTATCAACCAGGCCAGCAAATACCAATCAGGAATTCCATCTCACAAATGCCACATGCTAAAAAAAGCTGAATATGCTTCATTACAAAAATTCTCCAGCTCTTTTTATGACAAAGATTCACCCCAGAAAAAAAGAGGTTATTTGCTTTAAGAATAAGTAATTCCATAGAACTTACCACCAAATCACTTCTGGATCTAAAGAAAATTACCAATCCATTTAAAATATTTGAATTTTATGCTGTTGATGCTTTGTTCCATTCCTAAGATGAGTTTGTTTTGCTCTGCTTTAGTTTCCCTTTCTGCAATGTCCTCTGACACGATAAGTTGAAACACAAAACCAAACTGAGAAATCTGGGCTCCATGATTTTAGTGTTTAAATTAAAGTACCTGCCCTCAGGACTTTTGTTAAGGGAATTGGATGCAAAAGTAACAACAAACGTTGGAGATCCTGGAAAGAGAAATCCAGGGGTACAGACTTGGCCCAAAACCCAGCATGAGTTTTCTCCAACAGAACAACAGAAATGAAAATCACAATTAATCAGATGCATTTTCTAAAACATCAGGGCAATGCTTGCAGAGAACACCACTGTGTTCAGGGAAAATGAATTCCAGACACAAAAATAAGCAAATGCCCCCAAAATCAGGAAATGTTGTAACGAAATGAGTTTGTCAGTGACTCTATCAGAGGTTTCTGGCAATTCCCATGTCAAATATAAGGCCTCAACCCCTCAGGTAATACATTACTGGTACCATTTATCAAAATATTATTGGGATAGATTTTCAAATCTCCTTTTGGCATTGGTTCAGCTCTGAATCAGCCCCACACAAACAGAGTTATTGACTCCCACTGTCCCTGCAGCGACTCCACATGGATTGAACTGCTCTGCTGGATTCCCAGAGCAATCCCTCCGGGTTAATCACAGCTCCCATCCTTCCAGCCATCCCTCCAGCGCTCATCCACACGGGAGCAGTCAAATTCTGACTTCCCCAGCTTCCTGTTCACTTCATTGTGGAGGAGACACAGCCACTGGGAGAAGTTACTCCTGGTGCTTGTATCAGGTTGGTTTGTTCGTAATCTGCAAACAGGGAAAGGGAAACAAATGTTATTTCTTTATAGTTACCAAATTCAATACCCAAAGCAGGCACAGAGTCCCAGAGAGAGCACAGGGAGATCAGTAATTTCACCAATTCTCTATATTGGCTGCAGGTTGGTATCATTCACTACCTGGTCTTGGCAACTGCAAAAGACACAGGAGTCAAAGCTTATCTATGATAAAAAGCAAAAAGTACTGGAGTTCATCAAAACACTGAATTAAAATTAAAAAAAAAGAATAAATTGAAAAATTGAGGAGGTATTTTTCCCAGTGATGCCTGCTAAGTTAATAATTAGGTTTCAAACTTTTTTTGCCTGTTCAACTAGAAAATTATTTGAAACTTCTGAGAAAGACACTGAGAGCAGCAGAAAACTTTATCACAGAATCCCAGAATGGTTTGGGTTGGAATGGACTTTAAAGATCATCTCATTCCAATCCCCTGCCATGGGCAGGGACACCTTCTATCACATCAACCACCACAGCCCGTTTCAGTCTTTGCCTCCACTACTGAGATTGCCAAAACAGGGCATTTTTGAGGGTAGAAGATCACTTGTCTCCTGAAAACCAAATTATTCCAAGTCCCAGTCTAATTCCACAATTGTTCACAAGTCAAGTTTGAACCAGAAAACTCTGAAATCGCCTCAGGTAGGCCTTGGAGGCAGTATAGAACCCAACAGCATGAGGACAGGTGTTTGTTTTTTGAGTAAGTGTATCTGTGATTGATGCAATAATGGAAAACAAACCTCAAGTGTAGGAAGAACTCCTGATATGCAAACTAGCTGCTGCAGCCCAGCACTTCTGGCAAGCCCCTCCAGCACAAAAACCTGCTGAGGCCACTCACCTTTCCCCCAGATCCTCAAAAAACCCACTGAGGCCACTCACCTCTCCCTCAGGTCCTCTGCGCAGTGCTCGCAGGGGTAGAATTTGGAGAAGAGGTTGATGAAGTCCCTCATCTCCTTCTGCTGTGCCCCGGAGGGCCGGTCGGGGTAGTAAGCGGCCATGGTGTGCAGGAAGGCCCAGGTGCTGCGGCCCAGCTGCTCGCTGTCCAGGGGACAGTCCGGAGGGGGCTCCTTCTCCTCTGCGACAGCCACGTCCTGCAGCGGGACAGAGAGGTGTGAGGGGACACCGGGGCCTGGTGGGGAAACAGCGCTTTTGCACTGGGTGGGGAGGTGAGATGGGGGGTACGGGTCCTTCACATCCTTTCTGAGGACACTGCAGAGCCCCCCTCACACATTCAACTGCAACATGGCAAAGCCCCCCTCACACCCTCTGTGGGGACAAAACAGAGACTCTTTCACACCCTCAGGGGACATGGCAGAGCCCCCCTCACACCCTCAGCGGGGGCAATGGCAGAAGCCCCTCACCCCCGGGGAGAAGATGGAGATCCCATTCCCACTGAAGGAAACCCTGTCCCCGGCTCCTTCACACCCTGAAGGGAACACGCAGCCTCATCCCACTTGAGAGGGCAGGATGGAGGACTAACGGAGCTCTACAGGGGCTGGGGGACCCCAGGGGTTCCAGAGCAGACTCCCGCTGCCCCTCCCGCGGGAAAGCCGCGCCTCACCGCGCCGCCTGGGGCCGTCTGCTTCCTCTGATCGCGGAGCCAGCTCTTGAAATCCGTGCAGGCTCGGCACGGCTTCTTGGGCGGCTCCCCCCCGGCGCCGTGCGGGACGGCGAAGGGGAAGGAGCCGCTGTCGGTACCCGGGAAGGGCGCGGAGCCCCGGCCCGGGCGACTCTCGCTGGGCGCCGCCATGTTGGCGCCGCGGTGCACGACGGGCCGGGGCGGCGCCATTCCCGCCGGGGCGTTGTGAGGGGGCTCGGACCCGGCACACACTGAAGTGCCATTTCTGGTGTAGTTTTACCAGAAAAACAGCAACAAACTCTGTTTAAAAATTGTGTGTGAGCAGAACAGGGAAGGATTGCTTCACACGAGACTCTCGCCTGTGCTCCCTCACTTTTCGCTTCACATCGTCCCTCGGGTATGATGTGGCTGTGCTCACCCTCAGGGTAGGCACAGGGATCTCCTCACCGGGAGGCTGAAGGGGGTCTCCATCTGCTTCCCCTCTGTGTGAGAGGGGTTCTGCCATGTCCCCCTGAGGGTGTGAGGAGGCTCTGCCATGTCCCCCCTGAGGCTGTGAGGCGGCTCTGCCATGTCCCCTCAGAGAGTGTCAGAGCAGTTCCTCTCATATGACTCTCCCAAATGAGCACAAAAATACGTATAAATATATGTACATATGGGGTCTGGAGCATCTCTCTGATGAGGAGAGACTGCGGGAGCTGGGCCTGGTCAGTCTGGAGAAGGGAAGGCTGAGGGGAATCCCATCAATCCATACAAATCTCTCCCAGGGCTGTCAGAGGATGGTGTCAGACTCTATTCGGTGACAGGACGAGGAGCAATGGCCATAAACTAAAACATAACAAGTTCCACCTCGACATGAGGAAGAACCTCTTTCCATGACGGTGGCAGAACACTGGAACAGCTGCCCAGGGAGGGTGTGGAGTCTCCCTGCCTGGAGACATCCCAAACCCACCTGGACACGTTCCTGTGTCACCTGCTCCAGGTGACCCTGCCTGGCCAGGGGGCTAGACTGGATCATCTCTTCCAAACTCAAATATTCTGGGATTCTGCGATGTGTAGATACTGTGTGTGGCAGAGCCCATGGCACACAGCAGCTCTCCTTCGTGCCAGCAGTGCCGACAGGCACCTCAGTGTTATCTCCAGCACAATCATACAATCAACAGGGCGATTTTATGGACAAACAAATGGATAACTCCATTCAACTCATGCTTCTCTATTGCAACACGCCCATATGAAGTTCTGCATGTTTTTAACACCTGTCACATGCTTGTAAATCCATATTGAGGGAGGATTTTCCTCCTTCTGAGAGCGTTGGCACATGTCGCACCAGGGCAGGCGCTGCCTGGAAGCAGCTAGGTTCCTCAGAGTGATGGAGAGCCAGACCTGTCCCTAGGGCCTTGGTCTTGAGTGGACATTTGGCATTTCTTCTTTTATTCCCAGAGACCCACAGGCTTGTGAGCACATGAGGGTGGTGACCCAGCTCCTGGGCAACGGTCCAGCCTGGCATCAGACTTTGGAGCTTGCTCTTTCACCCCTTGGAAACGTTAATTAGCTGTGGCCTTAAGAAATTCTTAATGAAGGTCAGTGGGTGAAAATTTGGAGAGCAGCACAGACGTGCTCTCGTCCTCCTTTTTGGCTTGATTCTGTCATGCTCTTAAAGGTTTGAGGGCCACGAGATAAGTCGTGAACAATGTGAATATTGTGTCCACTTCAACTTTTCTCCTGTTTATCACCTGTAAGTCAAGTGAAAAATATGATTATTTTGTTTAATGCAAACAAATGTGTGTCCAGGATGGAGGTGGACTAAAATGTCACCTTATATATAAATATATATATATATGTGATTTATTTAACGCAGTGTGGTGTAAAATGTGTATTAGAAAAAGCATTATTTTAGAGGAAACCGTTAAAAACTTGCCCTCAAAAATATTTCAACACTTGGTGTGTTTCATGTGGAAATGGCTGAGCTCTTTCCTGCTCTGTGGAGCACTGAGCTGATGGTCTGGATCCCCATCTTAGGGTCTCTATTTACCAGTGCTCCTTTATTTTTATTTATTTCCAATTTCATAGGAATATTTCTTTGCTGATATTCGGGAGGGAGGGAGAAGACACGTGACTAACTGGTAGGAACTGCTGGAATGACTTTGTCTAAAGTTGTAGACAACTATAAGGATAAATTTCACACGCAAAGGAAAGATCAAGTAGGGACAGTGACATTTTTATGTCTGTTTTCCTTGCTCACCAATAAATATTTTAACTGATGCTCATGACCTCATTAATTTTTGTAAAGTCAGGAAATATGAGAATGAGATACCAAGGGAATTTCCTCCAGAGCTTTATTGTTTGGTCTTCAGGCAATTAGTTGCAGAGATGTTTCCAAGTCACAGCAATCCCCTGGCTTGGCCGTTAGCAGACTTTGCTTCCTTGATAGTGATTTAATTTATGTAGTCTGTTAAAATAGGAGCATTTTTATTGAAAAGGAAAAAGCTCATAGCCTGGAAGGAGGCTGTTGGTTACAGAGATTTGTGCTCCGCATTGCTCACCTCGCCCCTTTCCTGCTGGGCTGTTGTCGTGATCCGGGGGGTGTTCTGGTGGGGTGNGGGAAAGCAGCAGGGGCAGTACATAGGCAGGATTAGGGTACAGGAGCCAATGGGAAAATCCAGGTGAGTGGCAGGGAACAAGGTCCAATGGGAGAGTGGGGAAGGGAGAACTTTCCAAAGGAGCAGGCAAGGTACAAGGGGGCAGAGAGGCGAACTGGGGAAGCAGAACTGGGATACATTTCCATAACAGAACAGGGCATCCTAGGGGAGGCTTTTTTAGTTACTTTAACCTGGGGAGCTCTCTCGGGGTCTGTCCCTTTTACTGGCTCCCACAGGCTGTAGGAGCAGAGCTGGCTCTTTAGGAAAATGTCCTCCCAGTTTTCTCCACTTGCCCTCAGGTCCAGCATCAGCCTGGATTTCAGTTAAAAAAATAGAGAAATGCTCGAATTCAAGTCGGAGCAAGGAAACTCACTGTCTCTGAGTGAATCCAACTGCGGAGCCAAATTAGTTCCATCCAAAGGAAGGAATGTGGTGCAGAGCTGAGGAGGGATGAGGGAACATTCCCTCCTGCTCCCCCTTGGACAGCCCTAACCCACCCAGCCTTCTGCTCCCAGCACTGATTTAGGAGCTGGAGTGTGCTAGAGCCTGTTACCAAACAAACTCCTCACACAGATTAGATTTGAGGGAGGGATTCTTCCCTTTGAGGGTGGGCAGGCCCTGGCACAGATTGCCCTGAGAAGCTGTGGCGGCCCCTGGATCCCTGAGAGTGTCCAAGGCCAGGTTGGATGGGGCTTGGAGCACCCTGGGATAGTGGAAGGTGTCCCTGCCGTGGGCTCCTGGGCACAGGTGCTTCCAGCAAAGCACCTAGTTTTCAGTTACTGGTGTCTGTGAGACTGGGCCCACTGAAGTCACTGAAGTCACTCATGTCACTGAGTATGTCCCTCTTCCTCAGAGCCGTGCCTGGAATGGGGCAGCTCAGGGAGCAATGACAGCAATCACCAGGAAGCAGCAGTAAAACCCATGCTGGAGAGAATGAAAGGCTGTGTTTGCCTTTCTCAGAGCTGTTCAGTCTTCTGCTCTTACCTTTGTGTCTGTTAAACAAGAGCTAGGAACAGGCAGCTGACAGTGGAGCTTGGGGAAGGAAGAAGAAATGCATCAGGACATCCTCCCTTTGAGCCCTGCAAAATCCATGGCACAGGGATCCTCACAGTGGGCTTGGGCAAGGACAAAGGTCCCACCCTAAATACAGCCCCTGAGCAAAGCAGGGTGACCTCAAAGAGGGGTGGCTCTGAGGAGAGGAGACACAAGGAGAAATGATCTCGAGCAGAGATGATCCCAAGGAGGCTTCACACAACTCTTTCTCAGCAGTGTGACCCCATGTTCCTGAAGGTTGGTCATTTATGGATTGGGACAAGGAATAATATTCTCAGAGCCTTCTTCATTTGGGAATCTAAACACCAGTGAATATTCAGTAATTTATTTAAAGTTTTAAATAAGGCAACTGGAATAGGTTGCCCAGAGAGGTCCTGGCTTCCCCATCCCTGGAAGTGCCCAAGGCCAGGCTGGACAGGGCTTGGAGCACCCTGGGATAGTGGAAGGTGTCCCTGCCCATGGCAGGGATTTGGACTGGATGGACCTTTAGGGTCCTTCCAACTCAAACCATTCCATGATTCTCTGATTTTTTGGGGGGAAAAATTTACCCTATAAGTATCTCAGGATCCTTAACCAAGTGTTTTACCAAGTGTTTTTGTGATGGTTTTGTAGGTAGTTCCAGCTAAAGGTAACTGTTTCCCTCTGCAGGGAAATACAGCAGGAAGCTGTCTTGTATTTGCATATAAGAGTACGAGCCTGAAGTCTGACCAGTGACAAGCCAGCACCAGGAATTAGTCATAGACTTGTTTGAGAAATAACTGCCAACTAGGAAATAGCAACAACGAAAAAAAAAGACTTTTATTTCTAGGTAAGTGAATCATATTGATCCTCTCTGCTTGCGTACAAGAACTACACCACCTGCAAAATTTCCCGAAAGTATAAATTTATCCCCCAGATATCAGGAAGGAGCCTGCAGCCTCCCTGCCAGGGAATGGGTGAGATGCTGATCTCAGTCAGATCCATCCAGAACTGCTGAAATGTGTTCAGAACAGTCTGAAGTGTAAGACTGAGCACGAAGCGCTGCCTTGCTCAAATCTGGGCATCTACACTACACACTGCGTTTGTTCTTTTAAAGTTGGTGCCATTTTTATGTGTGGATCCTCTTGCTGATTAAAATGAGAATCCATGAGTAATGGTGTATATATTGGCAATGGCAGGGGCAGGGAGAGAACCAAATTATTTCTGCAGATTGGTTCAGATGGTCCTGTTTGTGTCGTGCTCCAATCTGTCTCCTCCTTCCCAGACCCACTCTGAGCATCCCTGGAATCAGTTAATCCATTATGAGGATAAACACAGCAAAACTGGGGGTTCCTTTCGTGTTCTTGAAAAATGAAGCACAAAGTCTTCAGTGATCAGCTTCTGTTCCTCTTGGCTTTGCAAAAGGAGAGCGGCGCCCGATTTGGGGTGATTCCTTTTCGCCACAAGGAGGTCAAAGGAAGTCAACAGGAAGTCTCCTTCGGTGGAAGAGGTTTTCCTCAGGTAACAGTTGCTGTGTTTTGACTCATTAAGAATTAAACATTAATGAAAGAACAACTCCTTCCACACTACTTTTCTCCCACCAGGCTTTTGAGTGAAGATTGAATCTGGTTTTCCCTGGTTTCTGAAGGGGACAAGGAACACAAGTTGCAGTCTTTGCTCTGAAATACTTGTGAACTTTTACCCAGAGCTCCTGGTGCTGGTGGAATCCCCAGGAGAGATAAGGCACTGTGCATACTCTGCTCCTCAATGGCCGTGTGGAATGAGGAAAGGGAAGGAGTGGGATGAGCATCTCTGACTAATCTGGAAGGAACACAACGGTCTTGTCTCTGATCAATTTACTATATTTAGCATGAAGTAAGAACAGATTTTGCCTGAGTGAAAATGGTATTTCTTCATGTTTGCTGGTGCTTGCTGCGCTTGCTGTTGGCTGTACTGGTGTCGCTGGGATTTTCCCCCGCTGGATTTGGGGATGTATAGGGCAGGCTGTGCACTGCAGAGTCTCAAACCCCCTCGGAAACTCAACCCTGCTTTTTTTCTCCCTTCACATCACAAGCGGGTCCCAGCTTGTCCACGCAGCGCTGGCCTTGTGCCATGCACTCATCAAACACCACTTTTTCCTGAGAAAATGGTTCAGGAAACCTCCTCTTGCAGCAGCTTAAGTTACATTCTCACTCCTTCTGGAAGATTCCTTCTTGAATTACACTTTTGTCCTCTGTGTAACCTTAGGAAAACATGTCACTTTTATGAAAGAACTATGAAATGATTGTAACAAGTGCTTGGTAAACAGGAGGCCATCTGCTGTGCGTGCCCCAGGCAGCGAGCAAACCTCCCGTGACAGGCAGAGCTCCCCCTGGGCTGGGCGAGGCCATCCCAAGGGCTTTGCAAAGAAAATGACCCGTGGGGAGAGAGGTTTGAGGGAGTTTGATGCGATGCTGTGATTTTGGATCCTGAAATAAAGCTGCCTGTGAGGAATGAGTGACCCCCTGCACTGAAGAGGGATGTGCACCTTCAGAAGCTGCCGTGATGGAGTGGGAAAGGACTGAGCTGCTGCCCGGGCTCAAAGGGTTGCTGAATTGGGTCTGCCACAGAAAAATGCTTTAGTGCCTGCAGCAGCTGCTGAAATTAGGATGAAATTAAATACTTTCTTCTGGAGTAGTTACTGCAAAATCTCTCATCCCAGCCTGTGTGAAAGTTCAACTGCTTCCTTTGTTCATGGGGTGAAGGAGACTTTTGTCAACTCCAGTGTCTGGGTTTTCATTATTCTTTTTAAATAAAGGTCTGTTTCTCTATTTATTAAAAGTCTAAAACCTCTTTGTACTTTTAAAATCGGCTTTTAGCATCTGGGCTTTTCATTAAAGGTGCTGATAGGTCCTGTGTCATCACAGGTGACCTTCAAGATCAGTAAAGGGCAGGTTTTGATCCTGAAGGTGAGCGAGGGAAAGATGAAGGTTTTCCACCAGCGTTGTTCCAGCCCCCCCTTGGCTGTGCCCACAGCTCCTTTCTGTATCTCCTCCTCACAGCTGCAGTGTCCTGAGGGTGTTTGAGGACTTTTCCTCTCTTTGCCTTTCCTGTGCTGGGCATAGAAGGAGAAATCCCTGATGCAGAGTCCCATGCATAATCAGCCATGAAGGGCACAGGTCACTCACCAGCCCAGACACAACTTCTGTGTGTGGGAAAGGATGTTCATAACACAGCTCCTCCTCTCCAAGCATTTGGGACAAGGCTGTTTCTTGTTAGACTTGGAAAATGGCTCAGGGGGAGCTGGAGAGGAGCTGCCTGTGGCTGCCCTTGAGCATCTGTGCACTCGGTTCTGCTTCTACTGAAGTTACTCTTGATCCACACAGAAATGAAAGGAAAAGCAGAGCATCAGTGTTTATTTGTCATGGAAGGGAAGCTGATCTTGGAATGGGAATACTCAGTGGGACAGCCCTGGTGACTGTGGCCCTTCCTGCACTCTCTGGATGGCCTCCTTTGTCTTCCCAGCCATGGGCAATCTGGGCAGGCAGTCTGGTGTGACTCCCTGTGACAATGCCTTAGTCACCTGACATGACTCAAACACGGTTCTGTTCCCAGAGCAGCTGTTTTTGGCCAGAGTGATGCTCCTTGACTAGCAGAGCTCCACCTTGGTGGGGTGCAGGAGGCTCTCTTGGAGCAGACTGCAAAATTATGAGAGTTATTAGGGAAAAATTCCATGTTTCCTGCATCTTGGCAAAGCTGGGCAGTGCTCTCCTACATATTGCCTGTTAATTTATGATCTCTTTCTAAAGGAAAATTAACTGCTGCCCTCGAAGCTGTGTAACTAAATATCAGTGATGAAACCGCAGCGTCCAGCAATTCTTGCTGAGTCTCACTTTTTCTGGGCAGACCCTTCCTCTCCTGCCATTAATAATTACCCATGAGGAAGCACTGATTTATGGCAGGATGACATGGAAACTGTAGAAGACACAAAGTAAACTTGATAAGGTCAGAAAAACAACGTTTGTCTTGTTTTTTATAAGTGAGTTCAAATGCATCCAGCAGAGAAGTGGAATTAATGGCCTCTTCTGGTCAGTTATCCATGCTTCCTGGCAGGAATGGCCCTGGCATGGCTGGGTGTTGTGGAGAGGTTTGAGGAGCATTGTGCCCATCCAAGGGCCATCTGGCCCGGCCGTCCTTTCAGTTTCTCAGGTGGTGTCACTGCAGACATGACGTGGCTCATGAGGTCATTTTGGAGTAGACAGTTTCGTGACATCACGCTTGAGACCTCAAGGGCGCTGGTACTGCTGTGACAGCCGCAGAGCTGGAACTGAGCCCTCCAGGTGACTCCAGAGGTGTTGGTGTCTCAGAGTAGTGCCAGGCTTTTCCCCTCCCTCCCTGCACCTCAGTTCTGTGTCACAGTGACCTTCGCTTCCACAAAACATTTTCTCAATAATGAATTATTGAGTTTTGAGCAGTTTTGTTCATATTTAGTTTTGTACAACACCCCTGTCACCAGCAATCTCCCAGTCAGTCCAATCTCTTCCAGAAGATCATCTCTCCAAACTGCATGGCTGATCCTTCTGCCTCGGGTGACTTGCAACCCCTCGTGTAGCTTCACCTTCCTGTTGTAACATTCCATCAGATGTTTTCCACACCCCCCTTTCTGCTTGAATTCCCTGAGAATGGTGAAATACAGCAAAGCCTTTGACCAAGGCTGTTTCCTGCTCTTCTGGTTTTTATGGCATCTGCAGATCAAGGCGCTTTCTGAACCTCCACAGCCATCTCTTCCTCCTGCAGCTCCTCCAAGGCTTTCCTTGTCTTTGGCTTTTCCCAGTCAAGATAAACATGTTTAAACCTTTACACTCTTGGAAAGTGGTTTGTGTTTGCTCTGAGACAGAAAACCAGGCCAAGGTGCTTCACTGGGGGTCTTGGTCCCAGATATTTCTAAGAATCACTTAACAGAGCCATGTGAGGGTGAGCGTGGCCCCGGCTTGGCTGCCAAGGAGAAGCCAAGGAGTGCAGGTTTGAGGACACAGAGTCAGCAAAGGGTTTTGGCACCTTGGAGACTGGGGCCTTCTAAATAAATTTGCGGGATGAAGTGATTTCCTCTCACTCCATAAAATCCTCACCCTCTGATCTGGGGAGATTTACCAGCACATGCTTTGGGTGGAGCCTTTGTAATAGAGGGATGGAGGGTCTGATTCCAGGTCTGTGGAGGGCAGGAAGCTGCTTCACATCCTTTTTCCGCAGGGCAGCTCCCATGCAGCTTCCTGAGCCAGGAGATGCCCTGGAGATGCTGTTGGAGAGATTTTCTCTCCAAAATCCACACCAAACCAAAGTGCTCCTTGGATAACTTTATCTTTTTAATGTAGGACAGATATCCAGCAGCAATAAATCCAACTGTAATACACCCGCTTCCTTTGTCCCCAGAAACTGCCACCCTGCTGTGTGGGAGCAGCCTCCAGTGCTCATGGAACACAAACCAAGACCCTCCTCGCTGTATTTTCTGGCCATCCGGAAGGAATCTGGCTTGGAGTTTTGCGGAGTTTTTTTGGTAGATGAAAAATCACCTGCAGCTGTTGCTGAGGGTTTGAGACAGCAGGCGTAGCTGAGAAATGAAAGGGAGGCATGGCTGAGCCTCTCAGTTTGGGTTCCAATAATGATAATGATAAAGATAATTATAGTGATAATGGTTCAACTGAGGCTTTATCAAAGAAGAGGCGGTTTGATCACACGGTGCCCATCAGCCCTGAGGTTCAGGGAGAGGACAGGCTGTCCAAGGCTGGAATTACCTCTCCTGCTGTGCCTCTGGGCAGTGGAGCTGCTCCCTGGGAAGAGCTGATGGCTGCCCTGGCTGGATATGGACGCCTGGCTGGATGCAGGGCAGGGCACTCAGAGCTGAATCTCCATCATGTGTTTACACCTGAGGAGCTTTCAGTCTTTTAGTTACATCCTGGGGATGTGTGTTCATAACGTTGGCATCTCTGTGGAGATATTGATAAAACTTACCAGAAATCTATTTAAAGTAACTCAGCAGGTGCGACAAAGCAGGAAAAAAATATTTGCAATAAATATTACTCACATTAAGTGGTTCCTGATCTGTGTTTTACAACAACTCATATTCTAAATCAGTTTTCGGGACTAGAGTGAGCTCAGCCGTCCGTGCAATACAGCCATAAAAACTTCATGTGTGTCCCGGAAATTTCTCGGGGCAGGTGCTGCTGCCCCTGTGACCTCCTCTAACCCAGGGCTGGCAAACAGCCCCGGCTCCCTTCCCTCCCTTCCCGGCACTGGTTAGTAAGGATGTGATAAAAGAAGGTGTTTCTCCTCCCCGGCTCTCTGAACTATGTCCCGCCTGCACCCGGCAGCATTTGCATGTTAAAAGCAGGGGGAAAGGTAAAAGGCACGCGGTAGTTTGCCAAATTACGGAATTTCTGCCCGGTGGCTGGGCGGAGGAGGAAGCTCGGGAACACCTCTGCCCTGCCTCCTGCTCCAGAGTATTTAAACTCGGCAGTCGGGGCTGGAGTCGCATCTCTGCCCCCTGCAGCTCACATCCTTCCCTCACACATCCCTCCAGCTCTCTGCGAAGGAGGAGCAGCCGTGGGGAAGATGAGCTGCAACAGGTACCCCGTGGATGTGAAGGCTGTCGGCTTCATGCAATGCAGAAAACAGAAGGTACTTTAGTTTTTACTCTTTTTTTTCCTTTTTTTTTACCTCCTTAAATACGATTTACAAATTGAGAAACCAGAGGAGTTACTCTTCCAGTGGTATGTTTGCTCATTCCCCGCAGTGTTGGAAGTGAAGCCTTGGCATCGGAGCCTTGGGACCTAGGACAAGGGGACTTGTTTCTTAATGGGCTTCATGTCTTGGATTTTGCTCTCTTTCTGTCACAGCACCATAAAATTCTCCTGGTTTCAGCAATGATTATCCATTTAGGGCTATGAATTAAGGAAATATTTTTGTAGGTTTAATGTTTAATTTAGTTTTTATTGTGACACTCTCAGCCTGAAGCCACAACTAAACCATAGCAAATGCTGATTGTCTGAAAGCATCCAAAATTGGACACTGTGATTAAATTGCTTTTCTTTTCCCTTTTCGTTTCCCAGAACTACATGATGTTTGTGTCTTGGTCAGATCAGAACAACATTCTCATCTACAGGACATTTGAAGAGTTTAAGAAATTCCATGTAAGTGACTTTCCAATTCCTGAAATTTCAACGTTCCTGTCCTGGAGGGGGGAAGGAGCCCAGCCATGTGTCGGCTGTGAGGAATCACTGTTCTCTCCTTCTCCTTGCTTTTAGAAAGAGCTGAAGAGAAAATTCCCCACAGAGAGTGGGTCACTCAGGAGTTTGCCCAGGTTTAAAGGTAAGGACAAATCTCTGATGGATCAACAAACACAAGAATGGTTGGGGACAGTCATAACCCATGACAGAAACTGAAGTCTCTGAGTCTGACCTTCCTCTGGAACAGATTAGGGGCTCACTCCTGCTCCTGCCATGGCACCACTGGGTCACATCAATGTGTTTGGGTCTAGTACAGACCTAAAATAACCCAGAAAGGCTTTTTAATAGATTATTGCACTTGGTAGATTAACGTTACACTTCAAATATTGGCCTGGAGCTTCTTGAAACTTTACATGTGGAAAAAAGATAAGTTTTAGATATTAAAAAATCGTATCAAGAGCTGTTAAAAATGACTGGGAGGCAGGGACAGTGACCTCGTACAGTTTGGGCTTGGGCAGGAAGGGTGGTGGGTGAGGGCACCGTGGTGTTCAGGGAAAAGATGCTGCTCCCAGGGATCCAGATCCACTGCTGTCCTACCCCAACTGTGCCCTTGTTATTTTGAAGGTATAGCTATGCAGCAGAGGAAGGGAAGGAAGCTGAACAGGTGCCTGGAGATCCTGAAACTGCTGGAAAAGTATTCCCAGGAGCTGCTGAAAACAGATGTGAAAATCTCCCGGGGTGAAGAGGTGAATCAGTTTTTCAAGGCACAGACTCAAGACCTCGATCCCTCCTTCTCTGAAAACAGGTATGAAATCTGAGTTGTATTTTTTTGTTTGTTCATGAGACAGAAATGTTATGGGATGTGGGTAGAAGGGAAACACCAGTTACACTCCAGGGCAGTTCAGCTGGGTGCTTCAATCCCAGTTAATTTTGTTTCTGATGCCTGAAGCTTTTCTCAACCTACTGCAGAAATTATTTTACCAAAATCAATACTAAACTCAACCTTTCACATAAGTTTTTGACATGGAACTTTACTTTTCAGTGTTGTGATCATGCCATCAGTATTCAGAAGGGAGAAGAACCCCCAGCCCCTCTCCATCACCCTCCCTCAGGCGTCACAGAGCTACCGCTGCATTGAGGCCTTTGAAACCAAAGACACAAAAAACAAACTTTTTACAGTGGCTCAGGAGGAGATTGTGGAAGTGTTAATCAAGGACATGACTGGTAGGTTTGAGAGGATTCAGCATCAGGGTGGATGGGCAGATGGATTCATAGCTTGGCAAATGCTGAGGTAGTGTCAGGGTTGCAGGTGTTTGTACTTGTATGCTTACCTGGGGGGACAGTGAATGTCCTTCCTGTCTCTTGAGTCCCCTACCCAGGGATTATTGTCATCTCTTGACTTGCAGGCTGTTAAAATCTGCGTATTTTTGCACCTTGTAGGCTGGTGGCTGGTGGAAAATGCAGACAAGCAGATAGCCTGGTTCCCAGCCTCATACCTGGAAGAGCTTGATGCCTGTGAGGACATCCAGAATGCCTTTAGCTCAAACGAGGAGGGTAAGTCTCTTCCTCCTTCACAACATGAGTTCTGCAAAACCCCACCACTTTACCCACTGCCTGGAGTCCCTGCCCGGACCTCTGACTCTTCTGGTCAGCTCTGCCACCACCTGTGGGTCATGGAATCATGGTATGGTTTGGTTTGGAAAGGACCTTAAAGCCCATCTCATTTCACCCTCTGCCGTGGGCAGGGACACCTTCCACTCTCCCAGGTTGCTCCAAGCCCTGTCCAACCTGGCCTTGGGACACTTTCAGGGATGGGGCAGCCACAGCTTCTCTGGGCAACCTGTGCGAGGGCCTCCTCACCCTTTTTGTAAAAAACTTCTTCCTTATATCCGACCTAAATGGATCGGACTGGGGTCCCTGAGCAAATCAGTCACCCTCAGGGACAGCTGCCCTGCAGCTGCGCTGGTCTCTCACTGGGGTCAGAGCATTTTCTCCACAAGGCAAATCCAACCTGTCCCTCTCTCCGCAGGCAGCCTGTACTTTGTGGTGCAGGCCTACGAGGCTCAGAAGGCAGATGAGCTCTCGCTGAACCAGGGGGTGGTCGTGGAGGTGGTCAGGAGCTCCCACAATGGCTGGTGGCTGATCCGGTGAGGAGGCTTTCCTAAAGTCCTGGCTCTCGGAGGGAGCTGCTTGCTGTTCCTCCCTGTGTGGGATGCACAGAAGCCCCCTGAGCTGAATGTCCTTGGCCAGGGATGGTTTCCCTGTCCTCATACCCCGTGTACAGCACGGACCTGCTTCCCCAAGTGCTCTGCTCCCTCCCCTCGGCCCGAGGTGCTGGAAAGGTTTTTCTCAGTGTTCTTTCCATCCCTGCCCTCAGGTACAATGGCTGCACTGGCTACATGCCCTCCCTGTGCCTCCGGCCCTACAAGAACCCTCACCACAAGCTCCAAACCATCATGAGCTGCGGCCTCAACGCCTCCACCCCGAACCTCTGCTCCTCCCAGCCCCGGGGGGAGGCTGTGGCTCAGCCCAGGCTGCAGCCCAGCCCATCCCGTGAAGAGGACGGGAGCTCTCAGAGAAGCAGATCCCGGTCTCTGCCCAGGGCCAGCTCCACCCCGGAGCTGGATTTGGACAGTTCCTCCCTGAGCTCGGGGAGCAGCAGCGAGAGGGACGCCCGGCTGGCTTGGAAACCCGACTTGTCCCGATCCCTGCCCGAAGTGGAGCAGGCCAGGAGCTCTCCTGTCCCGAGCCACGGCCTGGCCACGCACAGCAGCAAATCCCCACACCTCAGTGCCAGGGACAGGAACGATTCCGGCTTTGTGGAGTCCTCTGCAGCCGAGCTCAGTTCGTCCCTCGCTGACCGTGAGCTGGCCGCGGGTGTCCCCAAGGTGCCGGCGCGTCCCTCAGCCCGCGAGATCCTGCAGAGGTGCAGCACCGTCACCAAGCGCGCGGTGCAGCAGTCAGCTTCTCGGCCAGCAGTAGTGTCCCTGGGAGGGGACATGGAGACAGCCCTGACATGCCACTCGCTGGAGTCCCCTGGGAGCCGTGGGCAGCGGCTCCGAAGCGTCAGGGCTTGTGACTGTCCCTTCCCAAGGAACACACGCACATCCATCACCTCCCTGGGCAACACCGTTCCTGCTGCAGCTTCCACAGGGACCAGGGAGTTACTGGGAGAGGACCGAGTGGTGTCACTCGGTGCGGATCCGGCAGCTCCAGAGCTGGAGGTCACTTGGCAGTCAGTGAGTTCTCCCTGAGGCAGGCATTCACCCTGCCCTGCAGTACGTGAGCCTTTCACAGTCGTAGCTGTGTTACTTCCCACACCAGGATGAGCTGGCACAGCCATGGCCACGGTAGAGGGCAAAGGAGTGGCACCAGAGTGACTTAGTCACCCCGGCACCCTGAGCTAGTTACTGGATTGGGGAGGGATGGCATGATGCACCTGTGTGATGTCAGTTACCTGAACCCCCTATTTTATAGATTTTTTTTAACTTTTTGACTTTTGGTGTTGGTTTGGGGGTTTTTTTATAGGTTAGTGGAGAGGCCATGAAATACAGGGATGGGCTGGATCTGCTGAATGGTTGCGAGAATTAAAAACCTGTTGGGGAGGAACCTCATCCCTGTTCCCTGCAGCCATGTCTGTGCAGGCACAGGAACACAACCAGGGGAGTCACAGATGTGTCGCACTGGGGGATGGGGACAGAGGTCACTTTTATGGACAAAACATTCCTCTTTCCACGGGACTAGGTAGTTACTGAAACTCACAATTCTAATCCTAAACTCATTTGCTAGAAAAAGAGTTATAGGAAAATTAGGACTTTTCTCTACACTGATGGCTTTAATTGTACTTATTCTCCCAGGTACCTGTTAATATTTTTATAAAGAACATGTGAGGTGTTTGTGTTGTATCTATTTTTGTCTATGAAATAAAATACATGTAAATATCTCTGAAGCCTTCTTGTGTTTCATGCTTTAACATTTTGCTATATGGGGAATTTAAATTGTGCTTCTCTCTCTTCCAGATGCTAAATTTGGGGTGGGCACAGATGAGACCCCTGCCTTGGTCAAATGCTTTACCCAAGCAGGATCCCAGCTCCATGAATCATTTAAATCTCAGTAAAATCCAACTGCTTGTTGGGATTCTGCCTTTCTTCCAAACTAACTGCTGTTTGTGAGTCTGAAAATTCAGGGTGTGAAAACACAAACCCCATCTTGGCCAAAGAAATGACCTTTTCCTTTCATTCAGCTCTGAGGAAATTGGATGCTGGACTTGGTTTAGAAATTAAAACATTTATTATAAAATACAGGAACTAAAAATCCAACTGCCATCCTGGTGGGAAAGAGCTCTTTGGAAAGTGGTGGGAGGGGGGTCACAGAGTCCCCTGGTCCTGCTGGGCCACATCTGCCAGCCTCATGTTCTGCCACATGAACTCGATGAACGTGGAAGCCTGGAGCAGCCGGCTCAGCCTCTGGAAGTGGCGCTCTGCAAGGAGGGAGAGGGTCAGAGTCACAGGGGAGGCAGCAGAACCTGTCCTGAGACTGTGGAGCCCGGCTGGGAGAGCTGGGAATGTCCAGCCTGGAGAAGGGAACACTCCAAGGAGACCTCAGAGCCCCCTCCAGTGCCTAAAGGGGCTCCAGGAGAGCTGGAGAGGGACTTGGGACAAGGGATGGAGGGACAGGACACAGAGAATGGTTTCCCACTGCCAGAGGGCAGAGATAGATGGGATATGGGGAAGGAATTCCTCTGTGAGGGTGAAAAAGGCCCTGGCACAGAGAAGCTGTGGCTGCCCCTGGATCCCTGAAGTGTCCAAGGCCAGGTTGGATGGGGTTTGGAGCACCCTGGCATGGTGGAAAGTGTCCCTGCCCATGGCAGCGGCTGGATTACCTGACCTGTCCCTTCCAACCCAAACCATTCCATGATCCCTGATCCAAATCAGCACCTCCAGCCCACGCCCGTGCCAGCAGTGCCTCACCTGTGTAGGGCAGCAGTGATTCCACAGCAGATTTAATTCCTGAGAACTGCAGGAGGTTGTCCGGTGCCTCGTGCTTCAGCAGGGTTTCCATGACAGCCTGGGCCTCATGGCAGTTTCGGGAGTTGGTGTTCCACGTCACCAGGAACGCCAGCACTGCCTCTGTGGGGGAAGGAAGCCTGTCCAGGCTGGCACACAGGAGAGGCCAGACTGGAAAACATCCCTGTGGTTGAGGGTTCCCTGAGAACAGAGAGGTTCAGCTCCCACACAGCGACTGAGGCTCCCCATCCCTGGCAGTGTCCAAGGCCAGGTCCTGGTCTAGTGGAAGTGTCCCTGCCCATGGCAGGGGGTGGCACTGAACAATCTTTAATGTCCCTCCCAACCCAAACCATTCCAGGATTGTAGGATTCTAATTTCAGGTGACAAACAAGCCTCTGACCCAAAAGCTTTCAGCACTTTAAACCTGCAACAAACCTTTCTGATCCTTGCGGAGCCGAACAATGTTCTCTTCCAGGCGCCTTCTCCCCTCAGGTTCCTTGAGGATGGCTGGAGACAGAAATGAGAGCAGGGACACCATGGGTGATTTCACTTAGGGAAAACTGAGGCTTTCAGACAAATTATTGGACTTTGTAGCCTTGAACTAGCTGGAAAAGGTGTTCTGGGAAGCAGAGAGGGCAGCAAATGCCTTCAGAGCACACTGTGGACTCACCCTTGACCACCGTCAAAACCGTGTGTGGCCGGTCCAGGGAAATTGCCAGGCCCAAAGCTTTGAGGTACCGTTTCTCATGGAGCAGGTTAGAAAGCTCTTGCTCTCTGGAAAACAAGTCAGGGGCAAGAGTGAGACCCATCTTTGGGTGGTGGAAAAAACCACTGCACAAAAAGCAGCAGATTTGGCAATAACAGTTAAGAAGTCCGTGGTGCTTGTCAATAAACGCCTCAATTCCCTCACTCCAGTATTGGGATCAGGTGGAGCTGGATGGCTCCAGGTGTGGACAGTTTCACTGCACAGTTTGCCTTTCACAGCTCTTCATGGCACGAGATCAACTCACTTCATAATCTGCTCCTCCTGTTTAGCCTGTGCTTCTTTCTCCTCAATTTCAGTCACATCCTATTAAAAAAAAACCAGAATAAAACTTTATCAAATCCTGCTTTAATACAGAAGGATTTTGATTTAGTCATCAAGTGATTTGGAGACCAGTTTCTGCAGCAAAATCTTGGGGTCAAGTAGTGTAAGTGCTATATCCAGCAATTCCCAACCTCCCTCCACAGCTCCAGTGCTGGGGCCCATCTGCTGCTCTGGGGAAATACAGGATGGCCAAAAAATACCCCCAAACCCCAAGATCAGCCTTGCTGACCTAATTTCAAATGGCAGAAAAGGAGGAGAGCACATGAGGAACGAGCCACTGGGATGCTGAGCTCTCCAATTATTCCGATTATTAACCCAGGGAGGAACCAAGCCCCCGTGCTGTACCTGCCACAGGGTGATGCAGGAGTCACTGGAGGCTGTCACGACCATGTCATCTTTCTTGTTGGAGTGAAGGCCCCAGATTTTATCTTCATGACCATCTAATGTTTTCACACACTCGTTTGTTTTAATTGTCCACAGTTTTAAGAGACCATCAGATCCACTTTTGGAAGAGAAACACAACATAAAGAATCACTGGACAGATCCGTTCTTGCTCTGTCCCACCTCAAATACCAGATGAACTTGTCCCATTCCAATGCCTTCCAAACAGGAGCAGAATTAAGCAAAAATGTGGAGGGCAAGATGCACCCTTAGCTCTGTCTATTGTGTTTGTCCCAACCCAGCAATGCCACAGCAGCCACATGGAATCCATGGAACAGCTGGAGAAGAGGAAGATTAAAATAACCTCTACAGAAAGTTTGGCCTAAACATGTTATGGCCAAACAGCAGAAATCATGGCAGAACCACTGCTTTACACAGTGGACGTCCAAGGAAAGATCTTCTTGTTGATCTTTCCAAAGATTCTTTGGACACAAGACTGTTCCTCTTGGTGCTGATGATGAGCTCAGATATTCCCTTAACTCCGGAAACTCCCCAGATCCCCAGGCAGGCACGAACCTGCTGAGCAGCTGAGCCCCTCGGCTCACAAAAATGATCTTCAGTACTGAGGCATCGTGGCCTTCAAAGGTCTGGAAAACAGAAAGGAAGCTCAGCAGTGCCAGAGCCACTGCCAGGCCTTTGGAGAGACACAAAAGGATCTGATTTACTCATAAAGGCCAAAGAAGTAAGTTCCAAGGTTTTGAAGGATCCTTAATGAACCCCAAAGTTTTGCCCAGAGAAAGGGGCAAAGTTCTCATCACCTTCAGACAGCTGAAGTCCCGAAGTCCCCAAAGCTTCAGGGTCCCATCAGCTGACGAGGTGGCCAAGACCTGATCCACGGGGGAGAACTGCACACACCAGATCCCACGTTTGTGCCCAGAGAAAACCCCCAGGAGAGAGCAGTCGGAGCAGGACCAGAGCTTGGCCAGCCGGTCCTGTGAGCCTGTGGCCAGCAGTTTGTCATTGGGGGACACTGCCACGCTGTTGATGTCCTGGGGAAGCCACAAGAGGAGGAGAAAGTGGGTCAAGGCCTTGGCTCTGGCTGTGGGACATGGAACAAACGTGGGCTGCAGCACAGGAAGCACTGAAAGCTCAGGAGCAGCTGTACCTTGTCATGGCCCCTCTCAGTCACTCTGGCATGGAGGGGCTCTGGGCTGGAGATTAAGGCTGATTTTGCTTTGGAAGTGAGGGATTCCGGGATGTTCCAGATCTTGATGGTGCAGTCCTGGCTGCTGGTCACTATGAAGCTTTCCTTCAGCCTGAAAGGAACGAAACCATCAAGTGCAGGGAAACAATTCAGTGGTTTCTCCTCCCTGACTGGGATCTCCACACTCAGCCACTGCTGGGATGTGGAACAGTGTTTTCATGGCTTTCCAAGCTTTCATTTCATAGTGACTCCCCCATCCCTGGAAGTGTCCAAGACCAGGTTGGACAGGACTTGGAGCAACCTGGTCTGCGGAAGGTGTCCCTGCCTGTGGCAGGGGTGGCACTGGATGAGATTTAAGGCCCCTTCCAACCCAAACCATTCCATGATCCCTTCACGCTCGGGCACCATGGGAAGCTGGGAGCAGGGATGAGAAGCAGCACAGCTGGGAGCGGGTCAGCACCCACCAGGACATTCCCCTCACTCCCTGTGGTCACAAAGGGGACCCTCCCCCAGTTTGTGTTACCTGGAGCAGGCGACAGCGCCCACGCCGTGGGCATGGCCCAGGCCCTGGGCCACACAGGTCACCCTGCCAGCCCTGCCCATCCGCCACACCCGGATGCTTCTGTCCTGGGGGGAGGAAGGACAGAAAATGCTGGAGTTTTCTGAGAAGTCATCAGTCTCCTGTGCTTTCATCACATCCCCAAGCCCGACTGGTCCCTGATGTTCCAGCTTAAACCTTCATCTTTGTCACAGCAGGTGACAAGATCAGCCCCCACTCTGGGGTTCCAGCATGGGGGTTTATTTCTGGTTGTATCAGAGCTTTATTTTTGGGTGTATCAGGCAACTTTTCCCTCATCAGTCTCACACTCTAACTCCAGACCAGGACGTTTGGAGAACGAAACATCTTCAGGCCAATAAAATACAACCAATTTTCCCAGAGACAATGTTAAAAAGGGATAGTGGGAGAACCTTGTATTTCGGGGATGCAGCAGACAGGGATTGTATGAACAGAAAGCCCCTTCTGGAGTTCCAAAAATAATGTAATTTTGCCCACAAGGATCATTAGGAATGAAGAGTTTCGTTAAATGGAGAACAGTGACACACCTTGGCACAGGTGACGAACATCAGGCCTTTTCTGAAGACGTCCAAAGCCAGGATTGTTTCTAAACAGAAGAAATAAAACCTGGTGGGTGCAGAGCAGTACTGAGATGGGACAACAGAAAGGGGTGAGTTAATGAGCCCAGTGCTTGATGAGCCCAGTTAATGAGACAGGGGACAGGTCTAGGACACTGAGACAGGACACCCCCAGTCCCTATGGACTGAGCCTGTCACACACCTACACCTTCAGCTCCAATTTAAACAGATCTCACTGCCAGGGACAATGGGATATATCCTTTCTCTACACAACTTCCAAACTTGCTGTGACACTGCTCCAGAGAAAACTGAAGGACTCCTCTCCACCAGAGTCCCAGGAGAAGCTGGATAAAGGAAGAGCTGCCCACGTCCCCCCTGGCCAGCGCTGTCACACACCTGTGTGGCCGTACAGGATCTGGCAGTGGGACGTTGCCAGCTCAAACACTTTCAGCTGGGGGCTGTTGGTGGCCACAGCAATGTGAGAGTCACCAGGGCCCAGGAACTTCACATCCAGAACCTCCTCGTTGTATCCTGCGAGCTGGAATAGAAACAGTCCAAGAGGGGAAAAGCAGCTGAAGGAGAAGGTGGGAATGGCTGGTTTTCATTTAATACTGGGTGTAATTTCTACACCCAGGAGGGATTTCTGGCTAAGCCTGTTCTGCTTTCTTGTTTCTGTGTTGGTCTCTGGGCAACATTCCCCCAAACCAGTGAAATTCCCTGGCCCTATGGAACAATTCCAGAACAGACCGGAGCCAAGGGCGCCCCTGGGCAAAGCTCTTCCAGAAGCAGAGCTGATCCTGGAGCATGAATAGAGGGAAAGGGAGGCTGAGGGCTGTCACCTGCTTCCTGAGCTGAAGGGTTTGAGCATCATAGAAGATGATGTTGTGCTCCACGGACACGGTGAGGATCTCATTCCTGGCGGGAACAAACTGGCACTGGGAGAGGCTGTGCTCGCTCGGCTCCTCCCGCAGCGCGAAGGGCACGGGCTGGGTGTGCACACAGGCAGCTGTGGCCACGTCCCACACCCTCAGGATGCCTGAAAAAACCAGCAGAAATCATGGCAGAGCCACTGCTTTACACAGTGGACGTCCAAGGAATATCATCCAAAGCACACGAGGAAAAGCCACAGAGCTCTAAGGCAGGAACAAGGCAGGATCCAGTGGCAGGAAAAGCCTCAAAGTTTTGCTTCTTCAGTGCAAATCAAACTCATCGAGTTTGAAACCAGAGATAAATGTGTTTGAGTATCAAATGGATCAGAGTGTGCCTGCCCCATCCTGCTCATCCATTCCTGCCCGAGGAACTCAGGAGCAGGCTCTGCTCTCCAGCCACATGGAGAACACACATCCCAGGAATAACAGCAGTGAAGTGACTGAAGTGCCACCCTTCAGGCTCCAAACGTGGCAGGAACACCCACCTTTGCTGCCAGCTGTGACAAAGTGCAGCCCTTGTTTCTTCACACCCAGCTGAGAGAAATCTCCCTCTTCAGGCAACAACACAGCGGCTTCCACGGTCTGCAAGAGTCAGAGAGGCACAGAACCAGAGCTGAAAACCCCTGGGAAGGGAGAGAAACCTGATTTCACAACATACAGACCCTTGAGAAGGAGAAGTACTGCAGGACCATGGCCTAGAAACTACAAAGGACCTCAAAGGAAGAAACAAAAAGCAGTTTCACCTCGTAGACAGGAACGGTTCGTTTGCTCTGCCTGGTCTCCAGGTCCCAAACCATGCAGATCTTATCACGGCCAGAGCTGCAAATGAAAAGCTCAGTTTTAGTGCTAAATCTGTTCAGCTCGGCTCTGGGTGCAAATTTGGCACTGTGGGGGTTCAACACCTCTCTGAAGAATCAAAGGGAGGGAGAGCACCAGCATTTCCCGTGCCAGCACAGGATATTCCCAGAAACACAGGCAGGTTGGACGGGGCTTGGAGCAGCCTGGGACAGCGGAAGGTGTCCCTGCCCATGGCAGGGGATGGCACTGGATGAGCTTTAAGGTCCTTTCCAAGCCAAACCATTCCACGATTCCAGTGTACAGGTGCTGACACACACTGAGCACTGGTAAAAGTCTTTCCCCTCACAGCACAACCTGCCCAGACCTGCCAGAATCCCCCTGTCCTGCAGGAGGTGAAAGGATGGAGGTTCAAGCCCTGCCAGGAGGTACCTCAGGAGGATGTTCCCATCTGCAAACGCCAGTGAGGTGACAGCACTGAAGTGCCCGTCCAGCACTGCCACACATTTGCTGGAATTCAGGTCCCAGATGCGGATCTTGTAATCGATGGAGGAGGAGAGGAGCTGCAGGCGGGAGATGTCCGGGTGGAACTCGACCAGGCTGGGCAGAAGGAGAGGACAGGACAGGAATAAACCACCCAACACTTAAATAATGTACATCCCACAGCAGGACAGGTTGGATGGGCTTGGAGCATCCTGGGTTAGTGGGAGGTGTCCCTGCCCAACAAGTCTGTGATTCCATGAAAATTCTTGACCAAACAGTTTCCTCTCTGGGCAAAATCAGCCGTAACTCTGCTCTCAAAAACCAGGAAGATCCCAGAACCTGCTTGGAATGGACCTTCATGTTCCATTAACTCAAGAATTCCACATCAATCCCAGTATCCCACCACAGCCAGGGACTGACAAACACGACTCGTCCTTACTGTACCACTCCAGAGGATCCTTTCAGATTGTGTGTGCAGTAGTGTTTGATCATATCCCAGATCTTAATGGTGCTGTCGCAACCACCTGGGAAAAGAAGGACATCTGGGAATGAACTCTGAAGGAGAGAGACATCGGAAGCCAACAGTTCCCCGAACTGGACACGGCACTGGAGCACTGAACCCCTCCTGACCGTGCACTCGGGAGGTCGCTGCCAAGGGAAGTTCTCCAGGCGCAGAAGATCCCTTGGGTCACCCCCACCGTGACAGTGGTGGCTCGTACCTGTGGCCAGCAGGGTGGCCGTGGGGTCGAAGGCCATGGTGGCCACGGGCGCGGTGTGCACGGCTCGCCAGGTGCGCTCACAGCTGGGCTCCCTCCAGTGCCACTGGCGCAGCAGCAGCGCCCGGCTCCCCGTCACCAGCACCTGGGAACGGGGCGAGGGAAGCACCACTAACCACGGATTCACTGGCTGGGTTTGGGTTTCCGTCGGTCCCACACAGAGCCCGGAGGTGCTGCTGCTGCTGGAGCTCAGGCTCTCAGCAAGTCTGAGTCTGACCCAGAGGGAAGGGCCTGAGAAGGCTCCGTGGGGATCTCGGGAAGCACAGAGGGCATGGAATAGAATCATGGAATGCCCTGAGTTGGAAGGGATGCACAAGGATCATCAAGTCCAACCCCTGGCCCTGCACAGACACCCCAAAATCCCCCCCTGTTCCTGACTCAGCCTGTTCCTGGCTGCTGACAGCCCCCAGCACAAACGCACCTCGTCATCGGGGCTGAGCACGAATGCTGTGACATCCTCTTCCTCGTCCTGGGAAAATAGAAGGGAAATCCCACAGTTAAAGCGTCCCTGCAGAGATCTCAGAGCTCCCTTCTTCAAGCGGCTCTGTTGACACTGAGCACAGCTCGGGGACCACCCAAAAACCTGTGCTGGGCTCCGTTCCCACCCTCCCTGCACTCCTCACTCCTGGGAGCTTCATGTCCACAGTGGGAAAACCCCCCGGGAGCCTCAGAAAACCCTCAGGAGAGGCTGATCCCCGTCACCTGCTGGAGACTGTGCAGGAGAGCTCCTGTTTCCACGTCGATGACGTTGACTTTGCTCCCACAGGGGCAGAACATGAACTTCCCATCACGGCTTATCTGGAGAAAAGGGATTGGGAACAGGAACGTTAGAGCCAGGAGGCGCGACATTCCCAAACCCTCCAGAGCCGGGATTACCTGGATTCGCCCTCCCTTGTAAAACGGCTCAATCTTCCGCGTCGCGGCGTAGCTGGAAGGGAAAGAGACGCGCGGAGCGGCCCCGTTAAAGCGGAGCGGCGGTGGCCCGGGGGCTCCGGCCGCGCAGCCCGGCCCGGCCCCTCACTCGCCCTCGCAGCCCCAGCCCGGTCCCGCCGGTCCCTCACTTGCTCTTGAAGCGCACCGGGGCGACAGCGGCGGCCGGGTCCGTGTCCGCCATGGCCACGGCCCACGTGCTTCCGCTTACCACTTCCGGGAAGTGGGAATACTTCCGGCCCCGGCAGTGACGTAACGAGGAGGCGCCACCAGCGCCACGCTGGGTGCGCGCAAGGGGCGGCTCCGGAGTAACGGGATAAAAATTCCCCATTGCGCCGTGCAAGCGGCGACAGCCCGGCCCGCAGCAGCTCCTGCGCTGCATCTTCTCAGCGATCCAGACCGTTCCGCAGCGAAACATTCCCTCCCCGCCCCAAAGAAGCGACTTCCCCGGTCCAACCAAAGCGTAAAGCAGGACTTTTGACAATTAGAAAGAAGACGCTTCATCTTTTAAGCATTTTATCTTTTATTGCACATCAAAATACAAAAACGAATCGTTTTCAGCTGCGACTCCCGTCTCGCCCTCCATCACGGCATCCTCGTGCTCTTCACAGCTCCTCCGGGGAAAGGATCGCCATGGAAGCGTCAACCCAGCCCACGGCGGCGCCGCGGCTCCTACCGGCCAAGCAGGGGCCCCTGCTACGGGAGAACAAAGCGCTCTGAGAAACAGCCACTACCACCCCCTCACTCCCAGTACCCGCCGGGCACGGGGCTTATGGGAACATGGGTTTCATTCCCCACACACAGGCGTGGGCAATAAGCATAATGTTCCCGATGCTATGGGCGCCGTTATCTCACCCGGGGCCACAGCAGACCCCGAGTGATTTTCAGACCGCGCCGGGCGCTACTGCGGCCCCCGGAGCGCCTTGCCGGGACGCTCCCTGCACCTCACCCGGCCAGGCGGGCTCCGGCTCGGGCAGCACCATAACCACTTCCCAACAGAACTTTAGAAAGGTTAAAGGCGTAGAGAAGGAGGGAGACGCGGCAGTGCCCCCCCGCTCCCACCAGCACACACCTCCTCACCTGCCGCCGCCCCGCCGCGCACTGAGCGCTCCGAGAGTGCGCGCCGGTTTATCTCGGGAGCCGGGCCCGCCCCGCACTCTGTATAATTAACCATAAGTCTCTCATTCTACCCCGCGGTGTATTCCTCATTCAGCTCTCGGGGCTTGCACTGCCGAGCGCTGCTCTCGCGAGATGCCCGCGCACTATAAATAGCGGGCGGCGCGGCGGCGCGGCCTTCTACGTTGAGAGATCACGTAAGTACGGCGGGGGCGATGGCGGCGGGCACCGGGCGGCCCCGGGCCCATCCGGCCCCATCCGCGACCGGCGGGGCCCGGCTGACGTCCCGCTTTGTTCCAGCAAATGGCGGACGACGCCGGTGCTGCGGGAGGAGCAGGAGCGGCCCGCGGGGGCTTCCGCGGTGGATTCGGGACCGGGCTGCGGGGCCGCGGGCGCGGCCGCGGGAGAGGCCGCGGGAGAGGTCGCGGGGCCCGCGGAGGCAAGGCCGAGGATAAGGAGGTGAGTGGGGACCGGGGGTGCGGAACCCGGGCCCGGGGGTGCTGCCAGCCTCGAGGATGGGGCAGCAGAGCCGGGTCCCGGCGAGTGCTGGCACCTGGTGACTCTTGCTTCTGGATTTCTTTGCCAGTGGATTCCTGTCACCAAACTCGGTCGCCTGGTCAAGGATATGAAGATCAAGTCTCTCGAGGAGATTTATCTCTTCTCGCTTCCCATCAAGGTGAGTTGCTGTGGACATGGAAGTGATGGGTCAGGGAGATGCTCCAAAGGCTGGAGCCAGGCTGGGAGAGCTGGGGGTGTTCACCTGGAGAAGAGGAGGCTCCGGGAGACCTTAGAGCCCCTTTCAGCGCCTAAAGGGGCTCCAGGAGAGCTGGAGAGGAGCTGTGGACAAAGGCCTGGAGGAACAGGACAAGGAGGAAAGGCTTCCCACTGCCAGAGAGCAGGGTTAGATGGGATATTGGGAAGGAATTCCTTCCTGTGAGGGTGGGGAGGCCCTGGCACAGAGTGCCCAGAGAAGCTGTGGCTGCTCCATCCCTGGAAGTGTCCAAGGAAGGCCAGGTTGGACGGGGCTTGGAGCACCCTGGGATAGTGGAAGATGTCCTTGGGAGGGCGTTGGACTAGCTAACCTGTAAGGTCCCTATCAACCTAAACCATTCCAGGACTCCATGATTTCTGTGTGCTCAGTGCCTGATTTTTGCAGGAGTCGGAGATCATAGATTTCTTCCTGGGCTCCTCGCTGAAGGATGAGGTGCTGAAAATTATGCCTGTGCAGAAACAGACCCGTGCTGGGCAGCGCACCAGGTTCAAGGTAATCCCATTCTTCTGGATCCTCACGTTCACAACTTCCCTTCTGCATTTTTAGTGTCATTTTAATCCCTCCCAAATCCCTGTTCCTGTCACATCTAGTAAATATTTTGCTGTGAGAACCACTAATAGTTTACTGAATGTATTAACTTGAGAACATCAGTGATATGTGCAGCTGTTCCTTGAAGCAGCACTGGCCCAAAAGTTGTACTGCAACACTTTTAAACTTCCATTTAACCAAACTATTCTGAGACTGCAAAATTTAGTTGTTCTTGCGCATCAGTGTTGGGTTTTCTGGGAGAAGTTTTGGGTATAAAGAGGGAATGCTGTTGGGAGGTCATGGGGAGTTCTGACCAGTGTGAGGCTGCAGCAGGGAATTGAATCCCAGTGCTTTAACCTCACTGATTTTGACTAAAAGATGAACTCTGAGGGGAAAAATGGGTTTCAAAAACTGTGTGTAAGGTTTGGGGCTGAGCTGTGGGTTCTTGCTGAGCACACACCACGGAGTATCCCTGGTGGGAGATGCTGCTGAGGGAGCAGTGAAAACTCTTCTGCCTGCAGGCGTTTGTCGCTATTGGAGACTACAACGGCCACGTGGGGCTGGGGGTGAAGTGCTCCAAGGAGGTGGCCACGGCCATCCGTGGGGCCATCATCCTGGCCAAGCTGTCCATCGTGCCCGTGCGACGTGGGTACTGGGGCAACAAGATCGGGAAGCCGCACACGGTGCCTTGCAAGGTGAGTGTCCCTCGCTGGCCTGGCCCTGGGGGCTGTTCAGGGGGTGTGTTCTGGAGGTGTGACCCATTGTGTCCCTGCAGGTCACCGGGCGCTGCGGCTCCGTGCTGGTGCGCCTGATCCCGGCTCCCCGCGGCACCGGCATTGTGTCCGCCCCTGTCCCCAAGAAGCTGCTGATGATGGCTGGCATCGATGACTGCTACACGTCGGCACGGGGCTGCACAGCCACCCTCGGCAACTTCGGTGAGCTCAGGGGCTGGCACGTAGCTTACGGCCGCTTCTGTCGCTGATGGGGCACAGCATCTCCATTTTATAGTGGTTTGTGCCTCTAGCAGTGAAGCAGAAGCCACGACTTCTGCTGGCAATGCACGTAGGTCCTGCTGCAGGTTCTGTGAAAGTTAATGACAGAAATGCGGGGTTTTACGCCTGTTGACATTCCCAAATCTCCCAATCTGCGCGATTGCACTTGTGTGCCGTAGTGTAATTGTCGTAACTGGAGAGAGAGAGAAACCTGAGTTTTGTGGGTTCATCAGAGAGACCCTCCCGTGGTCTCCCTGGTCCTTTAAAAATTCCACATTTTGCAACGGGGGGGGTATTTTGGAGCCGTGGGTGGGATCAGCAGGCCGGTTCTGCAGCAGTTGATGGGCAGCGTGTGACATCTCTCCGCAGCTAAAGCCACCTTCGATGCCATCTCCAAAACCTACAGTTACCTGACTCCTGACCTCTGGAAAGAGACTGTCTTCACTAAGTCTCCTTACCAGGTAAGAGAATTTCAGTAACTGGCAGCTCAAATCTTGCCCTTCTTGCCCCTGAAATTCAGGTTTCTGAACCCAAAGAACTGGTAGCTATAAAGCTGAGCCTACCGCACCCCACATGCACACCAGGGATGGGGAGTGGTGCTGAGGAACCCAAGAGAGGGGTTTCAGGGAGTAACCCACTGTTGATGTGTTTTTTGCAGGAGTTCACTGATCATCTGGCCAAGACCCACACGAGAGTGTCGGTGCAGAGGACCCAGGCAGCCGCTGTGGCCACGACCTAAGTGGGTTTTATACGAGAATAAAGTGATCAGAGAACCAGGAACTGGTGGTTGGTGTGACAGGGGGGGTTGGTGCACGGGGCAGGTGGGTTAAATCCTGGAGTGGGTTGGGTTGGAAAGAACCTGGAAGCTCATCCAGTTCCAGCTCCTGCCATGGGACACCTTCCACTAGATACCACTGCTCCGAGCTCTGTGCAGGCTGGCCTTGGGCACTTCCAGGGGCACATCATCTTAACCCAAACTGAGGGGATTCTTGGCCAGTGCTGGGCAGAGCAGCATGAAGTGTTCTGGTGGCTCATGGAGGAGAGGAGGAGGTCCAGAGGGCAAATCCCAATACTGGCAGCCCCAAGTGCCTGTAGTTGAGGGCTTGCAGAGTTCTTCAAAGAACGAATACAGACCCCAGCTGTACAGATGTCTGTTTATTGTGGAGGCCAGCGGCACCAGAGGTCAAGGAAGCAACATGCACTTGGATACCAGCACCATGGAGGGAGGAACTGTTTTAGCTCTCCTTTTCTTGTGCTGCTTTCCTCTCCTCCATCATCCTGTGCTTCTGCTTCATCAGGCACGTCCGTGCATTCCCATGGTAACCCAGATCACCGTCTGAAAAAGAAAGTGTCTGAGCAGTTCCTCCCACAAGCTGCCTGTGTTCCATGACAAGTGTGGGACGTAGTTTCAGACCCCCCTTCCATGGGTTTAGGACCCTTTCCCTGTGAGCTGCTGCCATACTCACATCTGTCCTGGTAGGCCTTGGTGACCTGTGCCAGCAGCTCCATCTCCTTGGCACAGTTCTGGAACTGGTTGGGCCCTTCCCTCTGCTTGCACGCAGCCATTCTTTCCCGGACTATTTCCACGATTTCCTGATCAACCATCCTATGGGAAAGACGGTGATGAATGCAACAGCAGCCACGAGATAACAGAAAAGCTGAACTAATGGGTGAGGACACCCTGTGGGAATGTCAGCTCTGGGATTTTCAGGGTCCTGGTCCCTAATGCCACCGTGCCAGGTGTGCTGCAGGGACAGCAGGACACTGATGTGTATTTGGGTGGGCTGGAGGTGCTGCCTCAGCACCCCAGCATCCACCAAAATGCTGCAAGTCCCAGAGCTGTGTGCTCTGCTGTGACCATCCTGGGGACAGTCCAGGTCCAGCCATACCTGTCCCTCCTCCACTGAGCCTCAGCCTCATAGTAGCACAGGTAGTCACCATCCAGGCACTGGCTCAGGTCAGGCACACGGCGGAACTTCTGGTGGTAGTAGTAGAACTTGTTCTTGGTTTGCCACCGCTCGATCCAGTCTGCAGGGACAGCCCGGTCACACACCCCAGCTCCGAGGGGCAGCACAGCCCCAGTGCTGGCACTGCCCAGTGCCACCTTCCCAGGCGGCAGCAGTGGGTCCATTACTGTGTCCAGCTCATGCCCACCTGTGTGCCTGTCCCTCTGTGTTGTGTTCCTGTGTCTCTGTATCCCAAGCCCCTGCACCTATCCCTGCTAAGCCGTGTCCATGCTGTGTCCCGTGTCCCTGTGTCTGTCCTACTATCCAAGCTGTGTTCTTGTCTGTCCTATGTCCCTGTGTCCATGCTGTGTTCTTCCGTGTGTCCCCTGTCCATGTCTGTCCCTGTGTCCATGTTGTGTCTCATGGCTCTGTGTCCGTCCCTCTGTCCACGCCGTGTATTTGTCTATGTCTCATTTCCCAGTGTCCTGTCCCTCTGTCTGCCCGCTGCTGTTACTGTCAGGACCAGTGTCCCCGTGTCCTTGCGTGTGCCCTTTCCCTTGACAGGTGCCCGTGTCCTCACGCCTTTGCCCCATGCCCCGGTGTGCCCGTCTCTGTGTCCCCGTCCCCGGGTCGCTGCTCAACTCCCACGGGGAGCGGGGAGGGTCGAGGGTTGGGGGGGGGTCTCGTCCCGCCGGTACCTCGGACGAAGGTGACGGGCGCGTCGAAGACATAGCTGAAGGCGCTCTGGAAGAAGTTGACGGGGTTGGGCACCGACGTGGTCCTCTCGGAGACGGGGGTGCGGGTCGGCGGCACCTTGTACGCCTCCCAGTCGTGATCCTCCGGCATCGCGGCGGCAGCGGGGAAAGATGGCGGCAACCCCTGAGGGGGCGGGAGCGCGGGAATATGGGGGTGACCCTTGAGGGGGCGGGGCCTCAGGAATATGGCGGCGGCTCCGGGGCACGCCGGGAGTTGTAGTGCGCATGTCCCTCCTCCGTGAGGGGATCCCGGAATCAGGGATGGGTCAGGTTGGAGGAGCCCACGGTGTGTCCCGTCTGTCCCACCTCCCCGCTCAGCAGGGCCATCCCACAGCACATGGCACATGACTGTGTACAGATGGCTTTGGAATATCTCCGGTGAGGGAGACTCCACACCCTCTGTGGGATGTGTTCCAGTGCTTGGTCACTGTACAGGGAGAAAGTTTTTCCTCATGTGCAGGGGGAATTCCTGGGATCAGTCCCTGCCCGTTCCTCCTGTCCCATTGCTGGGCCTCCGGAGCAGAGCCTGGGCCCTGCTCGGAGCCCTCCCTGCACACAGGGACACCCAGGGCTGAGGGCCCCTCTCAGCTGGGGCTCCTCTTGAGGCTGCACAGCCCCAGCTCCCTCACCCTATCCCGGGCACGGAGACGCTCCAGGCCCTTCCTCAACTCTGCAGCCTCCACTGGCCCCGCTCCAGGAGCTCCAAGTCCCTTCTGTGCTGAAGAGCCCAGCCCTGGACACAACACTACAGATGTGTCTCACAGGGCTGAGCAGAGGGACAGGTTCACTCCCTGAACTGCTGGGGATATNGGCTGCACAGCCCCAGCTCCCTCACCCTATCCCGGGCACGGAGATGCTCCAGGCCCTTCCTCAACTCTGCAGCCTCCACTGGCCCCGCTCCAGGAGCTCCAAGTCCCTTCTGTGCTGAAGAGCCCAGCCCTGGACACAACACTACAGATGTGTCTCACAGGGCTGAGCAGAGGGACAGGTTCCCTCCCTGAACTGCTGGGGATATTTCGCACTGACAGAGGGCAGGGTTAAACGGGATATCGGAGAGAAATCCTTCCCTCTAAGGGCGGGGAGGCCCTCGCGCGGGTTGCCCAGAAAAGCTGGCTGCCCCATTCCTGGAAGTGTCCAAGCCCAGGCTGGACGGGGCTTGGAGCAACCTGGGAGAGTGGAAGGTGTCCCTGCCCATGGCAGGAGTTGGAACTGGATGGTTTTTAAGGTCCCTTCCAATCCAAACTGTTCTGTGATTCCAAGATGTGTTGTCTTCACCTCTTTTCCGGTCAGAATCACAAAGCCTTTTTGCCCAGGCTGACAGAGATTTTCAGTCTACGCTAGGGGTACCTGGTGCAGGTGTTCAGAGCTCTGGGTGTGTGGTACCCATTTGGAAACTGCCCTAATTCAGGAAACTGCCCTAATTCCTGCCATTCACATTGGAGTTGTTCCGGAGGGAGAAGCGTAAACTGAGCCAGCAGCAATTGACCTTTATCCCACCACAACTGTCGTGTCCAACCTGCCAGGAATGAAATGAATATCGCAGCGGGTGAAGCGAGCGGCTAAATTTGTGTCTTCAGACCCATAACCATCTTAAGTATTAATCTGGGGAGGCGCTTCCTGACAGCCTCTCTCTGCTGCTGCCCCGGGCTGAAGACGTCCCATGGTTGGTACAGCTCTGCTGGAGTCGCTTGTGTGCGGAGGGTCAGCGAGCGGGGCTGGGTTATGCTCCTGGTAGTGCCACTGGAATGGGGTCAGAATCCTCAGAGTTCCACTCAGGCTGGAAAATGAGCTTGCTCGAAAGCACAGCCAGGAGCTGGGACTGATCTGAGCTAGGAAGGAGCTGCAGTGGGTGCAGGACTAACCCTTTGCTGCTTGTGGTTGAGGTTTATGTATTTATCTCTTCTCATCTGGCTTTCAAGGTGCCTTTAGAACCTGTGCATGTTCCTGTTACTCATTCCTTTGGGCATCTTTCCCCCTGTTTTTATGATCCTTGCCTGTGCTTCTTTTGTGCCATTTGCCTTGATGACATGAAGCCCAGGAATTCCAAGCAGGCCTTTTTGGTGCTGCAGGATACCAAATAAATCGTTATAATTAAGAGCACAGAAAGACAGACCTAGTAAAGAATGTATTTCTCCTTCAGAGTCCTTCAGAGGAAGCTGAAGGAGGGAGATCATGTTAAGTTTTTTGTTTAAGTGGCATAATTTGTCCAGAAATTTAGTAAATTCACACTGACAGAGAGTAGATTTAGACTGGATATTAGGAAGAAATCTTTTCCCTGTGAGGTTGGTGAGGCCCTGGCACAGGTTGCCCAGAGAAGCTGTGGCCCCTGGATCCCTGGAAGTGTCCAAGGCCAGGTTGGACGGGGCTTGGAGCACCCTGGGATAGTGGAAGGTGTCCCTGCCATGGCAGGGGGTGGGACTGGATGGGCTTTCAGGTCCCTTCCCACCTAAAGCATTCTGTGATTCTGTGACATTTTTCCATGTACATGACAGAAGCTTGAACCAAATCCCACCCTGTTATGACTCAAGGAAGAGCCCAGAATCTCTGTGGGATTCCCATGTAAAAGGGGGGAATTTTTGTTGTGCTTTTTGTTGTTTTTCCCTTTGCCCCATTTCCCGGGAGCTGAGAGTGAAGCCGCCCTTTGCTGTTCCTCTCCGCAGTCCCACCGCAAGTTCTCTGCTCCCAGGCACGGCCACCTGGGCTTCCTGCCCCACAAGCGGAGCCGCCGGCACCGAGGGAAGGTGAAGGCCTGGCCCAAGGATGACCCCAGCAAACCAGTCCACCTGACAGCTTTCCTGGGCTACAAGGCTGGAATGACCCACACTGTGCGGGAGGTGCACCGGCCTGGGCTCAGTAAGGCTTGGCTGCAGCAGGCACGGGGCCACATCCAGGAGGGAAAGGAGGGGATAGGCTTGTTGGGAAAGGCTGTTTCTGGAAAGGGATGGTGGAGCCCACAGCTTCTAGGTTAAATCCTGGCTGTCCAGATCTTGGATGGTCAAAGGCCACCTCAGCATGGGCTGAGTGGGAGTTCCTGTGGAAATCTCCACACTGGGATGGTGAGCGGTGGTTTGGGAGATGGGAAGGCTGGGGCTGGCTGAGATCAAACGTGACCTTGCCCCCAGCACTCTCTGTGACAGCCAGAATCCTCCAGGGAATGACCTGATCCTAGAGGATGCCGAGCACCACTGCCCTTTGCTGCCTTGCAGAGGTCTCCAAGCGGGAGGAGGTGGAAGCCGTGACCATCATCGAGACCCCCCCAATGGTGGTGGTGGGGGTGGTGGGCTACATCGAGACACCCAAAGGCTTGAGGAATTTCAAGACTGTTTTTGCTGAGCACATCAGCGACGAGTGCCGGCGGCGCTTCTACAAGAATTGGTATGAGCTCCCAAAAAGGGTCATTAAACATTGGAAGTCCCCAGGGAAGTGGTGGAGTCACCACCCTGGAGGAGTCCAAGGCACCACTGGATGTGGCACTCAGTGCTCTGGGCTGGGTGACAAGGTGGGGATCAGCCACAAGTCTCAGTTGATGATCTTGGAGGTATTTTCCAACTTCAATGATTCTTGGATTCCCAGAGCGGGGGGGTTTCCTGGGGGGCTGCTTGTCAGGGATCTCTGGCAGCAATTCCACAGGCTCGCCAGGATGCCCAGACAGCTCAGCTCCTGTGGAGTGAAACTGCTGCTTATTTAGTCATGCACAGAGACACTGCAAACAGCCCGGTGCTGGGGAGCAGCATATGCATATGTAAATTTATTCTAATAGTTGAACCAAGTTAGCTCTCTCCACAATATCATATGGCAGGTTCCTTTTCCCTTGTGTAGGTCGGGCTTGTCGGCTCCCCAGTTAACTGGAACTCTTGAGCTGGAATGAAACCAGATTTGCTAGCGGGAATATCGATGCAGAATGTGGCCCCTAGCACTCATAAATATCAACACCCCTCAGCAGAGAGGGAAGTGGAAACACGAATTTCCTCGCTGTAGGAATTGTGTCTTCTGTAACAGGGCCGTGGAGACCCACCACATTTTCTCCTGTCAGCCCTTTTCATGGCTCATCCACTTCCCCCTTCCCACCCAAAGTCCTTGACAGTCAGGTGAGGCTCAGGTATCCACAGGTACCAAGGGAAGGCCCTGTCTGCTCTGTGATTTCCTAGCTGTAGGAATCTCCTGTAACAGTGCCATGGAGACCCACCCACCACAAGCCTCTGATCCCTGCTTTCTCCTGTCTGATTTTGTGCCTGTATTTTGATGGTGCTGAGTCAGTCAGTGGGAGACAACTGCATTCCTCATGCAGAAGGGTTTGAATTACCCTTGAACAAGCCCTTTTCACGGCTCATTATCCACTTTCCTCTTCCCACCTCAAGGTCCCGACAGTCAGGTGAGGCTCAGGTATCCACAGGTTCCTTGTGCCTCCGAGGAGGAGGCTGGCAAGGTGACCTGTCCCCACTCTGCACTGTCACAAGCCCTTTATCAGCTCTGATGGATGTCAAACCACTTCTGTCGTAGGCACAAGAGCAAGAAGAAGGCGTTCACCAAGTACTGCAAAAAATGGCAGGATGAGGCTGGGAAAAGGCAGCTGGAGAAGGATTTTGCAGCCATGAAGAAGTACTGCAAGGTCATCCGTGTCATTATGCACACACAGGTCAGAGCCTCCCCCCGCGGCGTGGGCAGGCGGGGCTCGGGGGATTCCTCAGCTCTGAAGGGCCTGGAAATGGGATCGGGGGTGTTTTGGTGGGGTCCCAGAGGCTGAGAGAGCAGAGGGTGTGAGACGGGGTGATGGGAGGTGCTGGCTGACCTTTCCAGCTGCCCCCTGACCTCCCAGTCCCCTCCCAGAGCTCCCTGCTCCAGGATTGCCTCGGGGGCTGTGGTTTGGGAATGCTGGGGAGCCCGAACATCCCGATGGGAGCACACACACCCCGCGGAAGAGAGCAAGAGGAGGGCAGAGCCTGGGCAGGTCCTGAGTCCTGTGTCAGCAAGGGACCTCGGGCCTCATGATCACCTCAAATTAGCAACTGGTGTCAAATGTTTTGGGCAAAAATAACCCCACAGGCAGGCACAGTTTTGCCAGATGCTGATTGCTGGATACACTGGGGCCCGTTTTCACGCTGATCCCTGGAGTTAAGGGCTGCTTTGGAGTCTGGGGGAGGGCTAAGTTGGCTCGAGCCCATGTGGGGTCTCTGGGCTCAAGGACAAGGAGTTGGCTCTGTGAGATCCCAGATATAAAGAGCTGCTGGCCCAGGGCTGCTATGAAAGGGGGTGACTGTGGCAGAGAGGGTGGTGAAGCAGTGGCTCTGCTCACCCCTGTGCCCCTCACAGCTTGTGAGTGACCCAGCCCTGCTGCACCCTCGTATCTGTGGGGTGAGGGGCCACATGTCACCCACTGTGTGCTGCAGATGAGGCTGCTCCCACTGAGGCAGAAGAAAGCCCACATTATGGAGATCCAGCTGAATGGGGGGACAGTGGCTGAGAAGGTTGACTGGGTCCGGGAGAGGCTGGAGAAGCAGATCTCTGTGCACAGCGTCTTCAGCCAGAACGAGATGATCGATGTCATTGGCGTGACCAAGGGGCACGGGATGAAAGGTACAGGGGTTTGAGTCTGTCCTTCTCACATGGCTCTGCCCATCAGGTGGTTTTGGGATAGGAGGGTGTTAACAACACTGAGAACCCCCAATTTTTTGTAGAGGGAGTAGCAAAGAGCCTCGGGATCTTAAGCATGACATCCAGTTCTGTTGTGGCAGAGTTCAGTTGCCTTAATCTCAGGGATTCCAGCAAGGGAAAAGTGCAACAGGGGCATCTCTGATGTAGATACAAAGGAGCTGACAAGGTAACCTCTGGTGGAAAGGTTTTCCCTGAGATTAAGGCCAGTGAAAGCTGTGTTGTCTGCTGTGCCCAGAGGCCTCCCAGGAGGCTCAGAGACACTGTCAGTACATAAAGCAACCAAGTCTAATGGGGGGTGTCCCTGCCTCTGGCAGGGCTTGGAACTGGATGGTCTTTATGGTCCCTTCCAATCCAAACCATTCTGTGATTGTGTGAATGTCTCACAAACCCCACACGTGCAGGGGTGTGGGTGTCCCTGGATGTGCGCATGAACACATCCCAGTCTGATCAGAGCCGTGGGAAGTGAGAACAGCTCCTGATCTCCTCCCAACACGGCCTCCTCTGAGAACCACAGGAGAACGATGGGACTCTCCTTCCCCAGCCCTGCCCCTCCCTGCTGACCCTGCCCGCTGTTCCCATGCTCCCAGGGGTGACCAGCCGCTGGCACACGAAGAAGCTGCCCAGGAAGACACACAAGGGCCTGCGGAAGGTGGCCTGCATCGGGGCCTGGCACCCGGCCCGCGTGGGCTACTCCATCGCCCGGGCTGGCCAGAAGGGCTACCATCATCGCACTGAGATCAACAAGAAGGTACGACCCAAGGGGGCCCTTTCAGGCCTCCCATCCCATCCCATCACCATCCTCCTTCCCACGGTGCCCTCAGCTGCCCTTATCCTCCCAGATATTTCTGTAGACCTCTCCATGTCTTTCCTGGTGCGTTTCCGCTGCTCGAGGGCACACCTTGGTGAAAACCATGTGATTCTGTGGGGGATTCGGTCACCCTGTGAAGCTCCTCAGCAAGGGGCAGGAGAGTCTCCATCTCTGCTGCCTGTCTGTTCCCAGATTTACCGCATTGGCCATGGGATCCACGTGGAGGATGGCAAAGTGGTGAGGAACAACGCCTCGACGCACTACGATATCACGGAGAAGACCATCACGCCTCTGGTAGGGGCTGAGGGGTGACAGGGCTGTGACTCTCCTGAGTCTCCCAGCCAGCTCTCCTGCCCACCAACCCCTCTGCTCTCCCCACAGGGTGGTTTCCCTCACTACGGGGAGGTCAACAACGACTTCCTCATGCTGAAGGGCTGCGTGGTGGGCACCAGGAAGCGCGTGCTCACCCTCCGGAAGGTGAGAGCAGCAGATTGGGATGGGCAGCAGCTCCTCAGGGACACACTTCCCACGCGGAGAACCCTCCAAATGCTGGGCAGGGACTCTGGGAGGGTCCTTGGTGCTGTGTCACACATGAGTGTGGTACTGAGGCCGTTGGCAGGTGGAGGGTTTGTGGAGTGGGCAGGTGGATGGAGCCTCTCTGGAGAGCTTCAGAGCTCTGAGGGCTGTGGTTCGTTTCAAAAATGAAACCTTTCATTGTTACAGAAAGGGTGATTGGGCATTGGAATGGGCTGCCCAGGGAGGCGGTGGAGTCACTGGTGTTTAAGGACAGACTGGATGTGGCACTCAGTGCCATGGTCTGGTTGACAAGGTGGTGTTTGGTCATAGGTTGGACTTGGTGATCTCAGAGGTCTTTTCCAGCCTAGTTGATTCTGTGATTCTGTGAAATGCTGAGTGAAGAGCAGCTCTGCAAGCTCTCCACCACCTGAGCACCAGGGTGTTGCTCTGAGAACACAGATTTTTGAGGAGATACTTGTTTAGAGGATATTCCAACCCTGCTTCCATGAGAACAGCTGTCCTGATTTTCTGTAACGATTATCCTGATGTGTCGTGACTCTTCTTTCCCAGTCCCTTCTGGTGCACACGAGCCGCCGGGCCCATGAAGCCATCGAGCTCAAATTCATTGACACCACTTCCAAATTTGGCCACGGCCGCTTCCAGACAGCTCAGGAAAAGAGAGCTTTCATGGTGAGTTCCTCTGGCTGCCTCCAGCTCATCGTGGGGCTAAAGCAACTGACTGACTCCAACCGAGCATCTTCCAGGTGTCCATGGGCAGGGAGGTGGAACTGGATGAGTTTTATGTCCCTTCCAACCCAAACCATTCCAGGATTCTATGATTCCATGACTCTATGATGTTTCTCAATACAACAACAGCCAAATTAATGTTTGAGACTCTCTTGCCTATTAATGTTTGAGACTCTCTTGCCTAAAGACAGCCATGAGTTCAGCTCACACAGCAGAAATGATGCTAAGGAAGAACAGGATGGTTTGTGTGAGTGATCCAAGACAACTCAACCAGCAAATAATAGACCATATGGGCAACCAGTTCCCGTTTACCATGGGAAGTTTTAAACAAGCAGTTAACTTGGCAGGCACTGTCTTGGCCATATGGTCCCTTTCACTTGGAATTGTGCACTGCTTTGATTTGTTTGGAATGATTTATAGCTTTAATGTTCTTAGAGGAAAAAAGTTTGGGTCAAATTCAGATACAAATTCGTGGTGCTTTTGTCAGAAGCTTTCAAGGCCAAGCAGTGTATTTTTCTTAAAGCCAGGGCAAAAAAAAATAGAATTAAATAATCCAAACATAGCAGTTTCCTGAATACTTTTGCAGCCTTCACCAGGCTGGTGCAAGTCTGAGTCTGAAGTGGAGGAAGCACTAAGTAAACCAGGAGAGAGAGAAGGAGAAGGGAAAGAAACAACTGCCTGGATCCCACGCAGCTGTAAACTGGGTCTGGATCTGGCCTGTCAGCCAGAAATGCCATGTGAAGCTGGCTAAGCCTCCTTAGTGCTGGCAGGCGGATTGGTTAGGCACTGCCTTTGCAGAGCTCTTTAGAGGTTAAGCTGATTTCCTTCAGCTCAGTGTCAGGAGCCTGTTGCGTCACTGCCAGCCCTGAGCTGCTGTGACGAGGAGCTCGGTGACAGGAGGAGGTTTGACCCGGGTGCAGCTCTTTTCTTTGCAATTTCCCCCCATGGATTCTGTAGTAAAACATCACATTTGTCTGGAAGTTGAAGGACATAAGTAATTCCTGCCATCTGCTGCCATAGGGTTGACTTGCTGTGGGATAACCCCATTTTTCAGCTGCTGGCCAGAGCTGCTTTTCTGGCCCCCACAGCCCAGACACAGCCATGCAGGCCAGGTCTGTGTCCCTAACACCAAACTCTCCTCTCTGCTCTCCTCCAGGGCCCTCAGAAGAAACACTTGGTGAAGGAGAAGCCAGGTGTGCAGGAAGAGCTCTAAGGATGGAGATCCAAGGCTGCTTGACTGGGCACTTCCAATAAAGGAGCTCCAAGCCATGCCTGCTCCCTCTCTTCTTTCTGGAGAGGTGTCTTGCCTGTTTTCAGACTCCTCAGCAGGTGGGGATGGGAAGAGTGGCATTTGGGACTGCCCACACGGACAGGGACTAACTGGGACACCAAGTGCCTGCTCTGTCCTCTGTATCCTCCCTTTCCTTTGCCCAGTGAATTTTTCCCACTCACCAAACCACCACGAAGTCTCCCATTCCTCTCATCCAGCAGAGAGCAGAGCACGTACCAGCACTTCTGCACCAGTTTCCACTGGGAATACTGGGAATACAGGGCCTCCCCCTGACCTGCCTCTGCCCAGGCTTGCTGAATGTCTCTCCCCTCACAGCCTCTCCCACACACCCCCAGGCACCACTTTTGCCGAGCTGAAGGTACAACCTGGGGACTTCTCCCTGCTCAAAGCCCCTGATCCCGGCTGGAATCCTCCGCAGAGGTGGGAATTTGTGTCGAACAAGAGGGCTGCTAGGCAGGGCTGGGCAGCGATGGATTTATTCAGTTGGGACTCCTTTCCCACCCGTGCTTTCCTTGCAGCCCAGCTGCCTGCGGGGAGGAGGGGATGCCCCGGAGCTGGGAATTTCGGATCAGCGATTATCCCAACTTCTTTGGTGCAGAACTGCTCCAGGTGTCCTGCACCCTCTTTGGGAACCAGACAGTGGGAAGCCCAGCCCTCCACTGTCCAGAGCTGCCTGCTTGACCAGGAGTCCTGGGAACGTGGCCGTGGGATTCCTGGGTCTCCAGCAGCCTGGTTGTGCCCTGAACGTGTGCTTGCAGGATTTGAGGAGGCTCATCTGCAGAAGCAGAGGATGAGGATGAATCCAGGCACAGCCCTGGGTGCAGTCAGTGGCCAGGCCCTGGCTGTCCCCGTGTCCCAGCAAGGTCCCTGAGCTCCAGGCAGTGTCCCTGCCCCTGGGGTTGTGCTTCAGAGCCTCCTGTCCCCCTTGGCTGGAGGGTCCCGGGGCAGTCCCGTGGTGAGTGGCCAAGGATCCAGGCCAGAGCGCATGATGGGAATGATGAGATCGTCCATGTTTGGCATCACCAAAATTTTCTGAAAAGAAGAATCCAGAATAACAAATCAGTGGGTTTGAACAACACGGGGACACTGCCTGGAGCTGGCTTGGCAGGAGCCAGGCTTGGGTCAGAGACCGGGACTGTGAACTGGAGGTCCTGGGCTCCCACCCCCGCAGCAGCAACCCCAGAGGGGTCCCAACCCTGGATATCAGGGTGGGGACAAGCAGGAATAGTTTATCTTTGCCCTACTCGCCTCTATGGCTTTAGGGGTGGCCACAGCAGGGCAGGGACCAGCACTTTGAAGCCATCCAAATGGGTGGCTTTTGCGGGGCCCTAAATACCTGTGGGGACATTTCTGCTCTTTGAGCAGAGGTGAGAGGCTGAAAACAAACCCTTGGGAAGGTAAATCTCCCAAACATCCCCAAACCAGAGCAGATGGGTGGATTCAGCCCTTCTGGAGGGTGTCTGCCTGGAACTGCCTAACACCCCAAACCCTCCCTGCTTGGGGCAGGCCTGCAAATGGTGGAAGGAAATAACTTTTCCTCAGCTCTGGAGTTGTTATTTGGGTTCTGTGTCTTCACTGTTCCAAGCTGGCCAGACCAGACCAGACCAGACCAGGTGTTGGCTTTTTGCAGAAACAACTGGCCCAAACTGAGGCTGACTCTCCCCGATGGCAGCAATGCCCAAGCCTCAGCAGGGTTTGCTGAGCCCCTGAACAGCCCAGGCACCTGAAATTCGTGCTTCAGCTTCTTCTCGATCCACTCGGTGACATGCAGGAATGTCACCTCCCGCTCGCCCAGCTTCGGGCGCACCTTCAGCTCCAGCTGCGGTGGCACTCGGAAGCTGTACCTGTGAGGGGAGAGGAAAGAGGCAGAAAGAATCACGTCCCAAAGATGTGGCTCAGCCCAGGTGGCCCCACTGCTGGGTTTTAGGGAGGAGGTCACAGCTCAGGGTCCCCAGATCTTGTGTTGGCCTGGGTGGAGACTCAGAGAAATGAGCCTGAGGTCTGTGAGCCCCTTTGGGGAACAGCCCTGGGTTGTTGGTGCCCCAGATGAGCCCAAAGCCCTGGAGTTGGCTCCTCGCAGGGAGCAAGGGGAGCTGGAAGGAGGATGTGCCCGTGGGGGGAAGGAGAGCTGGTACCAGACACGGTCGGTCGGTGGCGGGGGGATGTTCACAGCCAGGGTTCCTGCCAGCTCCTGCACCTCCACCGTCAGCAGCAGTGGCGTGTTGGAAACCTCCTCCATCTTCTTCTTGATGAACTCGTTCTCCGTGGCCTTCTGGAAGTACTTGGACTTGGCGATCTTATCCACGAAGCGCAGGATCTTCCGGCTCGTGCTGTTGCCACTGACGTGGCTGAAGCAAGAGGGGCCCCAGCTCAGCCCTGCTGGGTTTTGGGGTCCCCCAGCCCTCTGCCACGGCACCTCACAGGGACAGAGTCTCCTCTGAAAGCTGCCACGATGTGCTGGGTGTGCCCTGCTGGGGACACCGTCCCCAAGCTCCTGTGCTGATGTGGCACCGTGCATCTCCCAGCACCTCCCTGCGCCCCCCCATGGCACAGACCCCCAGCACCCCCTTACCCCTCGGTGCCAGGCAGGGGGAGCCGCTCCCCTGGGGCTCCCACGGGCTCTGCAGCGGTGACATCTTCCTCATCGGAGGAGCCGGCGCTGGACGACTCCGCATCGCTGTCTGCCAGCAGGATCAGCCGTGGCCTGGCCCTGCGAGCCAAGAGATCACGGGGTGCTCTGGGGACAGCAGCCTCGCCTCACTCAGGCAGGAGGAGCAGGATGAGCCCATCCATGGACAGATTCCTTACCCCTCTCCGCCTGCCTCTGTGGGGCCGCTCTCCTCTGCAGAGCTCTCCTTCCCCAGCTTGCTGAGATTCATCTTCGTCTCCAGCGTCATCTGCAACGAGCCGCTGTAGGTGACCTCCATGTCCACCCAGAGTCCTGCCAGCGAGAGGGACAGAGCGAGATCAGGTCAGCACCACAGGGTTCAGAGCTGCTTGTGCGCTGCCAAAACCTCTCCGCTTCGGGGACCGGACTGGCAGCTCAGCAAAGCCATCCTGCAGCCCTCCGTGGGGTCCCTGTCCCCCTGTGGGGCTCTTACCTCGCTCATTGATGGTGGGGTTGGAGGCGCTGAGCACTGAGGGGATGGATGTGCCCATGTCCAGCTCTGTCAGTGTCAGCTCGTTCATGAAATACGGGAGCTGATGGAGGGAAACCGCAATGGGGGACGGTCACCACAGCCTGGCACTCGCCATGGGGCCTTGGAAACAGGGCACCCCTGAGTGATCTGATGCTCCTGCCTCTCACCTTGATCTTGCTCAGCTTCTTCTGGATCTTGTTGGACACCTGCTCTGCCCAGTACTGCTCCCGCAGGAAGTCCCAGAAGATGCGCCCCACCAGCGCGTTCATCCAGGCCATGCTCGCCGTGTCCTCGCCGAGCTGCGGGAGGACAGCAACCACCGGCCCCTGCAGCGAGGTGGTCCCGTGAGCACTGGGACCTGCTGTCCCGGCACTCTCGTGCCCCAGGGCTTGGCTGCTCACACAAACCACAGACTGGAAGTGGCTCCGTGCGGGGTCCGTCAGCCTCTGCTTAGCGCTTAGAGGTCCCGCTCCCGGTGCTGGGCTTGTCCCACTCACCTTTGTGGGCGTGGGGCTGCCCAGCGCTCCGTGAGAGGGGCTCCGGTCCGGGCTGGGTGCCCCCTGTGCTGGCACGAATCGGGCCATGTAGGTGCTGTAATCCAGGTAAATCTCCTCAACACCTCCCGACAGATCCTTGGCTGAATCCGTGGATGGGATGTCTTCGGCACTGCCCCCGCTGCTGCTGCCGCTGCTCTGCGAAGCCGATCCCATGCCTGGGGACGTGGAATTACGGAATCATTTAGCTTGGAAAACCTCTCTAATGTCATCAATCCAACCATTCCCCAGCACTGCCCGGGGCCAGCGCTGACCCATGTTCCCAGGTGCCACATGCACACGGCTTTAACTCCCTCCAGGGATGAGGACTCCACCCCTGCCATGGGCAGCTATGCCAGGCCTGGACAGCCCTTTCAGTGAAAGAATTTTTCCTAATATCCAATCTATTGGGTCAGGATGGCATCACGGGTGACGTGATACCTGTCCATGATGCCAGCGCCATGCCAGCCTCTCTGTGGTGATGAGGTGAACCCTCTTGGCTACACTTTAGGCTCCTCCATGTCGCTCCATGCTCATTGCTGCCCACCAAGGGGTTGTGTTTTGGGATCAGTCCCAGTGCAGACCAGAGGCCATGGTGGCTGCTCCTCACCTGCCCTGGTGTCACCGTGGCTGCTGAGTGTCCCACGGGAGGCTTGCACGAGGTGCTGGTACCACTCCTCCTTCTCCCGCCCTGTCCGCCCAAACAGGTACAGGCACCTCTCCCTGCAGTCTCCTGGGATGTCCTGCCCGGACACCGCCACCTTCCTTGTCCCCTCATCCCCCTGCAGCTCCGCGTCGTGCTCCTCGCTGCTCCTGCCCTCTCCCTCCGCCGGCTCGGGGAGGAGCACACAGATGGGATATTTCTTGTTCCACGTCCGCTTTCGGGCCAGGCTGGGGGGGCACAGGAAGACCTGCAGCACCAAGAGCGGGGTGAGGCCAGGCCAGGTGTGAGGAGTCCCCGTGGAAGGCTCCTGGGGACTTCCAGGCTCACCTTGGCGTCGGTCAGGTCATAGCAGCGGTGGCTGACGAAGACGGCGTCCAGGATCTCCTCCTCGAAGGTGGCTCGGCGCGGGATGTTGCTCTTGGGGTAGGACAGCTTGAGGGTGGACCCATCCAGCACGGCGAGCACCGAGTGCGTGAGCGACGGGTGGAAAAGCTCAGGGTCGTACACGTGCAGCTGGTTCATCCAGCCCTGGAAAAGGGGAAAGAGGGAGCTGGCTGCTTCCTGCTCACCACGGGCACCTCCAAGCCTGGGATCCCCTTCAGCCCCTCATCCCGGACCGCCCCTCTCCTACCTGGAGGCGGGGGGTTTCCCGCGGCTCCCCCGGGAGCAGCTTGGGGCGCGGGCGGCCCCACAGTCCCCGAGCGGCCGGCGGGGCCTTGGGCACGAGGAGGAGGACAGCGAGGAAGCCCAGCAGCAGCCCGCAGAGCAGCCCCACGCAGAGCCCGGCGGCGTAGGGCGGCAGCGGCAGCACCAGGTACCCGTAGGCGAGGAGGGCGATGGAGGCGAGCGCTCTGCCCGGCACGGTGCCCCCTGACCGTGCCGGCGGCGGCTCCTCGGGCGGTGGGAGCGGCGGTTCGGCGTCTCTCTGTGCCACTTCCACCACCTGGATCACGTCCCCGTAGGAGCAGATCTCATAGCGGCAGTTCAGGGTGGGCTCCCAGGGCGTCCAGTCCCGCACCCGGCGGCCCCCGGCCCCGCGGCTGCTCCCGGGGCTGCCCCCCGGCTCCTTGGCCCGGGCCGTGGGGCTGCTGTCCTCGGCCATGAGGCGGCTGAGGCGGCTGAGGGGCTCCTGCACGGCCTCCGACAGCCGCCGCCTCGTGTCCTCCAGCCTGGCGTCGCGCAGCCGGAGCAGGGCGGCTCGGCTCTCCGACGGGGACACGCTGGGCGACGATGGAGCCGTGTGCGACTTGGCCGGGCTCAGCCGGGGCTGGGGGGCCCGCGGGAGGTCGGCCAGGAGCATCCCCCCGGGCTGGGGCGAGGGGGGACGCTTCATGTCCCCGTCCGCCGTGGGAAGGAGCCCGCCGCCATCCCGACCGCCGGTGTCCTCCCTGGTGCCGCAGGGACGTGGCGTTGGTCCCTCGGCGTCCCCACGCCGAGGTGAGCCCGGGGACGGTGCCAGGGCTGGGGAGGCGTCTGCTGCCACCGCAGCCTGGTCTGCCATCGCTCGCATCGCCGATGGCACTGCCGAGGGACAGGGAAAAGGCTGTCAGAGCTGGAAGAGCTCCGGGTCACCTCAGGGCACAGAACATCCCTGCCCTGGTCCTGCCAACCCCATTGGCATCGCCCGGGGGCACCTCCCGGAGCCCACCGCTCCGGGTTGGGTGCCTTCCAGTCTGTTTCAGGATGAGCTTGGGGCACAGACCGTGTGGCTTTCCCTGTACTTCCCGGCAGGGATGGGATGCAGAAGGCCCCGTGGTGAGATGAGCTCAATGGCTGCGTGTGGGAAACCTCTTGTCTAACGAGGATAAACCTCAGCCAGGCAATTAGCAACGGGGCTGCCGAGAGCCCAGAGCTGCCAGCCAGGGGTGCAGCCAAACCGGGGGAATTCTCCACACCAGGATATTCCACTGATCCCAGTGCGAGTGCTGCGGCTGCGAGGAGGGGTGCCAGGCCAGCGGGCAGGACTCCCTGACTCCTCTAAGTGTTCGTGGTTTGGCCCCTGCTTCAAGCACTGCATGAATCCAAAATGGATTACGAATCCAGCCCAAGCTGCAGCCCCAGTGCAGCGTGGGGATGCTCCGTAAGCACAGTCAGCAATCTCTGGCTTTACTGAGGGGGCACAAAAGCTTTTCTAACACAAAGTTTCTGTTGTCCTGAGGGGGTCCCTGGCCTCAACAAAGTGCTGTCCTGTCCCCACCAGCCACCACCATCCCTCATGGCAGCACTCCTGCCAAAGCCATGGGCTGACCTGCTCTGAGCCGTGCCCCGTCCGCGATTTTGAGAGGGAGAAGGGATCTGCAGGAAGGGCTCTGCAGGGCCACCGCGGTGCTGAGTCAGCTCCCAGCGGGTCCACGGAGTGCTCAGCTCCCCCTGCCCTCTTATCCTCACAGCATCCCCGCAGCAGGAGCAGGAATGCATCCCAGAGACCCTGGGGCTGCCTCACGCTCGCACCGCGCCGCCCTGCATCTTCAAAGCTCCTCAGTGCCAGGAATTAATTACAGGCTGTGCCGCAGCTGCCTCCAGCCCCCTTTATATAATCTCAGCTCTTGCTTTGCTTCTCCTTTACAGGAGCCACTTGTTAACCCCAAATCATCCACGGGTGATTGTCCCGGTGGTCCCAGCTCCCTGCAGAGAGCCTGGCTGGTGCTGTCCAGCCCATGGGCAGGGCTGCGGCACTGCTGGCACCACCAGCACCTGGCAAGGCACCAAAACAGCCAAACGAGGAGTGAGCAGAGGGAAATGAGCAGCGGAGCTGGGCCTGAGAGGGGACCTGCTCTAGTGGAAGGTGTCCTTGTCCACTACAGGGGTGGTCTTTAAGGTCCCTTCCAACCCAAAGCATTCCATGATTCTGTGATTCCAAGGGATCCCTCCCCTGATGCCGCAGGGCCCTGTCCACCTCCCACCCCAGCACTGCAGCCCGGACACCCCCTGCCCCTCATCATGCAGGGTTCTCAGTGGCCCCACACCACAGCCACTCTCAGGATCCCCAGTACGGCCCATCACCCCTGGCTGTTCCTACCAGAACGCCCCTGGGCTGGTCCTTGGAGGGTCCTGCCTGGCCACTGCTCCGTGTCCCTGCCAGGTCAGGGGGACAGTGTCTCCCCAGCGCTGGGCTCAGTGCTGCCCGTGTTCCACTCCGCCGTGCCCGGCTCTCTGTTCACACCGCTCCCGTACTCGTGGGTTTTAAAAGCTAAAAAAAAGAAGGAAAAAAAAGAAGTCTGTTTCCTGAGAGACCATTAGCACGGTGGAAGACGGGGATAATAATAGCCTGGGCTTGTATGGGAGTTCTCCTCTGGCAGGGATGGCGAGTACAGCGGGGGCTACGCTGCTGCTGCTGCTGCTGCTGCTGCAGCCACCTCTGGGGAGGTGGGGGGCAGCAGGATAGACCCCGCTGGGTGCCCTGACTGGACCATCAGCACCCCGAGAGGGAGGTGCAGCCCCGGGGGAGGCTTTGCTGCTGCCTCAGGCTTCAGAGAGCCAACACTGAGTGTGGAGGTGGCCCAGCACTAACCCAGCTCCCAGCTCAGAGCTCGTCCCCCGCCTGTAGCCCTGCAGGATCGGGGAAATCTTTTTGCTCTTTACAGGATAAATTGGATATGAAGGTCCTTGCAAGTGTTTTCATGGGGGCAGCTGGGCAGGCTCGGCTGGGTCACGGGGCAGTGGGGATGGTGGCTTTGGAGGTGCCAGCAAACAGCTCTCCGGGGTGATCCCTCCTGTTCGGGACATCCCTGGGTGGGACTGGGGCTGAGTGGGATGTCCGCTGAGGAGCAGTGCTTGGGACACCCAGCCCAGGACGGTCACATCTCCGCAGGGCAGGGGCACAAGACCCCTAATGACTGTCTCCCCTCGCTGTGTGTGGACACACCAAAGCCATAACCATCAGTAAGCCTCTCCACTGGATTCCAGCTCCAAAATTCCACTCCTTGCTCCCAGCTTTGGTTCAAATTCAGGTCTTGGACATGACCTGACAGAGACAAGCTGTTACCCAGCTTGGGCTAGTGTCTTAGGGCATCTACCCCTAAAACGTTCTCTTCACACGGCCAAGGCAGCAGGAGGTGGCATGGCACAGCCTGCCACGGGGGAACTCCCAGGGGGGCACTGCCTGCCTGGCGTTTGCTTTGGTTGTAGAATCAGGGAGTTAATTGAAATATCAACTTCATTAACTTCCTTCAATCCTCTGTGGTTAATTAGGGTGGCAGTGGCGCTGCTGGCAGGGACGAGGCACCACAGCAGCGCTTTCCTCACCCAGCCAAAGGAGCTGGAAATCCCTCTCTAATTATCTGCACAAAACACCGTGACAGAACCCGGCTGTGACGCTGTCCCTGGAGAGCTCTGCATTATCCCGACATCAGGGAGCACCAGGGTGGCTTTGAGGGAATTCTGCAAGCTCAGAATGTAACTTTGGCCAGTGAGCTGGGCAGTGTGGGATCCCAGCTCCATCCTCTGCTCCCAGTTCCACATCACATCACATCGCTCCTTCTCAGAGGTTTTACTGGTGGATACTGGAGTGGGTTTTGTGCTGCTGGGGGAGCAAGAAGCCAGGTGGGCTTTGGAATGCCTCCAGCAGGGTGCTGAGAGCCAGCCAGCCCCAGGACGCACTCCCAAAGCATCTACACCACTCTGTGCATCCCAGGGCTTGAGCCTCGTCCTGCCTCTCTATGGACTCTGCTTCACTCTCGTGTCTCAGCCATTCCCAGTCTCTGCTCGTCTTCCTGGTTCCTGAGACCTTCACATCCCTCATGGCACGGCCCCTGCAGCTCACAGGAGCTCTCAGCCACGGGGAAGGATCCAGCCAGTTCCAGCATCCATCCCGTTCACACCGGCACAGCCTCACTGCCGGAATTCCGGGGAGCAGCAGTTATTCCACGGATGATGCTGCCAAGACCTGCTGGCTGCTGCGGCTCCTTCCACCGCCTGGAAATCCACACCTCTAAGGTGTGCGGGGCCCCGGAGTCTATTTGGAGCTTTCCCTGACATCCCGCTCCTCTGATCTCGGTGGATCTTACGGGAGGCGCTTTCAAAGCAGCGCATCCCCCTCCCTCCCGTGCGGTGACGCGCCGCGTTCCCGGCTCCCCGCGCCCCGCGGTGCGGAGCCCCTTCCTCCCCCTGCCCGGGCGCCTGCCACGAGCCATCAGTCCCCGGGGCCGCAGCGGGAGCTCAGCCCGCCCGGGATGAAGCCTGACCTAATTCAAAGCGGCAGCGTGCAGAGGGCAGCGGCACCGCCGGCGCCGGCCGCACGCCGGGGTCCCGCAGCGCCGGGGGGAGCTCCCGGCGGCCGGACACGTCCCTTGGCATCAGGGAACGGGGATCCATCCGAGCGCGTCGCTGCGGCCGCAGGGCCAGGGCAGCAGAGCCAGACCCCCGGTGTTGTCCAAAGGGCACCAAAAATTTTTCCTCTTGCACCAAGGAAGGTGCAATTTCCACGAGAGCCTAGGGCCGGGGACTCATCCGAGAGATTTTGGATAAACTACAAAAGATGGGATTTGTGGTGCTGATTTTTGGAAGGAGAAGGAAGCTGCAGCAGCTCAGCCCCTCTGGAACCTGCCCAGGTTCACCTTCAAAGCCCTCACCTTGCCACATGCCGGGCTATCACCTCCTCCTCTCCGGGACCCCCCTCACCCCCGACGGGCCCCGGTCGGACCCCGCATCCCTCCGTGGGAGGGTCCCCACGGGTGACCCCGGCTCTGCGCTCCCGGGTAAGGTGGTCCCTGCTGTGCCCGCACCTGCACCCATCCTCAGAGCCCTGGGGGTGCTTGAGGGACCCCCAGTCCCAACCGCCACCAACCCTGCTGGGGAAACCGGGGCTGCCCGGCCCCGCCGCCCGCCCCGGGGCCCCGCAGCGCCGGTACCTGCGGCAGGCGGGGGGGCCCGGGGAGCCGGGAAGGGTCGGTCGGTCCCGGTGATGGAGAAGAACGAGCAATGCCGGGGAGTCGCAGTGGTCCCAGAGCCGGGGGAGGATAACGTGGGGGTCAGTCCCGGTGCCAGGGCGGACCGGACCTTGTGCCGGGGAAGAAGAGCCGGTGCCGGTGCCGGTGCCAGCGCCAGTGACGGTGCCGGTGTCAGTGCCAGTGACGGTGCCGGCGCTGGCAGAGGCCGGTCGGTCCTGGTGCCGGGATCCAAGGACTGATGTCGGTGCCGGGATAGCAGGGCCGGAGCCGGTGCCAGTGCCGGCGCCGGTGCCGGTTCCGGTGGCGGTACCGGCGGTGAAGAGCCGGTGCCTGAGGCTCCGTCGCGGTCCCGCTGCCGGCTGCAGATGCCCAGAGCCGGGCTGGCGCCCGCCCCGCTCCCGCCGGCG
>VZTD01002300.1:823618-839386 GCA_013397725.1 Rhagologus leucostigma | reverse complement strand
GCCCCATCCCATCCCATCCCATCCCATCCCATCCCATCCCATCCCATCCCATCCCATCCCATCCCATCTCCCCGAGCACACTCAGCCCTGGGCACCGCAGGGTCCCTCCCCAGACCACCGTGGCTGCTCGGGGCACTCAGAAATCTGCTCTTCCCTCCCTCACTCCGTGGCCCGGGCATTCCCTCTGCCGTTCCTCCTCATTTAATTATCCCACTAATGACAATTCTGCCTTAACGAGAGGATTTTGCTTAGTCGGGAGCAGCCGCCCCAGCCCGGCTTTAACGACACAAATTAAATTACGTTTCCAGGCCGACACAAACTTCCCTGATTGTTTAAGAAATCATTCATTTCCTCCCCCGTAACCTCCAGCTGACCTCCCTTTTGAGTTTTGCCATTTTTTTCCCCACATGCCACGCACAGGACCTGCCCCTGACCCTCCTCGGGATGGCTCCAGCCGCCGGCAAAGCATCCAGAGCCCGCCGAGATTTAGATTAATTCTCTAATAAGACAACAAGCCCTATAGAAATTATGTTATCCAAGGAAAAGGAAGATGACCTGGAGGCACTCGGAAGCTCTAATTACCGCTATTCCTTGGAGCCGGTGCCTGGCTGCTCCTGCTCCTCCTGCACCCTGGAATTCTCCTGTCATGTTTCCAGTGGCTGCCCAGCATCACGGGGATGGCTCCTTTAATATTTGTGTAATTTTATTTAATATTTCCTTTTGATCCACAGTTTTCCCCACTCCAAAAGCCCAAGGCCCAAAAGCAGCACTTTCGGGAGGTGACACATCCCTCGGGACAGGAAGCACATCCTGATTTGGGATGCTCTGGCACCATTGTTCCTGACAAACGTTGCCTTCATCCCGAGCTGTGCCAGGTCCCATCCCTTTGGTGGCCTCTGGAGCATCAGTTTTCTTCAAAGGGATAATTTGGATTCCTTTTGGGGCTGTGAAAATGCAGAGTTTGTGTTAATTACAGGAGATAAAGGAATAGAAATTTTAAAAAATCATACCCCATCATGATTTCCCGGTGACGCGGGGTTGGCAGGAGGAGAGGAGCCTCCCATCACCTCACCTGCTCCATCCCGGACCTCACCTGTCCCCCAGCACCTCCAGCTGCAGCTGGAGAAAATCCAAGGCTTATTCCACTTCATTCACCAATAACAACTTCACCTCCCTATCCCAAATCCCACCTCTAGCTGGGCACTGGCTGATCCCATTCCCGAAGTTTGGTTAATCCTACTGAACCTCCCAGAGCCACAAGGTGAGGAAATTTGTTTTCGGTTTGTGGTGTGTGTTAATGAGGGAGATAATGACAGGAGACATCCAGAGCGAGTCTGAGCACGCCAGAAAAATATTTAGCCCAAGGAATATTTTAATCCTTTTTTTTTTCCCCTTTCCCTGGATGTTGAGATCTGACTTTTTAAGGCAATTAGTGAGGGTTTAGTTGTTAATCAGTCATACTTAGACACTCGCTTTGGGGTCTTATCTCCTGCTCCCAAGTGAGCATCGCCTCTAATCATGAGCTTCATTTTTGATGTGGGAAATACCTGTCCCAGGCGTGTTCCTGCGCTCGGCACCAGCTGCACCAGGGCAGCACATGGGAGGTTTAGATGGAATATTAGGGAAATTTTGTCGTGGAAGAGGTCGTAAAGCCCTGGAACTGGCTGGTGGAGTCACCAGCCCTGGAAGTGCTGGAGGACACGTGGATGTAGCCCTTGAGGACGCGGGTTAGTGGTGACCATGGTGGTGGTGCTGGTTGGACTTGATGAGCTTAAAGCTCTTTTCCAACCTTAACAATTCCATGAGTCCGTGCCCGAAGAGCCGTGTCCACCACGGGCTTCATGCTCGTGCCAACAGCATCCCAAGTTTAGAGGGTGGCTTCCTTCTGGGTGTCCCAGCCTCTGCCTGGGGTGGGACTGATCCCCGCGTGCCGTGGGACTGATCCCCGCGTGCCGTGGGGGCCAACGGAGCTGGTGGTGGCTCTGAAACAGCGGAGCCAGCACGGGAATGTCACAGCTCTGCTGCCCTTCCCCTGCTCCAGCATGGAGCTGGGTGAACCCAAATCTTCCCCGTGGCCCTGGGGAAGGGTTCACCACGGAAGGATGTTTCAGGCTGTGCCAGCATCACTCCAGCCTCGTGCCAGCATCAGTCTGGCCCTGGGAGCACCCAGTCAGGCTTGTGCCAGCATCAATCCAGCTCTGCCAGCTTCAGTCTGGCCCTGTCAGCATCGATCCAGCTCTGCCAGCATCATCCCAGCCCTGCCAGCATCAGTCCAGGCCTGCGAGCATCAGTCCAGCCCTGCACCAACAGCAGTCCAGCCTTCCCAGCATTGGTCCAGCCTCATGCCGGCATCATCCCAGCCCTGTGAGCATCAGTCCAGCACTCCCAGCAGCATCACGGCCCTCCCAGCACTGGTCCAGCCTTTCACCTGCATCGTTCCAGCCCTGTGAGCATCCATCCAGCCCTGTGGCTGCTCCCGTGGCCACCCTGATGTGCCACGACCCCAAACCCCCGTGGCGGAGGCTGATGCCCGGCCGGGGCTCTCTCCTCACGTGGCTGCTCTTTCAAACAACCCACTTGACTGTCTGCAGTAATGATTTGTTGCTTGTAAAGCCGCCGTGATTAACTACAGTTTAGCCTCCTGGTTTCATGTCTTATCATGTTTCATCTCACACAAAAGACATTTACAGTCTATTTTCAACTTCAAAGCAAATGCTTCTCGCGTGAGCATTAAGGCAGGCAAATATTTAAGCAGAACCTGTATGGCATTAGTGTCTCTTGATGTTCCCTGCTGAGTGAGGATGGATGGCTGCCCCAAAAGGCAGGTTTTTCCTATTGTTTTGTGCACCAGTGATTAATATTTCATGTTCCCACTGTTACAGATTTTCTGGCTGGCACTGGCCTGCCCTGACAGTGCTTTCTTCATGTCTTACATGTCCAGCTTTTGTGCACTTGGATATAGGGAGTGTGACTCTTGGCAGGGTCCTCTGGGCTTATTGAAGCCTCCTGCCTAAATTTTTTAAATTAAGTTTGTCTTGATGACGTTAGGGAGGGTGGCGTGTTCTCCTTCCCCACACACACCTCTGTCCTGTCCCTTCATGGAGCCCTTGGCTGCCGCAGATTTCGGGTGTGTGCTGTGCCCTCCCTCTCTGTCTGTGCCCCTGGCGGGATGGGAGCAGCCGGGACGGCACTGGGGGAATGGATCCTGCAGCAGCCAGAGGGTGAGGCTGGGTCCTGCCCTACAGAGATGTGGGGTATGGACTGGGGTGAGAAGCTGCTCCCGTGCCTGGTACCACCCTCTGTGGCACTGGCATCGCCCCGGGCACTGCCACCACAACCTGGCACTGCCGTGGGGTTCTGCTTCCCAGCTCCAGAGGAGGAAACACAGCATTTGCACTGCATCCACTGCCACTTCCACACCACAATTCCTAAAACCCCACCGAATTCCCAGCCAGCCTTGTCAGGGCAGGATGAAAACAGCGCAGGACCAAATTCCTCTGTTTTGAAGCCACGCTGGTGAGCGTTTGTCAGAACATTGAATAGAATAATCCCAGGAACCGTGAGGGCCGGCTCTGCTTATCCTCCAGCCCGGAGTTCATCTAATTCAATTAGCATGACCAGTAAATAGTGCTCGTTTTAATTCAGATGCAGGGGTTGTTGTGGCTCGATCCTTTAATTTCAGGAGTAGGGGAGCTGTGGGAAGACTGCCAAGAATTTCTGCAGAGCCCACATTTGCTCCAGCACCGCAGGCTCTGGCTCTGGGTGCTCGGAGGCCACCGCCGAGTTATGTTTGGGATGAGGTGGGAGCTTTCCAGAGCACCTGGGAGGGTAAAAGGATTTTAAACTGCGTCATTATTGGGTGGAAAATAAAGACTTGAAAGCCACTGGGAGGGAATAAGTGGTGGAGTCTATTTAAAGAGGAAAAGCTGCGCTCAGGAGCAATGCCGGGGCCGTGTGTCTGCAGGGCTGTGCTCATTCCTCCCAGATTATTTTAAATTTGAGCATCTTTTCTGCATCAGAGTCTATCTTTGTTCCCCTCTGACGTCTTGGGATTTTATGGCCGGGGCTGTTCCTGCCAGCAGCGCCACAGCTCTGCTGGAAATCAACTTCCCTGCTTTAAACCCAATCTTGCAGGCATCTGATTCAAAGCAAGGCTCCAAATTAGTTAATCTCAGATTAATTTAAGATGCTGGCTCCGATGGGTGAAGCACCAAGGCTCTGGCAAGGATGCAACACGGGCAGGAGGTGCTGCCTCTCCCAGCACATCCCGTGTCTGTCTGTCCATCTGTCTGTCCAGGTGTGGGACGCTGATCCACGCAGCTCCGTGCTGTCCGTCCCGATGAGCTAACCCCTGGTAGTGGGACAGAACTGGGGTGCTGTGCTGGTTTCCTGGGAATTCCGGCTGGAAAGGGGCGGAGTTTGTGGGTGCAGGTGTGTGGTGTGAGGTCGGTGAGGGATCAGGGGCTGAAGAAGCCGGGGAGACCCCTCCAAGCCGAGTGAGGGGCGGTGCCAGGCCGGAACCTCCGCCTCGGCTGGGATTAAACGGGAACAAGGAGAGGCTGGGATCTGCCGATACCTGCCGAGGGGAGAGAGGGATCAGGGTGAGATGGATCAGGGCTAGATGGATCAGGGCGAGATGGATCCTGTCTTCAACTGCAGCTGCTCACACGTGTGAGTCGCCCAAATATGTGAGGTATTTGTTTAATTTCTCCATTTGAGGCCAGCGCCGTGTCCTGATGCTTATCAAACCTGGGGCTTGGACCAAGGCTCCAGGGAGGAATTGTGCTCTCCTGTTAATCTAAGGCATAATTTAAATCCTCCAAATTTGGCCCAAGTTGAACCTATGTGTGGGTTTGTGTGGGGCACTGTTGGGGCAGGATTGTTTTCACCCAGGGTTGTGCAGGGTCTGAGTTTGTGCTCTGTGTGACAGAGGGGTGAGGGGGATATTTTGGATCCGGGCATCCCGGGGAAGTGGGAGCATCCAAAGGGATCTGTGACAACCTGAGCTCAGCCTCGGCCGGGCTGTGAGTGCCTCCCGATGCTTCCCAGGCTGTTCCCAGCATCCTGGGGAAATAATTCGGCTGGCGCCGGGGTCCTGCTCCGGCCGCCCGGCCTCCCCGGGGACCTGCGGCTGAGCCGCGCTGGTGCTTCCCGGGAGAGCTCTGCCCGCGGCGCTCCAGCCCAAGAGGAAGCTGAAATGACTGCAAACCATAAAGGAGCCTGTAAAATTAGCGGCTAATTAGCAGCGACTGCAGGGTACATTGCACCACGGGCCGGCTGCGCCTCCCCAGCTCCAGACATTCGCATGCGCCCGTAGCCCTGAGCCACCACCTTGTAATTGCAAAATTAGGGCAAAACAAGGGATTTGTTGCTACAAATGATAAGAGGAAATGGAAACACCTCCCGGCAGAGCTCTGGCAAGGCAGCATCTGCCTCCGGGCGCTGCGGTCCCCAGGAGGGAAGGCAGAGTGGCAGCACGGCCGTGGCTGGCAGGACTCGATCCAGCAGTTGGCGAACGCGGGGCGCAGGATGCAGCCATGGGTAGATGTGGGCTGGAACAGGGTCTGATGTCCCCTGCCACCAAAGCTATTGTCCCCTGCTGCGGCACGGAGGGACGGGCTGGCACAGCCCCCAGAAGAGGGAAGAGAATGGACCAACCAATAACTAACCAAGCGAAACCGAACAAAAAAAATCCCGTGGATCAACAAGTAACCGCCGGACACTGGTTATTGTTGGTGAATTTCAGGGCTGAGATTTTCCCGTCCCTCTGCTCTGGTTGCAGGCAGCCCCGAGCTGGGCAGCCACGGAGGGGCCGAGGACTGCAAAGCATTTGCTGCAGAATCTGAAGAATTTGGAGTGAAACCCCCAAAGAAATTAAGGACAGATGGGTTAGAGGGGAAAAAAGAAACCCGAATTCCTTCTGCTGCTCGGTGCCTGCCTCCAGGGCACTGCCTCGTCCCTGCTGTGGCTGTGCTGAGGAGGGGGTGGATGGATGGATGGATGGATGGATGGATGGATGGATGGATGGATGGATGGATGGATGGGCATCTTTCATGCCGGGCAACCACTGTGAGGACACCAGAACTGGGCCCAGGGGATGAAGCTCCTGCAGCACCCAGGGCCATCTCTGCTCTGCCCACGGCTGACCCTGATGGCCCTGGGCGACTCGCGGCTCCTCTGGAGCTCCCTGGTTCCCACCCCAAAGTGGAGCCGCTCCTCAAGTGGAACAAAGCAAGGGACACGCGAGGAAAATACACCTCCCCTCCTCCAACCAACAGCTCCCGGTGAGGCTCCGGGGCCGGGCCGACCCCAGGGGCTGCCCGGGCTGTGAACCCCATCTCCACCCCCATGTTTATGTGCTGTAATCACCGGGATTAGGAGTTTTCTGCTCGGGCTGGCGCTGGCAGAGTCACCCAACACCTGCGTGCTGACTTCAGCACCTCAAATATTTCTGATGCAATTGCTTTTATTCCCCTCCTAAAGCAAACGCGATGTGTTAATGGGTAGAAACGAAGCATAATTGTTCCTTTGTGTGAAATCAGCCGGGGGAAATCGCAGCAGTTTGGTTGCAAAACTGGAGCTGCAAACAGGTTTGGGGTAGGACCCACCTGGGCTTGGGACGGCCGGGAGAGCAAACCTCCCGTGGAGCTGGTGGCGGGAGGAAAAGCAGCGGGCAGGGGTGGGAAATGGGCATCCCCTCCTCTCTGAAGGTGCTGTGGGTAACGGTGGGGGACAGGGCTCGTTACCGGGCTGTGTTTGATATGCTCCCACGTGCCAGGCTGAGGCAAACGACGTCCAGATGAAGCCACAACTGGCACTGCCGCGGCCAGGGCGGGGGACGAGGCCGAGTGTTTGCGGATGCAGCGCTCCAGATGCAAACAATAAGGCCAACGGATCTTGATTTCATCTGTCAAGTAATTGGGCTGGAAATCTGTGATGGTAATGACTCCACATCAAGCGCTCAGCGCTCAGATGTGACCCATCCCCGGCCGGGGGGCGGGGGCTGCAGCCCGCAGTGGCCGTGATGAATATCCCCCAGATGTTCTCCCCCAGATGTTGTCCCCCAGGGGAGGCCAGACCCACACGTGTGTTGTTAATAGCGCCAAAGAGCTGAGGTTAAAAATGACCACGGGGCGTTCATGTGAGCCCCGGGATGGTGGGGCCTGAGGGCTGGGCCTGCCGGGGGGTGGTGGGAGAGGGGCTGGGGGGGCTGGCCCCGTGTCCTGGCTCTGTGCTTGGTACTCCCAGCACTGAAGAGCCCGCTGACACCCCGTCAGGCAGCCCTGGATGCTCTGGGGAGGCAGAGGATGCTCCGAGGAGCTCTGACAGCCATGAGGGTCAAAGATGGGGGTGACACGAGAGACAGGGATGCTCTGGGAGACACATCAGGGCAGATCCCAAAGGCTTGTTCCAGTTCCAGGGATGACAGGCACTGGGCCCTGCACATGACTGCCTTTGGGTTGTTGTCTCCAAAGCTCTCCAGCACTGGGGTGCAAATCTTGTCTATGGCCACACGAGATCCTGAGGAATTGCCTGGAAAACACGCTGGTCCCCTGTGCCAGGCTGCCCCAGTCCTCTCAGCACTGCCCTGGGGACTCGAGTCCTGGTGCAGGAGGGAATTATGGCATGGAGAGGGGTCTACCTGGGTTCCACCCCAAAGGTGTGATCCTGAAACCTGTTCCCAGAATTTTGGATTTATGTTTTCGTAAATTTTCCTGTTTTCATCTGTGCTCAGAAGCTGGGTCCAGTGGTGGGTGAGACCCAGGGGACAACCATCTCCATGGTCCTGTGCTCCCTCCAGAGAGGGCTGTTGGCTCTCCCCTTCTCCATGGGGCTCCAGGGCTTTATCCATGAAGATTCCATGGGGGCAGGGGCTGGTGCTGTTGGGATGTATTCGGCAAGAGGGTGAGGAACAGGTCCTGTGTGGCTGAGCTGGGTCTGGGACCTTCTGCTCCAGCTGACTCCAGTGGGGAGTGACAGGAGAGTCCTGGAGCATCAGCACCCAAATATTTGGATGATTTGAGGCTTGGGATGCTGGTGAGTACCAGGAGGCCTCATGATGCTGTTCTGGAGTCCCTGGGGCTGTCCCAGGCTGAGGAGCCTCAGGTTTCCAGCAGCTTTGCTCCTGCCACATGTTCCTGAAAGCTCCTGTCGCCAGCCCTGCTCCAGACAATCCCTGGCTCCTTCCTGCAGCCCGGGGGAGCGCTGACCTGTCTTTGTGGGGAGGGGATGGGGCCGGCGGTGTCACAGGGCACGTGAGGGTCCCCGTGCTACGGGAACCAGATGCCAGCTGCCCCCGGGGAAGGGGATCCCCATCACCATCACCAGGAGGCTTTGGTTCCTAAATGGGGCTCTTTCCCCAAAGCTGTCCCCGGGGGTGTGAGGGGTGCCCGCGGGCAGATCCCGGTGCCTGTGTGGGCAATCCCGGCACCTGCAGATTATCGGAGTGTGAGGAACTGCAGCCGCGGGGCTGGGGAGCCGAGCGTGCCCCACGCCCTCTCCCACTCTGGAGCCTTTCCAGCCTTTCCCTGCTGATTGCTCCAGCATGTGCATCCCAGATGATGAGAGACGAGCGGGATGGGCCCCCGCCGGCTGGGTGGGGCTCTGCAGCCGGACCCGGGCCCTGCCCGCGCTCTGGCGCTCCCGTTCTGCTCCTCGCTCCCAGGTGAGACCTGAGGTCTGGTTGGAAAGTGGGTGTTTTTCACCCGGAATGTGGGGTTGTGGCTCCAGCAGGAGCTGCTGCCCCCCAGGCCTTGGTTTGGCAGCTCATGCTGCACCCGCTGCTAGGGGAGATGAGCCTCACGGGATCCTGGGGTGGTTTGGGTTGGGACGGACCTTAAAGCCCATCCAGTGCCACCCCCTGCCATGGGCAGGGACACCTTCCACTGTCCCAGGGTGCTCCAAGCCCTGTCCAGCCTGGCCTTGGACACTGCCAGGGATGAGAGCTCCAGGCTGGCCCAGGGACTGGGACCATCCCTGTCTGATGGGGGTGAAAATTCAGGATTCTGGCCTAAAGTGGGAGCCTGATCCTGCTGTTGCTACTGAAATTCAGGTTTTAGCACACTAAGCTCTGGAACCTGCATTGCCCAAAGAGGAGGTTTGGCTGCGGGTGCAGCTGGCCAGGGTTTGATCCAGTGCTGGGTTTCATGTCCCTCTTTGACACCACATTTTTTCCTGTTTCCAAACCCCACCGACACCTGAAAGAAGGACTCTGGGAGCCTCCTTGCTGCTTCCAGGGAGCCTTTTGAATCTCCCTTTCCCCCTCCATCCATTTGAGACATTTTCCTTAAAACCTCACTTCGCGTTTCGTTGTTGCTCAGCTCCGCTCCAGATGTTCCAGTCCTCGATCCCACACCTTTCTCTCCCTTTGGCCACTGGGTATTTGGCTGAACCAGAGCCAAATGAAAGCTACCCCCCACCTGTGCCTGGAATTAGCAGTGGGCATGCCAGACCTCCATGGACTCGTAAATGTGGCCATCTGCACCTGGCAACAGGATTTTTTAAAGGCAAACAAGGAAAACACCCCCTGCTCCTAAATGGGTTGAGTTTTTTCCCTCTGGGGGAAAAAAAAATTTAAAAAAAAAAGAGGAAACTTGTAAATGATTTGCTTGGAAAAAGCCATTTCCCACAGACTCAGGGGAAGGAGGATGAGTCCCAGCTGCTCGCTGCTGGATTTGGAACAGCTCTGTGTGGTTCCCGGCTGGTGTGGGGAGAGTTTAGGACAGGATTCTCCAGCCCTGCTCTCCAAGGTGACAAGATGGGCCTGTCTTAGGGCACAGAGCCAGCCCTGCCTGCCCTCCCGGCTTTCCCACCGCCGTGCCGGGGAAAGCATCCTTGGGGCTGCCACCCCTCCTTTGCCTTTCTCACTTCATGGGGTGCTGCTGCACCTTCCAGGCTCCCCAGTCCCACACCGGTGCTGTCCCAGTGCCTTCGGCACAGCCCCCAGCCCAGCAGCAGGGAAAAATGCCCCAGGGGCATGGTTTTAGGCTAAAAAAGTGGAATTAAACCATGCAGTGACCCTATTGGTAGCCTGCTGTAGATATATTTTAAGCAAGAAATTAGAGAATCAGGAAGTCCCAGAAGGGTTTGGATGGGAAGGGAGGTGAAAGCTCATCCAGTCCCACCCCCTGCCATGGGCCGGGGCACCTTCCGCTATCCCAGGTTGCTCCAAGCCCCATCCAGCCTGGCCCTGAATCTCCCCTGCTGTGGCCAGGAGAGGTTCCCTGACATTCCCCTCCTCCCCCAGAGCTGAGCCGGTGCCTCATTCCCCCATTCCAAATGACATTATTGATTTTGCTCTTCAAGTGAGCACCGGGTGTTGGAACACCAGCAGGAGGAATTCCTGCGCTCCCGTCCGTATTGACGGGCTGCTCCAGCCGTCATTGGGATGCTTCCAAGCTCATTAGGGAGATGTCTGTTTGCCGTGTAATTAACTCTAAATGAGATCAGCGATGAACGTGTCATTATGGTTCCAGGAGTTACTGAGCTGGTGAAGAGCAGGTACGGAGCTGTCAGGACACCCCTGGCTGGTCAGTCGAGGCTCCTGGTGCAGAGGGATAGGCAGAGGCGCAGGAATAACCGCTGGGATGGGAGAGGTGTTGGAGAGGCTGATGATGGTGAGCCCTTGTCCAGGAAAGACAGAGGTGGCTCCAGTAAATCCTCAGGGACTGAACCCACCTCCTCCCTGGGATTTTGGGGCTGTAACATCCGCCAGGGCATTAGGAACCACTCCAGAATTCCCAATCCAGCTGTGGTCTGCAGCTGGACAGGCTCCAGGCCGTCACCTTTGGCTGCCTCCATCACCCACTGCCAACACTGATCCCACCGCGTGGCATCGCCTGGCTCCTTCCAAAGGAGAATTTCTCCTCTGGAAATGCCCTTGCTGCTGCACACATCCAGCCAGGATAAAGAAATCCCTCTGCTTCCACAGACCTGTGTGCTCGGACACTGGGTTACAGCAAATTAAACACAAAAATGTCACTTTTGTGCCTCTCCGTAATTTTTTCACTCCCAGGATGACGCGAAATCGGTGTCACGCCTGCGTCCCCACCTGTGAGGGCACCACTGAGGGAATAACTGCCCGCAGCGTGTGTAAAATGGGAAATGAGGAGGGGACTGGGCTCATATCAGAGTCCCAGGGATGGGGTTTGCTTCGAGCTCTGTGGCTCTGCCTGCCCCAATAAAAATTGCACATTTCATGTATGTTATTTTTTAAATTGAAGCTTTAAAAAGCCCAAACCAGTGGGTTTTGGCTGCTTTATCCCCTTATTGGGATGATTTAAATCAAAAGCAGAAATAGGGGGGAGGCTCCTTTTGTGACTCCAGCTGGATGGGAGCCAGCCACGGCTGCTGCAGCCAGAGGGTGACCGGGGGTCCCGTGGTCCTGCAGGTCACTGTCCCAAAGTGCCATCAGGACAACAACATGGAGCTGGTGCACCCGCATCCTTTTTGGGCTGATGGAGGTCCCCCTGCCAAAACCCTCCCTCCTGGGATGCTGCTGCCTTCCCGAGCCAGGAGAATGGGTTTGTCCTGTCCACGCAGGCTCCACGTGGCTCAGCCCCCAAATCCCAGTGGAGACGGGGCTGGAGTGGGGAGCTGAGGTGACCAAAGGTCCTGGTGGTGACAGGGACAGCAGCTTGCTGGAGTTGGGGGGTGTTTTTGTTGCTTGAAGCCCTCTCCCCCTCCGGGAACGGGGCTGTCTCTGGCTCCCCGGAATCGCTGTAGCTACGGGCAATTTTCTGTGTTCGAGTTTTGCAAAACCATATTAAGAAAAATCTCGCCCTGGTGCTGCTGGCTCTCCTCCAGGCTGGAAATTGCATTCCCCTGCTTGAAATTCCTCCCGGAGTTTCAGATGGAGAATGTACAACTTCACTTTCCATCTTGAGCTGCTGTCACACATTTTAATAACAGGGGCTGGGCTCCACCCCAGCAGTGGCCGCGTGCCAGGATTCTGGAGCGAACCCGTTGGAGCGGTTGCGGTGAGCCTTGGGATGGCTGTGGTGCTGCTGGAGCTGTGGCTCAGCCCCGGCCCCCCCAGCCCAGCTCAGCCTCTTGGAGCGAGGATGGGGTTTGTGGCTTGGTTTTCAATCCTTGGAGATGAGTTTTTGGTGTCTCCTTCACCCCAGGTGATGGGGGCCTGGGTGTGGAGCTCCAAGGCTCCGTGTGCTCCTCTCATGATCCGAATTAGGAGATGAGATCCATTCCTCCTCCTTGCTCGCATCCTGATCCTGTGATCTGCTCTGGTGAGCTCTAACAGAACCCTGATGGTCCCACCCTAGTTTCTCCCTCTACGTCCTGCCTCTCCCCACTGCAGGATCAGGAGAAATCCCCCTGCAACGTGATATTGATGATGGGTTTTTTCCCCAAAACCCAGCAGGTAAACCTCAAAGCTTGCCAGGTCCCTGGGGAAAGGCCTTCGCTGAGACCCTGGATGGGACTACAGAGGGGTGATGGCGCTGCCTAAGCTCCTGGTGACATCCCTGTCTGGATGAGCCCATGGAGACTCGTGGTGGGGACCGCAGTGGAGAGCGACCCTGTCTCATTGCCTGGTGGGGCTGTGCTGCTTTAGGAACAGTCCCAGCGCTGCTTTTCCAGCGAGTGCCACACGCCTGAGGCTCGGGCATCCCGCATCCCTCGGGATGGAGTTTGCCTCCCTGCCTCGACTCTCCCCGAGCTGCCTTTTATGGGCTGCTCTTTGAACCCGAGCAGTTGTGCTGTATTTGTCCAACACTCGGCTGCAATCAGGGAAACAGCCTCCCTAATTGGATTGGGCCGGCCCGCAGTAATTGGCTGTTTGGGAGCAGCCGTTTCGAATCAAGCTGTGCGCGCCTTTAATAAGTTTGCTCGCCTTTATCAGCCTGGCAAACTGCGCCGTGGAGGTGACCTGCTAAATGATCCCCCGTGTTTCTAAAGCATTTTTCATCCCCGCTGATCCCCTGAGCCCTTTTCTTTCTTTCTTTGTAGTAATAAACTCGGGGAAATCCCAGAAATCCCAGAGCAGCCACGCTGTGGCTCTCGCCTGCCTATGGTGGTGGGCAGAGGGGGGGCTGGAGGAGGGTCACGGTGCTGGGGCGACCGGTGGAGTGGCAGGGGTGCCATCCTGGTGGTTTTGGGATGGGGGAGAGGGTGGCCAAGGGGAGCACGGAGCTCACGTGGTGCTGTGCTGATGTTGCTGGGTTTGGCCCCTGGTGGGACTTGTCACTTGTCCTGGATCAGGCAGGACCTTCCCCTGGTTTGGGACCAGCTCAGCCCATGACGGGAAGAGCTGCCCCCCTGCTCTGGCCAGGATTTGGCCACGCTCCAGCCCCTCCATGGAGCATCTCCCTCCACGTGGCCACAGCTCCCCGCTGGAGCCACCAGCCTGGCCGTGGGGATTCCAAGGACTGCTCACTCCTGGCAGGACCCAGGGAGAGAAGAACAACCCTTGTTGTGCTTCAGTGGAGACAACTGAAGGTGGTGAGGCTCTGCGCCCCCCGGGTGGCCACGGAGGTGTGAGGGTGGCCACTGCCAGCCAAGGACACCAAGCATGGGGAGAACATTGCAGAATCCATTTATTTCAACCAAAATGCCCTGATTTTGCTAAAAGCTTGCACGTGAGCTGCTTGTCCTCAATTGCCTGAGCTGTCCGTCAGGTGGGGTCTGGGCTGAACCCAGGGACCCTCCTGCAGGGCCCCCAAGCTCTTCCAGACACGGGGCTGGGGTGACCTTGGGCACATCCCAAGCCCTCGGCGCCTGGCCCCAGCCGCAAACTCGTGTTTGAAGCCTTTTTCCCAAATTTTGAAGGTGAGAAAGGAAGCCTCTGACTGCGCTGCGGGGAGCTGGCGGTGCCAAGAGGCCCCGTGGCACCAGCCCTGCCAGCCCCCCACGCCGAGGGTGAGGAGGGTGAGCGTCCTGCGCTCCCCCCTCCCGCCTTCCCAGAGTCTCCCTGGCTGTGTTCGGACAGAAGTTTGTCAGAACGGATCTGTTCTTGCCAAACGTTTCCATTCTGACAAATTGGCATTTTCCAACAGCAACATTCCCCCTCCCAACCCAAACAGGGAGCTGGAGCCGCTCCCGCCCGGCGAGGAACAGCTCCTGTTTCCAATCGCTGACGTCAACCCAACAAGAGCTGGCAAGTGCCACGGTTTGGATGCGTTTGTGTTTATCAAACTGCTCTGATAACAGCTCCGCTTCCTCGGTGTCATCGTTCCTGCCCGGCTTTCCCTGGGGAACTTCGCCCTGGGAGCTGGGAGGGATCCCCGGTCGTTCCCTCCCGCTGGAAAGCTCCGGTGCGGGACAAACGGGCCCTGAGCAGCCGGCCACGAGAGGGCACAAAGCCCTGGCCCTGCTGCCAGGCAGCCTTGTCACCGTGTCACCCTGCAGCCCTGTCACCCCGTCACCGTGTCACCCTGCAGCCCTGCAACCACATCACCCTGCCACCCTGCGGTCCTGTCACTGTCACCACGTCACCCTGCAGCTCTGCAGCCGTGTCACCCTGCAGCTGTGTCACACTGTCACCCTGCAGCCCTGTCACCCTGCAGCCCTGTCATCCCGTCACTGTGTCACGCCACAGCCCTGTCCCCGTGTCACCCTGCAGGTTTGTCACCCTGAAGCTGTGTCGCCGTCAGCCTGCAGCGCTGTCCTCGTGTCACCCTGAAGGTTTGTCACCTGCAGCACTGTTCCTGTGTCCCTGTGGGTTTGTCACCTGCAGCAATGTCCCCATATTCCCCTGTAGGTTTGTCACCCCACAGCTGTGTCCCTGTGTCGCCCTGTAGGTTTGTCACCCCACAGCCATGTCCCCATATCCCCCTGTAGGTTTGTCACCTGCAGCCATGTCCCCATATCCCCCTGTAGGTTTGTCACCCCACAGCTGTGTCCCCATATCCCCCTGTAGGTTTGTCACCCCACAGCTGTGTCCCTGTGTCACCCTGCAAGTTTGTCACCCGCGGTGCTGCCACCATACAAGTCCCCACTGGTGCCACAGTGGCCCTACAGGATCATCACTGACCCCCAGTCCAGCTCTGCTCCACCCTCCTCATCCCAGGCCGCGGATCCCCCGTCGCACCACCCTCCAGCTCTTGGAGGACTTGGGGGATCTAATTATAAAAAGAGTTAATTGCATTAATAGGTTAATTAAGACACCAGCCTGCTGCCTGCCTAGGATCCTGCACTGCTGCCAGAGCCTCCCTGGTGAGACCCTTTCCAAAAACACTCCGTCACCCCCCAGGAATGATGAGAAGAGGAGGGAATAGAAGAAGGAAGAAAAATTGATGGGAAGATGTGGTGAAGCACGGAGAAATGTGGGAAATCATGGGAAGACACGTGAAAACATACGGAAACGTGGGGAACCGTGTGAAAACGTGGGGAAATGTGGGGAAGCGTGGTAAAAATATGGAAAAACAAGGGAAAATATGGGCGAATATTGAAAAACATGGGAAATGTGGGGGAATGTGGGAAAATAGGGGTAAATGTGGGAAAAAAGTAAAAAGATGGAGTAACATGGGGAAACGTGTGGTAACATGGAAAAACAAGCGGAAATGTGGGGGGAAAAAGGGAAAATACAGGCAAAACGTGAGAAAACAGGGAAATGTGGGCAAACGTGCCCTCCCGAGTGGCAGGGCCGGGAGCGCTGCCCTGGGCGGGGGCTGCCCCAGCCGGGTGACACCCACGCGTGGGGGGCCCCTGTCCCCGCGGGGATCCCGGCGGTGCCCCCCGCGTGCGCCGCGCCCCCTCCCCGCTCCCAATCCCCTCCCTCCCCATCCCTCCCCTCCCTTCCTTTCCCCTCCTCGG
>VZTD01002300.1:804203-823335 GCA_013397725.1 Rhagologus leucostigma | reverse complement strand
ACCCCGGGGTGCGGGCGGTGGGCGCTGAACCCCACTTCTTCGACAGGTGCTACGAGAAAGGGCTGCGCTGGTACAGGTAAGGGGGCGGCGGCGGCGGGGGGTGGCCGCGGGGTCGGTAATTAGCGCAGAGCTGCGTTAATTGCCGCCCGGGCCGGGATGCGGTGGCTCTGCAACAGGCGGGTGCGGGCGCGCCGGGTCCCGGGAGAGAAAGGGGGTCCGAGGGAAGGGGAGCGGGGGGAGGGGGAGGATCCCGGGCAGGACGAGAGGGGGGCGGCAGCTCCGACCCTCGCCTGGCCTGGGAAAGGGGCTGGGGGCTGCGTTTTCGGGGCTGCTGCTGAAGTCGGGAGGGCTGCGAGTGTGAAAAGCGGTCCCCGTGTCTCTCATGTCCCCGTGTCGCCGTTTTTCCTCCCTGTCCCCGCGTCGCCTCCGTCCCCGCGCCTCCCGTCCCGCATCCCACTCGGCCAGGGATGAAGCCGGCAGCAAAAATGTGCTCGTTTAACTCCCCAGCCTTTGCGATTTTAACCTTTAGCACTTTATCCTCAGCCGTCACCCCGTTTCCCCACCGGGTTCCTTCAGGAATTGTTTTATTCTCGCGGTTCATAAAAATAAAGGGAGCGAGGACCTCGGGCTTGATCCTGGCTGTGCTTGGAACAGAGAGCGGGCGAGGGGTGAATCAGTGGGATCCTCGGGGGGTTTGTGGCGAAGGGCAGAGCTGGAGCGATCCAAGGAAGTTTGTTTTTTGAGGGTTTCGATGGAATCGAACTCTTCAGGCGATAAAGCATTCGGAAGAGCAGCTACTGTGCATGTGGAGTGTATTAAACTCCCGTCTCCTGGCCAGCTCCGGAGCGCCCGGGCCAAGCGGAGTCGGGAGCGATAAGTCCCTCGAAGCCGGGAATGGAATCTGCGCCGTTATTTTGAAGGGAATCCAAATGTGTCGATGTATAAAAGCGCCGTGGTGTTCTCGGGGAAACATCTGAAAATAATAACAGGAGTAGCTCTCCCCTGTCCTTCCTGCCTCTCCATCCCCTCCTCGCCGAGCCCCGCGGGAATACCGGATTTCTTACGCGCTCTTAATGTTTTGGGGGAGGTTGCAGCTTCCCAATCCTCGCCAAAGTAACAACCTGTGAAAAAGCAGCGTGTTTAATGGAAGGAGTAATTTTAGTGGTAATTTTACCCGCAGAGTTTCAGCTCTCTGAGCCCACATCTGGGCTGTAAAGTTATGACTTAACACACCTTCAAAACCCAGTAAGTAGCGGCGCTTATTTTTATGGCTGCATTAATATCCCCGTGATTTATGAGCTCATTCCTCAGCTCCGTTTGGGTCCGCGCTGCTCGAGGAACAGTAATGATGATCACTAATCTTTTTGGGGTGAGGGCTGCGAGATGGCTCTCACTTGGCAGAATGGGAGTTTAATGACTGCGAGCACATAATTAAAGCGGGGAAGATCGACCGCTTTCATATCGCTCGGCGGAGCCCAGCCAGGCGCTCGCAGGACGGACCGCAGCGAGAAGGAGAAATAAATCTTAGTTTGGATGGCTCTGCTGCGAGTTTTTAGCGCTGTAAGTGCTCGCAGGGAGCCTGGCCTGACACCAGTTTCGAGATGATCCCGCATATGGTTGTGGTAAATTCGGAGAAATGGAGCGGGGAAGGTTTTCGGCGCGGGGAAGCGGCCGCTGGGCTGGGGAGAAGCCGCATCCTTTGGGGCGAGGCAGAAATCAGGAGATGTTTTGCTTTAACTCTGCGCAGAGTAAGCGTGGTTTTAATCACACACACACACAGAGCTATTCCCCTTCGCTTCCTCTCCTCTCTGCCTCTTGTTTTGTCTTCTCACAAGACCTTGCAGTACCGAGGGATTTTATCCCCGGGAAAGCCAGACAGAGCTAAATGTTTAAAGCTGGGATGGGCTGGAGCAGAGGGAAAGAGAAATTGGACAGAAACTCAGGTTTTTCCAATGGATATATCTCAAAAGCGGTGTAAACATTTTTAAAATATTTGAACTTGCTAGGAAACCAAAATTACACCACCTGATTCTCAAGCCAAGATATTTGGCCCGAAGGCACCTGTAGGTTGTTGCTTGTCTCAAGTAAATGTGGAAAAAAATTCCCTTGGAAATATCACTCCAGAATTATTTTGTTCTTTCTTAGTAGCTCAGTCCTGTGGTGATTTCCCTGCTCTGGTGGGAGCATCTCCTCATGGGTGATGAGTAGTTTGTTATAAGTTACTGACTGAAATAATTTATTCTGGATTGTTTTATTTAATTTAAATTCGAAATAGCCCAAAGCCCCTTTTTTGTGGAGTAGTAGTGAAAAGAAAATGTTCTGCAAAAGCATCTCCTACAGAATTCCTTGAGTTACTACAGCTTTAGCTAATTCTAAGAAGATTAAACACCTTTTCTAGGCTGCAGCATAAATGACTTAATGGCTAATCCAAGCATGATGGGATATTTTCTCCTCAAGAAAAACATGATTTTAGTTTTATTAGCACTAAGTGCTGCTTGAAGGAAACTTAAATAAAAAGAAGAGGCGATGCTGGCATGTCTGCTGCCAGTTTGGGGTGGGGGGGGCCTCTTTGGGAGCCTGGGACCGTCTGAGTCTGTTTTGTGGGAATGTAGGTGAGGACAAATGTTAAAAACTGGATTGAATCCCAGATGTTTGGGGTGATATTCAGAAATCCATTGCAAAACTTGGAGCAGCTTGTGATGGTGTGGGTGCCTGTGGGGACTGAGGAAAACAACATTTGTGGGCCGAGTCGCTGTGGGGTGAGGGGGTTCGAGGGCTGGGACCCCCTCGGTGTGAGGGGAGCAGGTTTGGGCTCACAAGTGACGTTTGGGACGTGTTCACACCTTGTGTGGTGGGGCTGGGGCTCTGCAGTGTCACTGCTCTGCTGCGCTGGGGACGGTTTGGGGGCGTAGCAGAATTTCTGCATGGGATTGTTCCCTTTTCGGATGCCAGAGCTGGTTTGGTTCCCACGCAGAGGTTCCGGCCGCGCCGTCTGCCTCGCACCGGAGTTTGGCACAGCCTCGGGGATTCTGGGGCTGTGGGGAACGGGGCACGAGAAACGGGGGCACAGCAGCTTTGGGGAGCACGGCAGTGCTGGGAGAGGGGCCTGGTTTGCACAAAAGGGAGTTTGAGGGAATTCAGCTTTGAGGGAATTCATGTGGAGAGCACTGAGCCTGACACGGCTCTTCCAAAGAAGAGTCTCCTCATCCCCATCTGCCAAAACTTTGCGGCAACATCAGCTCAGTGTGACGCTTTTCCTCTGTCTTGTGTTTCCTTGCATGATCTGTGATCCCAGTCCCTCTCTTCCGTCTTGTCTTCCTGCTTTTTCCAAGAGCCAAAGGAAGCCTCAGGCAGGAATGGTGCTGGGCCAAGGCTCCCTCCACGCCGTGTGCCCGTTGGGATTGCGCTCTGGAAGCTGCACACCCTGGATTTGGAGGAATTGTAAAGAATTCCCTATTTTCTTACGGTTTGGACCAGAAGTAGTAAAAAGTACTATGGGATGTCTAGTGAGTGGCCAGGCTGGAGCCCTGCAGCCGGAGGGACACCAGGAGCTGGAATCCCCACCAAGCATCCTCTGGCCCTGCAGAGCCTTCCCGGAGCTCTGAGACTCTCGGAGGCCAAATTTAGCTTTTCATTGTCGTTTTCCCATCCCATCCAATGCAGCACATGAAAGCTGGCATGAGGGGGGAGGAACTTTCCGTGGGGTCCCTCATCCCTCCGTACTTCTGCTGGGGTGTCCCCGCTCGGGAGCATCTCTGGGAAGGTGGATGGGGAGCAGAGAGCCGCTCCCTGGGATGTGGGATTTTCCCCCTCCCCTTCCCCAACCCCATTCATAGGAGCTAATAACGCTCTTGAAAGGCATCCAGGATTTCTTGAGCCAGACTTTGTTATCTCGGAACCTCGCAACCCCGACGCCTTTGAGCGACAGGGGAAGGACGCGGCTCTGGCACTGCTCTTTTGACTTTTGCCGGGGGTGTTATTGGCAGTTGAAAAGTAGAGCTAAGTAGGCGCCTCGAGGGGTTTTTGTGCGTGTTGCGATTGTACAGACAGATCAAGACACTCTATAGCACGAGCTGCTGAATAAAACCCGCTCCTCTGGAGCCACCAGGCTGCGTTTTGGCACCGCGCTTGTGTCCCCTTCCAGGGCGAGCCTCTCACAGGCGCGTTTGAGAAGCGCATAGGTGGGAAGAGACAAAGGAATCTGGCCGGAGTCGGATGGCGATGCACGGAGACCTGCTCCGGGACATTATCTTTATTCATTGGCACCGCTAATCTCTCCTCCTGATGGACTCGGTTTCAGCGCTCCGGAGGCTCAGAGCGGCTCTTGTTTTCCAGGGGCGTTTGCAGACACTCAGCCCTGCAGCTTCTCGCCTTTATTACTTTGCGATCTCTTCTCTTTTTTCCACTTCCATTCACAAGTGAGACCTTTCTGTCTCGGCTTCCCGGATCCTCACCCCCCGTGTTTGGGAAATGAAACCTCAAGTACAAAGAAGACAAGCGGGAAACCTGAGAAAAAGCTGATTTTAACTAAGAATAAGATACATTAAAGCTTTTACTTAGTGCGTAGTGTTTTGGATAGGCTTTTATGCACTGTTTTAGCCCTAGCCCTACACTTAGGACCAGGCTTAAGCCCTGGGTGCCCCCGTGGCATCCCTGATGATGTGCCCCTGTTTTCTGCTCACTAACACACATCGAGAGCTGCCAGGGCTTGGGAAGCAATCCATAATACGTGCAAAGTTTGGGTTTCTGCAAACTGCTTTCACGTGGGATTAAAAATAGCTTTTACTGCCACGATGAGGAATTAACATTTGAGACCATTTAAAGGGCTCCCAGACAGGGATTGCTGTGGGCAGGGAGAGAGAGGGGCTGTGCCTGTCCTGTTTTGGGGGGTCAGTGATGGGGTGAGGAGCAGGACTCAACCCTCCTGCCCCCCACTTTCCTGCTGTTATTCCATTATTTCCACGCGGCCGGGTTTTCTTCTCGATCCCGTGAAATGTTTCTTGCTGATCCAAGCGGATTTGGGAGCCTGAATTTGAGTCCGGCTTAGCCTCCAGGCAAAATGAAATCGTGTTGTTCCTTGTGCTGTTGCTCAGATAGTGTCAGGCTCAAGTGATTGGAGCTGCGTGTTAACGTTGGCCGGGAGTTCGGGGATAAAAGCTGCGACTTACAGGGTGGAAGGAGCTGTGCTCTTCCCGGCTTTGGAATGCTTTCCCTGTCTCTGTCTCTGTTAAATAAATGGCGGGATTGCACCCGGGCTGGGCAGGAGGTGTGCAGGAGTAACCTGAGTTCCTAAAGGATTTCAGATCTGCCAGTGTTGCTCTCCCAGACTGCCTAAATACACCCAGAAATCACGGGGCTGGTTAAAAAAATTAATATGATGGGAATGAATACCTTTGGAAAAGGTTTCTTCATTCCTGTCCTTTCTCTTGTGCTCTCTGTTGTAACCTCACGGGCTAGAAACTGAAATATTGAAATGTGGGGTTTTTTTTAAATCCATGTAACTCCAGAGAAGTTTTGAAAATACTTCAAATATTGCCAAAATATTCACAAAGAGCTGAGAAAGCCGCAAGGCTTCTGTTAGTGGAATTATTGAAAGCTTGGAGAAATAATCACTGCAGTGTAATGGAAAGTTTGGGAGTTTCTCCTTAAAGGTATTATGTGGGGTTTTTCTCCTCGATTATTTTTAGATCGTGACAGAAGGTGGAAAAGGCCGGTGGATTTAGAGGGTGCTTTCATGCAAGGAGAGACAATTACTTAAGAGAGTTCAAAGCTTATTTATAAAACAGTAATTACCTTCCCCTGGGATGGAGACGGGCAGCTCCGGCGGCGGGGAGGAGGTTACAGCACTTAATTGGCAAAGATGCTTAAAAGCTTCCTCCTGACCTTTTCAAAAACTTTCTGCTGCAACAGGCTCGGGCAGAGATTGAAAACCTGCCCAAGGAAAGGCCAGGTTTAATACCAAGACTTAGCTCTAAATGGCTTTTCAAAGGGCTGTGGAAATCCTCCTGCTTAGGGAGCCGGCGGTGTCGGAGGGAGGGATGGAGGGGTGGAGGATGCTCCGTGTCTGCAGGACAGGGCTCCAGGAGCAGGGTGGGACCTGAGCCTGGCAGCTCTCTCTCCACATCCCAGCTCTTGGGATGGCCAAAATATTAAAGCGAGGAGCACGGGGATGTTCTGAGGGGCTTCTGTGGGACTTGGCTGGAAGCCTGGTCTGGGAGGTGGAGGCAGCCAGGGCTGGTCCATGCTGGCACGTCAGCACAGCGGTTTAAAATGAGTCTTTCCTTGCAAGAGGATGCATGGGCTGTGGGAATTCATGGAATCCTGGAATGGTTTGTGTTGGAAGTGACCTCAAAGATTTCCTGGACCCCCTGCAATGGGCAGAGACACCTTCCACTATCCCCAGGTTGCTTCAAACCTTGTCCAACCTGGCCTTGAACATTCCTTGGGATGGGGCAGCCACAGCTTCTCTGGCCACCCTGTGCCGGGGTGTTCCCAAATTCACCTCATGTGAAGCACAGCCCCAACCCCGCAGTCACACCATGACAAACGTGGTGGTTGCAGCCCTGAGCTTTCCAAGTGTCAGGGTTGAGAGCTCAGCTCAGCTCAGCTGTGCTGGTGAAGTTTTACCCACTCACCTTTTGTGGTGATGCTCCTGAGTGGAAAATTCACAGCAGCTCCTTGGATTTCACCTTCTCCCTCACTTTCCTTCTCCCTCTGCTCAGAGACTGCTCGGAGATCACAGGAATCTTCAAAATTATTCATGCATCCCTTAAGTGAGTCACTCCCGAGCTGAAGACTCGTTTGAGATGCAAATGTGGCTGTGGCAGGCAGGGCACTGGGACGGTGACCAGGGCGCAGGGGCAGCGGTGCCCCCTGAGTGGGGTCCTGCAGGTCACCCCAGGGCTCGGGGGTCAGTGTCCAGCTCCGTGTGATTCCAGAGCTTGTGGAGAGCAGGGATGAGCCAGGGTTTGCACGGCTGAGATGGTCCAGAGCCATGGACCAAAAAGAGCATCCCTGTTCCACCACGTGCTGCTGGTCATGTGGACAGCCGTGACCTGGAGCACCAGCAGTGCTGGTCCCAGACTGAAATATGGGGGGGAATGGCTTCAATTCAGAAAACGTTCACTATTTGGGCTGTTAAAGCACCAGCACGGAATGTTTTATGCAGCCTGGGAGAACAGCAGCCCTTTGGCAGTGGGATGAGCTGCTGGGCTCCTCCTGGGAGTGATTGAGGTGTGCTCCACCAAGGAAACCCCACAGCAGGCAGGGCCACGAGGGGAATAAAGTCCCCTCTCCCAGCCAGCAGCTCCACAGCGAGGGGGTGGCAGGAGCATCCCAAGCCACCGGGGCCGCTCTGCATCTTAACACACAAAATTGATCAGGAGCAGGAGAGAATTACATTAATATAGTCACTTGTCACTGAGGTCTTATTAGGAATCTCCACTCATTAGTGTGGAGAGAATAAGGATGTGACCTTGTTAACGTCCTTGGGCAGGGAAAGGCTGACTGACCGCTTTGCTATTGATTTATCACTTAGCCCCTGAACTGTGCGTGCGTGGCCGTGGCCCTGGGCACGCCTGGCCCTGGGCACGCCTGGCCGTGGGCATACCTGGCCATGGGCATACCTGGAGGGCTTTCTGTAGCTGGAATGAAGAACTGGCATCTCCTCCCCTGCCCCGTCCACACCCTTCAGGCTGATTCAGCTGGGAATTCGCAGCCGTGTTGTGCAAATAAAAAAAAAAAATAAATAAAAGGATGCGCCGGTGATTGATGGGAAGGGCCAAGGGAAGTGACAGATCCCGTCCCTGGAGGCCACATCCCGGCGCTGTTCGGAGTGGGCTGCCGGGGCCTCCTGCCTGGTGCAACTTCCCAGCTGCTCCAGAGCCACGCCATCCCAAACCCCGGGGCTGGGGGGGCTGCTCCCTGCCCCCCTCTGCTCCCCACAGCAGCCCCCAGCCCAGGGCAGGAGGGACCTGCTGGGGGTGCAGGAGGACTCAGCTCAGGTCTGGGGTCAGTTTTGGCCTCTTCGTGGCAGGAAGGACATTGAGGGGCTGGAGCGTGTCCAGGGAGGGGAACGGGGCAGGCGAAGGGGCTGGAGCAGCAGGAGCGGCCGAGGGAGCTGGGAAAGGGGCTCAGCCTGGAGAAAAGGAGGCTCAGGGGGACCTTGTGGCTCTGCACAACTCCCTGACAGGAGGGGGCAGCCGGGGGGGTCGGGCTCTGCTCGCAGGGAACAGGGACAGGAGGAGAGGGAACGGCCTCAGGCTGGGCCAGGGGAGGCTCAGGCTGGACACTGGAAGAATTTCTTCCCTGAAAGGAGTGTCCAGCCTTGGCACAGCTGCCCAGGGCAGTGGTGAAGCCACCATCCCTGCAGGGATTTAAAAACCGTGTGGATGTGGCACTTGTAGACACGGGTTGTTGGACTGGATGATCTCAGAGGGCTTTTCCAACCATGATTCCACAATTCCATAATTCCTTCTGTGGGTGAAATCAAGCCCCCATCAGGGGGGGCAGGATCCCAAAAGGCTTCCATCTCTGCAGCCCTACATCAGATTATTTAATTTTATTGTATTTCCTCCTCTCTGGAGGCTCCTGTAGATGCTGATCGTGCCCAAAGGTTTTCCCTGTCTCCACCTGCCTCATCCTGCTGTCCCCATCTCGGCTGTGCTGCCGAGACCCCCGGTAATTCCAAGTGACAAATCCCCTCCTCCACGGACACCCTGCCAGGGAGGAAATGTCAATAAAGTGGAAGCGAAAGAAATCCTCCAATTACTGGCAGCGCGGAGGGGCTCGATAAGAGCCATTGATCAGGTGCTTGTCAGCGCGATCGCTCATCGCTGCCACTGTCAATACCTGGAGCCGGGGAGCGGGGGACACCGATGTCCCTGCGGTCCCCGGCGTACCAGAGCCTCTCCAGGGCTGCTGCTGCCTTTTCCCAGCTCCTCGGAGCTGCCCAGCAGCTCCATCCCCGGGAGCGCCAGCCTGGCGGGACGCGCAGCCGGAGGGGCAGGGGGTTTATTCTTCCCCAAGAGCCATAGGCCGCTTCCTCCAGCGCTTTTCTGGTTCCCAAAGTCATCTTCCGAAGCCACACAAGCCTGAGAAAAATTTCGAGGGGCCGCTGCCAAGTACTTTGAGCTGAGAATTTAGGTTTTGTTGAGGGAAGGCATCGTTTGTCTGCATGAAAAGCCGGTTCTGGGGGGAGGGACGGGCGGGACGTCCCCCCGTGGTGTCGGAGCCCCGAGCGTGACAACCTGCATCCGCTCCCCGCCACCCGCGCGGGCCGGGCCGCCGCCGAGCCTCTCCTGCACAAAGGAGCCGTCGGGCAGGGCTGGGCTGCTGCCAGCAAGACAAGGGACAGAGGCGTCCCCGAGGGCCGATCCTGCTCCGTGCGCTGCCGCTGGAGTGGCATCCGGGTGGGACACGAGGGGCTGGGAGCATCCCAGTGCCCCGATTCATGGAAGGGACCCTGTGCAGGACTGGGATTTAATCTGCTGTGGTCAGGCACGGTCCTGCCCTGTCCTCCTGGGTTTTCCTGGGATCCTGGCTGCCTCTGGCTGGCGCCTAGGGCTGAACTGATGCTTCGGTGTTTATTTGGAGCTGGTGTGAACGGGGAGGTTTGCAGGGAGGATGGACAGGCTCTGCGTCCGCTGGAGCTCAGAGCTCATTTTGGGTGGCATGGGATGGATGGAAGCGCAGTGGGTTCAGGTTCTGTCACAGTTCCGTCCTGCTGTCACCCCGGCAGACGGCTCCAGGTCACTCGTGTCCCCCAGGGCTGTGGTTGTGTCTCTCCAGGCATTTGTATCACATCCCTCACTTTCTCCCAGTCGGTGATGAAGGTGTCCCCAGCCCCTCCAATCCCTGGGCTGGTTTAGGGAACCACCAGGCACAATCGCCCCAACCTTCCCCAGCCCTTGGGGTGCGATGGCAGCGGGGGCATTGCCTGTGCTGAGCTCGGACAGAGTCACGGACTATCCCAGGCTGGGAGGGATCCATTGATCCAACTCATCCCTGGTGATGAGTCCAGCCCAGAAGAGAGCAGAGATGGTCTTGGAGCCCCCAGCCTTGGGCAGGGAATAGGGCTGGGAGCCCAGTGTGGCCCCAGCGGGTCACTCTCGTTAGCCTGAGCGTGACATGCTGGTTAATTACCCGCTGTGTCATCAGAAGGGACGTGTGGGGCCGGTGTCACTCAGCCACCGCGTCCTCGCCCCGTTTGATCCCCATCTCGTTACAAGGCAGATAATGAGAGACAGCCTTGCTCAGTTCTGATCTTGGTGTGAATATTAAAAATTCATATTTCACTACTTTGAGGAGTATCAGGAAGCGTGTGAGGGTGTCCTGCAACCACGGAGCTGAGCAGGGAGCACACCAGGCCTCTGTCATGTTAAAGGCTCATAAACCTTGAATTACTGAACAGGAACTGTGAAGGGGAGATTCCTTTCAGCGTTAATCACTCCGGTGGTGCAAGACCTTTTCTAAACATTTTTTTTCTAGGCAAAATGTCTTTAAATAAAGGCTTAAAGGTTTAGTGACCACCTAACTCCAGCTGTGTCCAGCTGTGTGAGCCTCATGTCAGCATCACAGCCCAACAAGCTGCTGGAAGTGTCAACGCACACCTGGTTGTTGGGGGTTTCTGGTTTCATGACACCGAGGGCTGATGACTTCCACCCTTAGCTGTGTGTGTGTGATGTACCCAGCTCTGACCCCAAAACAGCCCCCAAACGCCCACTTCTGTTGGGTGAAGTTGGAGCTGAGTTGATGGACGAAGGGCAGGGGTGAGCAGTGCCGTTTGGAGAGAAATCTGGCTGTGAGACCCCCTGAGCTCAGCTGGGAAGCTCTTGGGGACAGATCCTGCTCTTTGCATGCAGCTGAACGTAAATTAAAGCACGATCTGGGTGGAGGATGGGGTGGGAACTCTTCTGATTTTATTAGGAATCCCTGGAGATTTGATGATTTTTGAGTCATGGAGCCTTGGCACAGGGAGAGTTTCAGTTCTTGCTTAAAGCCAGCGTGTCCTGAAGACAAGGAAACTGTCCCAGGAACCAGGAGAACCACAGCCCATGGGAACGTGCACAGCTGTGTTTGAACAGAATCCCAGTTTGAACTGGAACTGGGCTGGAGGTGCTTCGTGTTCTTCTCACCTGCAGCAAAACCTCAGCAGCAGAGGTTATGAAACCATTTGGAGATGTAAACATCTCCCAAACCATCTCCCAAACCATCTCCCAGGCCATAAAAGCCTCCAAACCGTGCCGGCAGCCCAGTGAAGGATAGTGGCTCCACGTGGTTTGAGGATCTCAGCGGATCAGATGAAAGCAGCTGGGAGCAGCAGGAGGTGGAAGGTGCTGGGCAGTGGCCGGGGGTGCCCCCACAGCCTGCCAGGTTTGTCCCGTGCCAGCAGGGTCACCTCATCCTGGGATGATCAGAATGAGACACCACATGTGCCGTCAGCTCCCCCAGTGATCGTGCAGGACGCAGGAGAACAACTTAAAAGAACAAGGAAAACTATTGCCACTTCAAAACTCGTCTCGGAATTGATGCCAGGCCTCCAACAGACTGATGCTCCTTTCTTCTCCCGTTAATTAATTCCTTTGCCTCCAGTGAATTTCCATCTTTTATTTGTGCAGCAATCAAAGGCTGCGAGCAGCAAGGCTCACATTAGGAACAGACCCATCCAACCTTTTTTTAATCTTCCTGTATCAGTTCCTCACCCTCTCCTCATGCTGCCACGCTGCAGCTGAAGCACAGATGCCAGGAGATGACTTTGCTGGAGGAGAGAAGGGGCACGCAGCCCCCCGGAGTTTGCTCCCAGCAGGGCTCCTTCGCTGCAGAGAGGAGGAAGAATCCGGCTGAGTTTTGCTCAGAGACACAAGTGGGCAATTACCGGGTCACCTGAGAAGTGCCTGGTGATTTACGGTGTCATTAAAAGGTGATGGTAAAAGTAGAGAAGATTTGTAGCATCTGCATGGAAACCCCGTCCCTGACCCTCACACCCCAGATACCAACAGATTAAATATCCAAGGAGGCCTTGAAGCCTGGGGATGGCTTTGAGGGAGACCCCGGCACATCTGGTAATGCTTGGCCTGATATTTAAGCCCCTGGACCGTGTGTAATGAAATGTAATTCCCGCTTTGCCCTGCTGTGGGCCGGGAGAGGCTCTTCCTGCGGGAAGGGCGCTCGTGGCCGGAGCCTCACGGAAGAGGAAGGTGCAGACAAAGTGGATGTGGAGGTGAAGATGGGCTTTGCTGGGGGCTGTGGGGAGCAGGGTCCCACTCAGGGAAAGGAAATCATCTCCAGTGGGGAGAGAGCCAGGGCTGGAATCTTCCTGCTTGGTGGAAGCTCAGCCTGATCCCAAAGAGCAGCTCCGAAAGAGCTTCACGGGTTGTGGGTCTGTTCCCATGCCCAGCACTGGAGTGACAGCTCTGGCTGCCCTTGGACAGACTGTTGGATCTCCTCTTGCCTTTGGAAGTCTGTAGAGGTCCAGGTCCTGTCGGCTCAAGTGGTGGGAGCCTGTGTTGCTGGAGCAGTGCAACATTCCCGTTTCTCCCTTTCCATCCTGGTATTCGCAGTTCCGGCTTCTTGTCCGCCTTTGGATGTTCTGCTTGTTAGAGGGCAGAAAGCTGGAACTGGAAGGTGGGAAGAGCGGGCTGGTGGGAGAAGGTGGTGTGAGGTCCCACACCTTGACTGGGATAGCGTGGATGTGTTAAACCATGTGTTATCCCGTGTGTTATCCCGTGTTTTATCCCATGTTATTCCATGTTCTAGCCTGTGTGTTATCCCGTATGTTATCCCGTGTGTTACCCCATGTTATCCCATGTTATCTCATGTTCTATCCCATGCTATCCCATGTGTTATCCAGTGTTTTATTCCATGTTTTATCCCATGTTATCCCATGCGTTATCCTATGTGTTATTCCGTGTGTTATCCCATGTTATCCCATGTGTTATCCTATGTGTTATTCCATGTGTTATCCCATGTTATCCCATGTGTTATCTGATGTTTTATTCCATATTTTATCCCATGTTATCCCATGTTATCCCATGTGTTATCCCATGTTTTATCCCATATTATCCCATCTGTTATCCCATGTTATCCCGTATGTTATCTCATGTGTTATCCCACGTGTTATCCCATGTTATCCCATGTGTTATCCTATATGTTATTCCATGTGTTATGCCATATTATCCAGTGTGTTATCCCGTGTTCTATCCCATATTATCCCGTGTGTTATCCCATGTGTTATCCCATGTGTTATCCCATGTTATCCCATGTTCTATCCCATGTTATCCCACGGTTTGTCCCGTGTGTTATCCCGTGTGTCGGTGTCCAGCAGAGCCTGTGTGGTGTCAGGCTGGAGAGCAGTGTGGGATCTGAGGGAAAACCTCTTTCTGGAGACTCTGGTCCTCCAGGGCTTCCCAGCTGGAGAAGATCTCCCCTCCCAGCCCTTCCTGGCAGGGTTCAGTAGGATCCTCTTGGCTTCGGAGGAGCAATGCCGCTTTGCAGCAGCGGGCTCCGACTTGGAATTACATCTCACTCTGCCTTGTTTTGGGCAAACAGGGATTTTTAGGGAGAAATCTGCGGGTGGAAGCAGCTCTGAGGGCCAGGCTCACTTGCTGGAAGCCGAACTTGCAGCCTCTGCTCAGAGCCGAGCTGGGAATGAGCAGAGGGTGGAGGGTGCACATGTTTTCAGGGAACAGGGGAGAGCTGGCAGGGGTAGGGATAAAAGCAGCATATGTCTGATGGAGTAAGTGGAGAAATGCAGCCCAGATGGCTGCAGGGACTGAGAATGGGGGATAATTCCCAAAGTCTTTGCTCTCCGGAGCAAGATTAGGGCACTTGCAATCTCTTCCTCTCGGCTCAATTTGCCTCCTGTGGTGGCTTTGGGCAGAGCTCTTAATGCCGTGTGTGACCTCCAGGGATTTGGGGAATTGTTATCCGGGGTGTAAATGCTGAGCAGCATGCAGGGAGCAGGGCATGGTTTGTAAGGATGACCCCTCCATCCCAGGGAAGTGGGGATTTGGGAGTGGCCCCATCCCGTGTGTGTTACAGGGTCTGAACACGGACTCAGATAGGCCCTGGGGGAGGCTGGTCATGGAATCAGGGAATCTCAGATTGGTTTGGTTGGAATGGACCTTAAAGGTCATCCAGTTCCATGGGCAGGGACACCTTCTGCTATCCCAGGTTGCTCCAAGTCCTGTCCTTGGGCACTTCCAGGGATCCAGGAGCAAGCCACGGCTTCTCTGGGAAATCCATTCCAGTCCCTTCCCACCCTCACGGCCAGGAATTCCTTCCCAATATCCCATCCGTCCCTGCCTGTCCATGTGAAGCCATTCCCTGTGTTCTGTCCCTCCATCCCTTGTCCCAAATCCCTCTCCAGCTCTCCTGGTGCCTCTTTAGGCCCTGGAAGGGGCTCTGAGGTCTCCCTGGAGCCTTCTCTTCTCCAGCTGAAAACGGGCATTTGTGGTTTAGGGGAAATTTTAAAATTGTGCTTTTTAGGTGATCTTTATGTAAAAAAACCCGGCCAAAAGTACTTGTGAGGGGAAAGGCATGGTAGGAGCAGAAATTGCAGTTCCATCAAGCTGGAAATCCTAAATAATCCAAAAACAATCCAGACTGCAGGTTTGGAAGTTGCTCTCTTTCCTTGTCCAAGGAGACGGAGAAGAAAATAAACCTGTGTGTGAACCCTGTTGCGAGGAAATGAATTGCAAATAAGAAAAACAAATTCGAGTTAATTCCTCTTTTCCAAGCACGGCTCCATTCAGTGTTTTGGGAGTCAGGGGATTTAGGGATCTGGAGATAGCGTCAGTGTTTTTGGGTAACAAGTACAAACTGTAGCGGCTTTTAAGGCTTCAGAAGCTGTTTCTGATTAGGATCTTTTCTTTTGACAACTTTTTTTTCTTTTCAGGAAAAAAAAAAGGAGGGGGAGGAAAGGGCTTTTTGTAACACAGTTGGGTTAGAGATGAGGGAAAATCTGTTTGAAATATGCAGGGACCTGAAAGCAAATCTTGAGTGAATAATAAGTTTAACTGACCTTAAAATATCCCATTGCCATGAGGGATTTGAGAGTAATACTTCAAATGGATTTTTGATGAGGCTCTGCAGGCTGTGGGGAATTGAATATTTTTACCCAACACGTTTTCTGATCTAAATTTTCACAATAACTGGGGAAAAAAAAAAACTATTTGGGAATGCCTAAAGAAGGGTTGGGGTTGTGTTGTTTTACTTTAAAGCTGCTGCCGTGCAGGGAAAAAAGCAATTTGCTGCAAGGTCACTTTTCAGAACTACTTTTATTCCCCAATATTAAATTTAATCCTGGAGCAGAATTCCTCCTGGCTGCCTGTGTGTCCCCGTGTGACATCCTCAGCATTCCATGGGAGGATCCAGTGGAGAGTTTTCCTGGTCCCCAGTGGCACAGTGCGTGTGTCTCAAGCCTGGCACCAGCCTGGGGGCTCTGCTGGGACCCTGCTGTGGTGTCACTGTCCTGGGATTCTGGGGATCCCTGCAGAAAGCCCCGGCTGGTGGGTAAACACCCATGGGAGAAGCCCCAAATCCCAGGAGAGACCATCCCTGCGGTCGCTTCTCCCTCGAATAGAGCCCAGCAGCACTTCCTGGGCTGTCCTGCTGCCCATCCATCTGTCCATCCATCCATCCCAGGGCACAGTTCCATTACGGAGGACAGAGGGGTGTCCCGTGTCCCCAGGAGTGTGGGGCTCTGCCAAGGGCTCCATCCCTTCCCTCCGTCCTGGAGCACAAAGTGGCATTGTGTCGGTCTCTTGTCCTGAGTGACAAGGCTCGAGTTGTGCCAGGGGAGGTTTAGGTGGGATATTAGGGAAGAATTCCTCCCTGGAAAGGGCTGTGCAGCCCCGGCACAGCTGCCCAGGGCAGGGGTGGGGTCACCATCCCTGGAGGGAGTTAAAGCTCTGTGCATGTGGCACCTGGGGGCACGGGTCAGTGCTGTCCTGGGCAGTGCTGGGAAGGGTTGGATTGATTTTGGAGGGCTTTTCTGACCTCAGCAGCTCTGTGATTCTGGTTAATGCCTGCACCAGCCCCTCTGGTCCCAAGGCTTTCCCGGGTCAGTCCCGTCGGAGCCACATCACACCCGAGTGCAGTCCTCAACTTCCAGCCTCCCTTCCCTTCGCTGCCACCAGCCCTGGAATGGGGGGACAGAGCCCAGGCCCAGCCCGGGGGGGATCAAGGGATAATCCCAGCAGGTGCCATGTCCCCATCCCCAGGGATGAGGACGGGGACACTGGCGGGAGATGTCCCTCAGGGAGCAGGGGCTGTGCTGGCTGCCACCAGCGGAGGGGAGGCTTTGGGATCTGCTCCTGCCAGCCCGGAACATCCCACCCTGCGGGGCTCCAGCAGCAAACAAGCTCCCAGTGTCCTCCCTGCCTTTCCCGGGCAGCCGGAGTCCCGGCGCGGCGCCGTGGCAGGAACGCCTCCTGGCCTCCCGCCGCTCCCGGAGCTCCAACGGCCCCGGATTTTCCCTCCCTTGCATTCAAAAAGCGGAAAAAAGGGAAAATTGTGGTCCTGCAGCAGCTGCCGGGGCCCTGGGCTGGGAAGATCCCTCCCCCTCACATCCCAGGGACACAGAGCTCGCCAGGGTCCTGGTTGGGCACTGCCTTGGCTCCCTGTGGAGTGGGCGATCCCACAGAAGTGTGGGATTATCGCCTTGCTCGTGGTGGGGGTGGGGTTGGCTCTAGGACTAATGAATCATGGAATCACGGAAAGGTTTGGGCTGGAAGGGACCTTAAAGCCCATCCAGTGCCACCCCTGCCATGGGCAGGGACACCTTCCACTATCCCAGGGTGCTTCAAGCCCCGTCCAACCCGGCCTTGGACACTGCCAGGGATCCAGGGGCAGGCACAGGGAGCTGTCGCTCTCCGTGGCTGCTGCCTGTGGATGATTTTAGGCTGGGTGTTTTCAAGCACCCAAACCGTGCTGCTGTTCCCGAATCCATGGCTGGGGTATCCGGGGCTTTTCCTCACCAGCGGCCGTTCCCGAAGCTGCTGCAGCCTTGCTGTTTCCAGTCCTGTAAATCACAGAATTATGGAATCACTGAGGTTGGAAAAGCTCTCTGAGATCACCGACTCCAACCATTCCCCAGCACTGCCAAGGCCACCACCCCTGCCCCCAAGTGCCACATCCACAGGGCTTTTCAATCCTTCCGAGGACGGGGACTCCACTCCTGCCCTGGGCAGCCTTTTCCATGAAGGAATTTTCCTGTTGCAGCCTGTCAGGCTGGCTCCAGCCGTGCTGTGGCCTTGGCTCCCCGGTTCCTCGGGCTCTGCTGCCCAGGGCTGCTGGGATCGATGTTCCCGTCCGGTCACACTCCCATCCATCATCCCTCTGCTCATCCGTCAGCGCCAGAGCCTGAAGTGTCAAGTTAAGGATGGAGGTGCTGTGGGAGATGGGGAATGGATTCAGCCTCCTGGCTGCTGGAATTGCTGGAATTGACGGAATTTTGGTTCACCATTGGTTCACCAGACCACTCCCAGCGCTGTACAAGTAGGGAAGTGAGTGTCCATGGTCCTGTGCTGGGCTCAGGAGGAGTGAGGAGCCCATGGGAACATGGATTTGCCCAATCCCGGCGTGTTTTCCTCACTGGGAAGAGCTCACGCCGCAAGGCTGGGATGTGCTGGGACACTTCCTCATTGTTTTCCCTACAGGAAAGGCAGAGTGGGGACGAACCAGCAGAGTCCCTGGAGATTGGCACTTCCCTGGGACATGGGTGAGGATGTGGGATGGATTCCTGATGCCCCAGGCCTGGCAGAGTCCGGCCCCTGGCTCCGGGGAGGATTCTCCCACTTGGGAACAGGCTCTGCCCGGCGGGGGGATCAGGGACACCCCAAAGGGTCTGCCTGGGGTAGCTGCTTTTTGGGAAGGTCTTTCCAGCTTCTCCAGAGGGGATTTGGGTGCAAAGGGTGCATTTCTCTTCCCTCCACAACGCTTCCTGCACGGACACCTGGTACTGAGTGGGGACTGGGGAGCCTGAAGGCCAACTGGTGGGACTGGTGTGGACTGGACTGGTGTGGGTGGGGCTGCTGGCTCTGGGCTGTGCTGGAGTTGCCTCCCCCTGCGCCGTGGGCAGTGCTCGGGGTCCTGGCCACCACTCAGCTGCAGCTTTCCATGGAAATGTGCAAAAATTCCTGGTTTTGATCCTCGTCCTCCATCCAATCCAGCTGGAATGGGCCGGTGGGATCCAGCGGGGCTGGGGAAGATGGGCAGACAGCTGGACAGACAGACAGACAGACAGACAGACAGCGTGTGATTGCTCAAGCCACACTTCCTTAGGAAACCAGGCTAAAAATAAGCAAAATCCAGTTCTTTCCCACAAACAGCTCCAGTTGCCACAAACTGAAGCTTTTCCAGTGAAAAAAGTGTTTTGTTAGAGAATTCCCAGTTGTTCCTGCTGGAGAGAGGGAGGGAGCACTGACAGGATGGATGGAACCCCCCATCTCCATCACCTGGGGCTCACCCAGAGCTCGGGGAGCTGCCCATGGCTCAGGAAGCTGGAGAAGCATCGATATCATGGAATTCCAGACTGGTTTGGGTTGGAAAGGACCTTAAAGCCCATCCAGTGCCACCCCTGCCATGGGCAGGGACACCTCCCACTATCCCAGGGTGCTCCAAGCTCCGTCCAGCCTGTCCTGGGACATTCCTGAGCCTTCCCAGCATCTCCACGGGCCCTTTTTCCACGGCTGGAGGAACAGCTTTCCTTTTTTTTTGCAGCAAAGCGCGTAATCCACCCCCGGTTCCCTCCTCGGTGGGGGATTTCCTTCGCCTGGGGACCAGCTGAGCCCAGTGTGAGGGGGAGGGGGCTCCCAGCAGCATCCCCAGCATTCCCAAGCCTCGTTGTTCAGGCGTGGCTGGACTTCTGAGGCTTCTCCCTCATGTGTGGAGGCAGCAGTTGTGGGGTCTCGCGTGAGGGGCTGCAGCTGGCCAGGGAAGCCCTGCACGCACGTGGCAGTGGCTGAGCAGGGTGGTGGAGACAGGAACCATTTGCCATCCCATCCAGTGCTGGGGCTCCTCTCCCAATTCCCTTCTCCTGGCTCCTGCCGCTGGATGGGATGGCCCGGAGAAGTTTGGGAATGGTGGCTCCCATCCCTGCCATGCTGCGGGCGAAGCTCCTCGCCAGGAA
>VZTD01002300.1:709412-796221 GCA_013397725.1 Rhagologus leucostigma | reverse complement strand
GGCACCCATCACCCTGACCCTGTGGCACCCATCACCCTGACCCGATGGCACACATCACTCTGACCTCATGGCACACATCACTCTGACCCGATGGCACCCATCACTCTGACCCCGTGGCACCCATCACCCTGACCCCATGGCACCCATCACCCTGACCTCATGGCACCCATCACCCTGACCTCATGGCACACATCACTCTGACCCCAGGGAACACATCACCCTGACCCTGTGGCACCCATCACCCTGACCCTGTGGCACCCATCACCCTGACCCGATGGCACACATCACTCTGACCTCATGGCACCCATCACCCTGACCCCATGGCACACATCACTCTGACCCGATGGCACACATCACTCTGACCCGATGGCACCCATCACTTCCACCTGTGGTTGGTCTGGGGTTTTGGGATCCCCCATGTCACTCCCAGCACAGGCTGGACCTGTATCCATGAGAAAGCCTCTGCCTGGCAGTTCAGGGGGATGCATTGTAGGCAGAGCCCGTCCTGCTCTCCTGGTTTGGGCTGGGATAGAGTTAATTTTCTTCCTGGAGCTGTGGTGGGTGATAACTCAGAGACGCTTCGGGCTGGAGACTTATTTATCTTCTGAGACTGCATCTCCTGATCTCTCAGCTCGGTGCTGGGAGGAGTTCTGCTCCAAAAATCATCGGGAATCATGAACCAATTAACTCTGGAAAGTTATGTTGGCCCAGTTTTTGAAGTCTGCTTTGATTCCCTGCCTGCTGTGGCTGTTAATCACCATTTAATGCAGCTTTCAGCATTTTTATCATCATTTTATCTGCCGTAATTTATTGTGTGTTACCTTAACAGAGGACGCATTTTCACGTGTTGAATGTCTCTACGTAGGAAACCCCAGCTCTGATGCCTCTCAAGTGCCAGTTGTTTTATTAATTAAAAATGAAAAATTATCAGTTTAATAGAGAGGTAAAAGGGTTTTATCCCTCCTCCAGGGCACACAGTCTCCTCTGGAAATCCCAGTTCCTTCTGAGGCTCCCCCACTGCCGTGTCCTGTACCTGCAGGCACTGCTCGGCATTCCCACGGTGCTCTCTTAAGGTCAATAAGAATTAACTGTAAATTTAATTAGAGTTCCTAATGTTTGTGCTAAAGTGGGGCATAACAAAGCCGGCTCTGCTCTTTGCCAGTTTAAGCCAGATCTGGAGGGAGCTGGGCGTTATCAATAATTAACCGGGGTAATTCAGGGGAAGTATTAGGGAGTTAATGAAAATGTGAAATGTGTAATTATCGCGCGAGGAGCTGGAAGTGCTTGGGCTGCTGAGGAAGAGAAGGTGTTGCACCATTAATGCTTGGAGGCTGCTGTTCCCAGCAGGATCCCGGGATGTCCCTGGGATGGGAAGGTCCCTGCACCCCATCACAGGCACAGGAGCCACTGCCCCAGCTGGGAGCAGGCGAGTCCCTGCCCCAGCCTGGGCTTTTATTAAAACTTCTGTTAATTACACGGTAATTAAGCCGTGAGCGGTGTGGTTGGTGGTAATTAATGAGGCGCGGCTCCCCTGTGCTGTGCCCTGGGATGGGTGCAGGGACTGCTGGTGTGGATGAGTGGGGTCCTGGGGATCCCTCTGCCCCACAGAGCCCTTAGGGATGGCCCTGGCACTGGGGGGCTCAGCCTGGCCCCGATGTCCCTCTGCAGGAAGGAAGGGACAGATAAGAGAGGTTTTCCAGAGGAGTTGTGCCTGCGCCATCCCTGGAAGTGTCCAGGGCCAGCTCGTGGTTTAACGTGGACTCTCCAGGGTCTCCCATCCCAAGTGTTTGCTGTTGGTAATAAACAATTTATTGTTTATTATCGAGGGACTGGTTCAGGCCCTCAGCCCAGGTTTGCTGAGAGGGTTGGGGTCGGGTGAGGATGAGGAAGGAGCCGTTCAGAAGCTCCGGAGGCATCCAGGGAAGCACCGCAGGGATGCCTCAGGAAGCTGCCAGGAGAAGCTGGTGGAGCAGCCTGGAAAACCCTGTGGCACTTTGTGAGTGGGATTAAAGTTGAGGATGCTGGGCTGGCCGGGAAGCCCCAGCAGGAGGGTGGAGCTGTGGTGTGCTCCCAGAGGATCCGGAGCTGTGCCGTTGGGTTTTCCTTGGCTCTGGATGAGCCCAGGGAGGGGACAGGCGTGGGTCTAATCCTGGTTTGGGAAGGTGTTTCCCAGCAGGAGCTCTGTCAGTCAGCCTCTGGTAAGTGCTGTTATTCGGGGTGGGAGGGAAAAGGTGCAGGAAAGGATGGGAAAAGCACCCGTGGCTGCCCTGGGATTCACGGGCATCCCGCTGGTGCTAAACAGAGGGGCCGTGCTGCCAGGTGAGGACACCAGGGACAGGAAGTGGCTCTAAAAACGCTGGCACTGTGCAAAAATTAAAATAAAAAGGGGGGGGGGAAGCCACAAGTGGCTTCTGCCTCTTGTTTGGGGGAAGGAGCTGTGGGGGCCCAGCGTCGCTCACAAATGCTTTTAATAAAGTGTTCTTTCCTGAGTCCAGGGGAAAAAATCCCAGAAACCTCAAGCTTTTCCCATTACATAAGGAGCAGATGCTGCTGGGCAGAGCCCTGACTCGGCCCAGCACAGCCCTGTCCCTGTCCCCGGCTGCCGTGGGGACCCGGCTCCCTGCCAGGCACAACCCCCGAGCAGTGGGATGAGGGTCCTGGAGAAGCTGTGGCTGCCCCTGGATCCCTGGAAGGGTCCCGGGCCAGGCTGGACGGGGCTTGGAGCAGCCTGGGATAGTGGAAGGTGTCCCTGCCCATGGCAGGGGGTGGCACCGGATGATCTGTGAGGTCCCTTCCCAAACATTCCAGGATCCTGTGATTCTTCTTGGAGGTGGTGGAGGAGGGTGTGGAGGGCAGTGGGGCAGGTGCCTGTGCTGGTGGCAGGGAGGACCCGCTCTGTCACACAGGGTGACACGGCTGGGTAATTTCTGCGGCAATTAATGCCTCATTAAAGTGCACGAGGGAACAATCAGAGCAGTGAATTTTACCCAGCACAATGGCTGGGCCCTCAGGGTTTTTCTGCCTTTCTTTTGGAAAAGAAACAGTCTTTTTCTGGCTTTAACTGCTCCCTGTCTGGAGGCAGAGGAGGAGGGAGCCTTGGTGGGCATCTCCATTCCCAGCTGGTGCTTGGGCATCACCCCCGTGATGGGATTTTCCTCTGCAATCCCACGGGGCGAGTTGGAACCTCCAGGACATGAAACCTGACTGGAGGCTGGGATGAAAACCAGCTCCGTCCCAAAACCGGTGTGTTGAGATGCCCATCACCCGCTGAAACTGGGGGCGAGGAGAAGGGCAGGAGGGATTTCCAGGGCTGGGAAGGGGTTTTGAGGGAATTCCAAGGGGGAACAGCAGCCTGCAGGTGCCCTGTGGATGCCGCTGGTGGGGCAGAGTGACAGGGAGTTCCTTCCCAGGGACAGGCTCTGGAGGGGACGAAGGGGATGCTGAGATGAGCAGAGAGACTGGAGCACGGGGGCTCCTAGGAAGGATTTTGAAGATGAGGAGGTGACCAGTGGGGTGTGACAAGGTGGGGCAGGAGGGAAAGGGGAGAGGTGGCTGTGGTTGGGAAGCCCCTGAGTGTTTCTGGCCGGGTTTAGGGCTTGTTCCCGCTTGTTGTGGTATCAGATGGGAGCAGCTGAGCCCTGACCGTGTCCCTCTCTCTCCTCAGGAGCCTGATGCCACGGACTCTGGAGGGACAGATCACCATGGAGAAGACCCCCAGCTACTTTGTCACCAAGGAGGCCCCGCGGCGCATCTACAACATGTCCCGGGACACGAAGCTGATCGTGGTGGTGCGCAACCCCGTCACCCGCGCCATCTCGGACTACACACAGACCCTCTCCAAAAACCCCTCCATCCCCAGCTTCCAGGCCCTGGCCTTCAAAAACCTCAGCACGGGACTGATCGACACGAGCTGGAGCGCGGTGAGGATCGGGATCTACGCCAAGCACCTGGATAACTGGCTGCAGTACTTCCCGCTCTCCAAATTCCTCTTCGTCAGCGGGGAGAGGCTCGTCAGCGACCCTGCCGGGGAGATGGGCCGTGTCCAGGACTTCCTGGGGCTCCAGAGGGTGGTGACGGACAAACATTTCTATTTTAACGAGACCAAGGGCTTTCCCTGCCTGAAGAAGCCGGAGGGGGGAAGCAAACCCCGCTGCCTGGGGAAATCCAAGGGGCGGCCGCACCCCAAAATCGACGGGCAGGTGGTGCAGCGCCTGCGGGAGTTCTACAGACCCTTCAACATGAAGTTTTATCAGATGACAGGGCAGGATTTTGGGTGGGACTGAGCCATCCCCAGGGCACGCTGCTGGGCTGGCACCTGGACTGCCAGGACCGTGGTCCGGGGATGCCCGTGGTCATCGTGGTCCAGGGATGCTCGTGGGCACTGTGGTCTAGGGATGCCAATGGTCACTGTGGTCCAGGGATGCCCGTGGCTGCCATGATCCAGGGATGCCCGTGGCCACCGTGGTCTAGGGATGCTCGTGGTCACTGTGGTTGAGGGATGCCCATGGTCACTGCGGTCCAGGGATGCCCGTGGCCACCCCACCAGCACCCTCCTCCCTTCGTTCTAATTTATATCGGACCTTTTGCGGCAAGAAACGGACTTTTCTGGAGTAGAGAGAAATATTTAAGAAATAAAACCACAGATGAGCCCTCTCCCCTCCTCGAGCAGATTAAATATTCTTCCATATAAACCTCTCTGATCTCTGTTAACTGCGAGCACTCCGGGTGGCAGGTGGGAGCGTGGGTTTGTGCGCATGGGGGTGACGGATCCACCATCCAAATAAAACCTTTGGAAACCACTTGGCCTCTGGGGCAGGCAGCCAGTGGGGTTTTGCTAAACCAAGTTCTGGGGGTGACAAAGTCACTGGCGGCCAGGGGACGGCTGGGCAGCAAACCCCAGTCCTGGGAGATGTTTTGCGGACAGAAAAGAGTCCGTAGGAATTTCCCAGCTGAGCAAAACAATGAACAGCAGCAGTTCTGAATAAACGCCAGGTCCAGGCTTAGGGAGAGGGAGTTGTGAATCACCTTCCCCCGTTCCTTGAGTGGCCCAGCTGAAAGAGCAGGGCCTTTCTAACCCTTAGGAGGAAAACTTCAGCTTCTCCCCAGTTTACCCAAACTCTGCCCTTTCAGTTCAGTAATCTCAGTTTTTCAAGCCCGCAGCCATCGAAGGTCATCACGGGAGGCTGCAGAAATTACTTTAATCTGCACTAACTAGTTTTCCCTTAATTAAAGATGGGGAAAACATTTAATTAACCTCTAAGATCTTATTAGTGACTTGTATTTGTCTCTTTAATGAGCTAATTATGAGTTTTGAAGGGCCCTCAGGCCCTGCATTGTTTGCAGATATGCTTTGGCTGCGGTTTCTTCCATCAGGCAGCATCCCAAACCTGCATCCCAGAGCTGACCGTGCTGCCGAGGTGCCTCCTCTCCTCACTGCTGCTGCTGCCTGGGCATGGCGAGGGAAGCAGGTACCACTTCTGGGATGTACAACGGGCCCCATCCCATTTCCTCCCAGCTCCGGGGTGGTTTCACACCCCCACCTGGTGCTTTATCCCTCACAGTTCCCCCCGCTCCCACATCCCGGGTCCTGGCACCTGCCCCTGGAGGTGAGGTTTGTTTCCTGTCCCACGCTCCGGGCTGCAGGTGAGGTTGGACACGTGCAGGGACAGCTTAAGCTGACGTCGGAGTGAAATGCAAGCAGGTGCCTGTTCCTGTGAGGAGAGAGGCCATCGAGGTGACGGTCCCTGGGGGCTTTGTGACGGGCATGGAGCGGGATACTGCCAAGGAAGAGTGAGAGGAGATGAAACCAGGATCGGTTTTGTGCTGGTTGAAATCCCACAGCCCTCGGAGTGATGCAGCTGTTGCGGGGATGGGCTCAGCACCCCGTGCCCGCTGCGGGGTCCCCTGGCTGTGTCCCCCCCCCCCAGCCTGTGACCCCCGGCCATCGACCAGCGGAGGTGGGATGGGCTCAGCATGCCATGCCCAGTGCGGGGTTCCCAGGCCGTGTCCCCCCAGGTCTGTGATGCCCTGGGCAGCACCAGCCAAGGAGAGATGGACTCAGCACCCCGTGCCCACTGTGGGGTCCCCCGGCCGTGTCCCCCCAGGCATGTGACCCCCGGCCCCCGCCCCACCGGGGGTGGGATGTCGGAGCGGCTGGAGCCCCTTGTCAGCCTCGCTGGCAGCTCCGCATGATGGACTGCGCTCTGCTTGTTTAGGTTTTGTTTCCAGCCACGACATTCGACCAAATTATTCTCCACGAAGGGCTTTAAAGTTTCCCAAGTGCCTGTGAAAGCCTGGAAACGCTGATAGTGATCCTATTTCTCAGCTGAGTGACTGCATTCAGCCCCAGCCATATTGATATGCAAAACGTTAAGGGTCCCGGCTCTAAAGATGGTTTCTGTCTGCCCTGTGAAAGGGAACCATACTTTTTTAAAGCCCGGCCCTTTCTAAAGCCGCACAATACCATATAGACTACGCCATTTAAAGCATCTGAAGCGACCCAAAATGTATTGAAAGCTTGCTTTGCAGACTCATTAAGACTACTCAATAGGTTCTGGCAAATACCGTGCCAGGGCTGACCGCACGGATTAAGACTTTTGAAGTGTTACACAAACCCCCTGCTTAAACTAATTGCTGCCCCGCAGCTCACGAGGTCAAGTATTTGTATTCATTGCCTCCGAGAGGAGCCACTTATGGCTCTGTCCAGGTGAAGTCTGCACTTCATTAGATCAAGACAATAAAAGCAGCTTTGGTAGGAAGGGGATGAAATCTCCCTGCTCCTGCTCTGAGCCAAGCACAGGCTTAAGTCCACCTCGGCGGAGTTTGGGGTCGTTTGTGGTGCTTTCAAGAGCTCCAGTGGAGCGATGTGCTTCCAAGAGAAGTGTTTCGGTGCGGGATGGTGACAGCAGTGACAGCAGCCCTGGCCCACTCGTGCTGTCGTGGAGGGTTCAGCTTGAGAGAGGTTTCTTGAAACTCCCAGTGCTCGCTGAGCACTTCGCCACTGTGACTTTCATTCTCCAGGGTCATGGAATCCTGGAATGGTTTGGGTTGGAGGGACCTAAAAGCCCATCCAGTTCCATCCCCTTTCCATGGGCAGGGACACCTTCCAGTGTCCCAGGGTGCTCCAAGCCCCGTCCAGCCTGGCCTTGGACACTCCCAGGGATGGGGCAGCCACAGCTTCTCTGGGATCCCCATCCTGTGAGGAATTGATCTGAAACTCCCACAGAGGCTCAGGGACAGGTGTCACTGCTGGACCTCCCTGCTCAAAACCTCTGAGAATAAAGTTATAACGAGGATGTTGAGCTGTGCTGATGTTTTCTGGGACAGAGGGAATTTGGGCAGCTGCTTGCTCAGGGGACGATGGCAAAACACCCTGTGCTCGTGGAGCTGGAAAAATGCCTCTGGAGCACCAGGTTAATTGGGGAAGTGCCAGAGCAACAGGATGATGGAGATCCAGCTTTGCAGCCAAGTATGAAATGAAGTTTTCATCCCCGTCTCAGTTAACCAAAGTTTCCATTTCTAGCCCCAATTTTGTTTTGAAAATCCAACTATCCAAAGTTTTGTGGTTCCTGTGCTCTGGGCCTCCGTCTCCATTCCACTCCATAAGCCAGGAAGAGCAGGGCTGGAAGAGCTTTCCAAAATTTTTTTATTTACTCCTTTTTCTGTTATACCAGATTTAGGAGGACAGAAGAGAAAGAACAAAAATAGGGAAGGGGGAAAAAAAAAGCTCCAAAAGCAAGAAGTTAAAACTTCCTTGCTTTTGCATGGGTCTGGAGATGAGGAGAGCAGCAGTGCTGATTTTCAGCTCATTTAATCTCGAATGTTTATGACCTGTAACAGGGAAAGTCGTGCCCATCCCTGAAAAGGCCCATCCGTCCCCACTCCCGTTCCCTGCTGCCATGTGCGTGGCCACACCTGTCCCACACGGCATTCCCCAGGTGAGGCTCGTGCTGCCAGGCACCTGCGGGCTATAAAAGCTGGGAGGGCGCACTGGAGCCTCCCTGCAGGATCTGCCCCAGCTCTGGAGGGTGCAGAGGCTGTCCCTGCTTAGGGAACAGGAGCTGGCGCTGGCTGGTAAGTGGGGGCTGCTGCCAGAGTGCTGGGCATCCTGCCTGCTGTTTTTGGGGGCTGCAGGGCCAGGGAGGAGTTTGGGGATGGAGCAGCGTGGTTGTGTGCAGCCATTGTGTGCAAATGCCAAATTTATGCTCTGACTGGAAACAGCAACACGTTGCCTCGCTTAATTAATTTATATCACTCGAAAGAATAAATTGATGCCTTTCTGGCAGGGTTCCCCTGGCAGGAGATGAGCCCCAGGCCCGAATTGTGTACCCCTCATCAGTACATGGGATGGGGCACTGCCACCACCGCTCCTTCCCCAGGGAATGGGAACACATGGAGCAAGCAGGAGGAGGGGGATGGCCAGAGCCTTTGGGGCTGGCTGGTGGTGATGCCACAGCTGGTATTAGAGGAGAGAATGGAGCTATAAGGGCTGATCCAGCCCCATTTTTCCCAGTTTATGTGGCTGGGGAGTGGTGGTGTACATCATTAAGCCGATGCTCCCACAGCCAGCTCTGCCCCAGCGCTGCCATCCATGCTGGCAGCCACGCCTGGAAATCAACAGGGACGGAATCTCCCCCCTTTTTTTTCTCCTTTTACTCTGAGTTTAAACTTCCATCTGATGGCTGATTGCTGAAGCCCCCCCCCCGGCAGCCGCAACACGCTGCTGGCAGATGCCAGCGGGAAGGAAAGTGTGAGGGATGGAGGGCAGCGGGAGAGAGGCCGGGAAACTGGGAAACGCTCCTGGTGGGGATGGGAAAGGGGCCTGTGCAACAGCCAGCCTTTAATTAAGGGTCTTTAAAGAGCTTTCCCAGCTGGTTAACATTGCCTTGCCATATTGGAGTGGTTTAGAAGCAATGCTCCTCGGGAATGACTCCCTTCCTGTCAGCCCTGGGCGTGTGTGACGGGTCCCGGTCCCTCAGCCCTTTGGAAAAATGGGGCAGAGAAAAACGGGTCCATGCCTTGGTGGGGAGGACAAGGAGCCCTGCACCTTCCCAGGGAAGAAGCTCATTTTTCTGTGCTGGTTGCAAACCCAAATGTCTTTAACGCAGCCCTCGCAGCCCCTGGAGCACTTGGAGGGGGATGCGTGCCGGGGGGCACCGCCAGGGGCTGGAGGGGACAGTGTGTGTCGCTCAGCACCCAAACGCTGGACTGGGAATGCCTGATCCAGCCCTGGGGCGGATACTGGTGACAGGAATCAGCCCTGGGCTGTGGGAGGTCTGAGGGCAAAGCTGCACCTGAAGTGCAGGAGCTCCTGTGGGATCCCGGAACGGGGTGATGGGGGTGCCATGGGGCACCCAGACCTCCTCTGGAGCTGGTGGCTCTGTCCTGTTTCTCCTGCTGGAATAAGCCTGCAGGAACGAGCTTTGGAGTGACAGCCTTTCCCTCCTGCCAGCTGGGGACAGCTGGCACATAAACCTGCCCTGAGGTGACACTGCTGAAACTTCTCAGGGACTCGTCCCACCTCTTTTAGCTTTCTCTGCTCACCCAGATCCTCCCAGAGCCTTTCGTTTCTTCATCCCATTCTAGAACTGCGCTGTACAAAATCCTCCTGGAGGCAAGAGCAGAGCTGCCCACGGGCCGTGAGAGTGGGATGGGGACTGTGGGGTCCTGTCCCTGTTTCACCAGGAGATTTATTGGTGCCTGAAACCTCCTGCTGGGGTTTCAGCCTCCAGCTGCATTTGCAGAGGAGAAGGTGATGCAAAGCCAGCTCCAAGTGTGCTGAGAGCGTTTTGCTCCAAGGCAAAAATCCCCCTTTTCCAGAAAAGCATCTCCTGACCGCTGGAGCAGGGAGCATCCCTGCGGTTTGCTCCCCTGGTCCCTTCATCCAAGCTGGGGCTGAGGGATGCGCAGCTGAGCACCATCCACCACCTCCTCCTCCTCCTCCTCTGCATGTCCCAGCCTGGCCACAGCATTCCCAGCTTGAGGTTCCCCACTCCGTCAGCTCCAAGGACATGGATAGTGCTGGGGCTCCCTCTGCTCCCACAGCCTGCTTTTATCTCTGGAAAAAATCCTAATAAAAGCCAAAAGGCAACTTTAATAGTGTAATATTAGAGAGGGCTGGGAGGGAAAGGCTCCTGCCTGGGGCCATGGCACAGCTGGGGTCCCAAGCATGGATCCACGCTTCCATTTAGGGATGTGCGGGGAAAATGGGGGAAAAACAAATTAAATCAATGTTTTCTAGGCTTGGCTGATGTGTGCTGTGCTCAGGCAGGAGAGGACAGGGAAGGGCAGCCCAGGCTGAGTCTCCTGTTACCTTTAGGACGGGTATTGGGATTATTCAGTCTGAGGAAAGCCCAGCTATGAAGCTGCCTGTGGAAGGTGTGATCCTTGGGATCCTGGTGCAGCCTCCCAGGGATGGGCATCCCTCAGCACAGGGCACAACCAGGCAGCAAAATGCAGGCACAGGCTGGACTAACCGGCGGAAAACAGTCCAAGTCCGGAGAGGCTTCGCAATAATTTCCACATTCCGTAATTTTTCTCAAGAGGGGAAGAGAGGCAAGCCTGGAATAATTACCCACACAAGCAGCCATTGAAACGTTCTGTGCTGCGAGTACTGATCACTTACTGTACTTAACAAGACAATTTTGGCTCTCGGCGCATAAAAGCAAGCAATGATTAAAGCTCTTGTTTGCAGGATCCATGAGCCAAAGCACAAAAGTCTGTTGCTAGATCCAAGTCTGGACTTGGCAACCGGCTCCTGCACGGGGAGTGAGCCAAGGTGGAGCGGCTGTGCTCGATATCTGTGGGGTTTGGGATGCTGGGGAGTGCTGCAGTGCTGGTCCCCCCATCCTGCTGATTCCAGGTGTGTGGGGGTGACTTGTGCTTCCAGCCCTGGGGGTGAGCTGGGATGTTTTGCAGGGAGTGGAAGGTGTTGCAGCTCTTTGGGGCTGGGAGAGGCTCCCTGGCAGTGGGAAGAAGCAGGTGCTGAGCTGGAAATGGGGCCGGTGGGTGTCTGCTGCTGTCTCCCTGTGGAGCAAGGGGGTATTTGGGAGGAATCTGGGAAGGCACAAGGCCCTGGTGTGTGCAGGCAGTGCTGCAAAGTGACTGCAGAGCCTCTGGCACCTTGTGCTGCCTGGATCTGAGGATCCCAGGCTGAGGATTCCGGGTTTCCATGGAGTCTCAGACTCCAGCTAAACTGAAGGAGCTGTTCCCTGGTGAGAGGCCGTCGGGATATCATGATTGCCCACGGGTAGAAGTGCTGAAAGCGTCCTTTGTGCTGTGCTGGGCACCGCCCTGCTCGGAAATGCTGCCCCGAGATGACCTGGGACCAGCAGGGCCAGAGCTCGCAGCATCACTGCGGGTGTTACTGCAGCATCTGTGGGGATTCCTGATAAGGGACATTCTCCCAGCCTGGCTTCCTGGCTGACACATGAGTTTGATGCAAGGTTATCCCCTCTGGGCAGTGATATTTTGACAGCTAAGCCCAGAGGAGTTGGCTGTGAGTTCCAGTCAGTCCCACATGTTCCACGTGATGCTGAGGTCTCCCCTAAACCCAGGCACTGGTGCCCTGCAGGGATGGGCAGCCCTGCGACACGCAGGGGAGGCTCTGCTGCAGCACAGCCCCATCTGAGGGGCTTTGTTTTACCATGAGGGTCTTCATGCTGCCGATGTCAGTGGTGCAATGTCCGGTGTGAGTGTGCCAGGATGGAATCTGAGTGTTGATGTTCCTTCATGGCTCTGCACTGGGCTGCTGGGAGAGCTGCTGGTGTGGGATGAGCTCTGCCTGGGGTGGGCAGGCAGCTCCAGCATTGCTGGTGGCAGAGGGAGCTGGGAATGGATTTGAGCGAGGCCACTGGCTTCTTGCTGGCATAAATCAGCCTTGTTTGGTTCAGCACAGCTGCGTGATTGAGACCAGGTCAAGATCTGGTTCAGATCTTCCTCCCTTGCTTGTTAAGCTCCCGTCCTTGAGGACAGTGTGGGCTCACCTCGGAGGGAAGATAAATGAGTCCCAGTGTAGCAGCACTAAATCTATTCAGCCTTGTGCTGGGCTTTCCAGGGCTCTCTGTGCTGCAGGACAGGGAAAGCATCCAGGGAAATCCTTGGGACAGCTGAGAGACCCAGCTCTGTACGGAAGCATCATGTAGAGTCCCCTCCGGCCTTTCCCCTGGAAAAAAAGCAAGAATTCAGATGTTGAATAAATTCCACAGACATTACCTATGCTAATTGAGTGACAGCTTGTACAGGGCTGCTACTGCTGCCTTCTCAACCATCAAACCAAATCAGGTCCTTGCAGAAAGCTTTTACTTCAAGCAGTGACCTCCTGGCTGTCCTGGAGCGCTGAGGGTGCTGTGGGGTCCAGCTCCTGGTGTGGCCGTGTCCCTCGGGTGCCTCTGCTCCAGCTTGGATGCAGTCGAACAGTTGCTTTCTGTTAAAGTCCTGGCATTAACTGGAAGCATCCCATGGTGGGCACAGGGCTGCATCCCGTGTCCCTGCAGCATGGGCCATCCTGCCAGCCCAGGGCACAGCTGCCACCAGGACCCACTTGGGAGCTGCACTTGGCTTTCTTGGCTTCATTTTAGATGGAAAAGAGCATTTCTGGAGCAGACCTGGCAGCCCTGGAAGGGCCCTGGCAGATGGGCACCTTCATCCATGTCCCTGCTCTCTTGGATGAGTTGTGCTTGTTGGAATTATTTACTGCACTGGTCGATAAACACTCTGGGCAGTGGGCTGTATTTCATGAACACCACACTCTACATGTGCCTGCTGTTATATTTCAAGAGCATAAATAACAGTGGGGCAGCAGCAGAAATTAAAACCAAACACACAGAACGATTTACACCCAGAATTTTTCAACACAGAAAGGAAGCAAAAAACACCCCTGGACTGTGCCCCTCACTTAAACCTTGCTCCTGCCTTTCCTGGGGTGCTGCTGCCTCTGGCTTTGGTCCTGCCTCCAGCTGAGGGGATATTGGCTGTTTCCCACCAGCACGGGGAAGCCACCTGCTTTCCCCACATCCCCTTGTTGTGTGGGGACACGGTCCCAGGCTGGCTGGTGCCATGTGCCATTCAAGAGCCCCCCCTTGGCACATCCCGCCTGCCATCGGCAATGCCACCCCGGTGTTTGTTTTCCTAGCGAGGGAAGCATCCAGCAGCATGTGCTGCAGTCTCCAGGTTGTTTGTTTTCCTTTAAAATGCAATATAGATCTAATTAGATGAAAACAAACTCTCCTGAAGAGCGGGGTTATTCAGAGCAGGCAGCCAGGGCTCCGTTCCCTTCCCTCTGGTAGAGTTTAAGCGTTTCCCCCGCATCGGTGACGCAGCCGTTCCTCATAAATCAGCGGAGGTAGGAGCACATTTGCTCCCCTGGCTTTGAAGAGGCGTCAGATCTCCGAACAGAGGCTTCTTGCTGGGTGATCCTCCGGGGCTGGTTCTCATTTCCTTGTAGGAGGTGGGTCTGGAGCCCATTTTGTGCATTTGGGAAGGCTGGCGGGGGGGAAGGGGGAGGAAAATGAATGACTTTGCTTCGTTGACAAAAAAAAAGCCTTGACACCACGAGCACTGTGCCCCATTAACGTCCCACTGACACAATTATTTACCAGGAAGACGCAGATATTGATTTGGCAGGAACTGCACGTGCCATGGCGGGGCTGGGGCTGAATGGCTCCATAAACCAAACGTGGGCTCCCTGCTATGCTGGGATTGAGTCTGGTCCTGCCTGGGCTAAGGCCACATCACTTGAGGCACTGCTGTGGCTTTCACCCCTCTGGTGTCGCTGCTGGCTTTGCCACATGCCCAGAGCCATCAGGTGATGGCACTGAGGGCTGCTGCTCGTGGTCCTTGGGAAGAGCCTCTGGGCAGTCAGTCTTTGGGGGAGCCACCTCCCAGGTGGATGGGGATGAATGGTGGTACTGGAAAGGGAAGCTCCTGTGGTCAAGGGATTGCATCTTCTGCATTTTAATAGACAAAAAACTGCCAGGATGAGGCATCAAGTGCTCCAAAAATTGAGGTTTCCTGTTCCGTTCTGGCCAGGTTTTATGCCTTGAAGAGAAGGTGTTAATGCACACCAGTGGCACAAGGCTGTCCCAGCCATGCTCACACCCCTCCCAAATCTCTCCTGGCCTGCATTACCTGGGAAAGGCTTAGAGATCCATCCCTGCACAAGCTTCAGCTCTGTGTTATGGCCAGGTCGCTTGAAAATGAGGCATTTCCATCACCTCTGTGGCAGCCTCTGGATGTGCCTGGGCTGTGAGGTGCTGAACACTAAGGTTGGATGCCCTTTGGCTATGCCCTGGGAGACACTTCCACCTGGGAATGACTTGGGTGCTCCCCCTGGGGAGCATCGCTGGCCGCAGCCAGATCCGCTGCAGTCATCCAGGCAGCAATAAACTCCCTGGAAGAATTTTAAGGAATTCATCTGGCAGGTTTTGAAAGGTAATTGTAAGACGAAGGTGGAGCTGGAACATTTCTGCTGCGCTGGGCCGTTTGCAGCGAGGAGCTGGCAGCAGGAGAGCTGCTGAGTGAGGAGCCGGCGCTGCCATATGGAGCTCTGCTCTGGCTGCTCGCTCACGAAAAACTCAGCCGGGGCCAGGGCTTGGCAGCCCCGCAGCACAGAGCCCCTGTGTGTGAATAAATGTTACTCCTCGGCATTACTCGGTGCTACAGTATCCGGCTGCAGGCAGAAGGAGCCGCGATTTGGCCCCGCTTCAGCAGAGCACTTGCACACGAGCTCAAGGAGCAGCACACGAGTGACTCCCCGGCAGAAATCTCGTGCTTAAACATGCTCTCTGCTGGGTCTGAGCTTTCATCTGACTTGACTTTTGTGCCCTGGATCGCCCTGGGCTTTCCCAGTGGAGGCAGCCTCCTGCACGCCTTCCATGTCTCCATTGAGTCTGGCTGAGGCAGGTTTGTGAAGGGTAATTTGGGATGTGCTGAGGAAGGTGGCAATGGGGAGGCTGAAACAGGCTGGCAGGGCTGCAGCTTATTTCTGGTGATAAGAGCAAGGAAGGAGGAAGAAGAAACTCACTGGAATTGGAATACTGGGCATTTCAGAACGATAAAGCAAAAAAAGCCCAACCAAAACTGATTTTAAGCATAAATAGTCTGTGAGAGTTTGTAGTCATCAGGTCCTACGGAATGTGAGCATGGAAGATGAGATGAGGAAAGCGTGGAGTGCAGGAATGAGGTCATTCCGCTGCTGCTAGGTGGGAGATGCCTTGGAAGGGAATCAGACCTGAAGCCTGGAAATCCCAAACCCATCCCTTGCATCCCAGCCTGGTTCCCTGCTGCCTCTTTGAAACCATGGGTTTGTGGCTGCCCATCCCTGGCAGTGTCCAAGGCCAGGCTGGATGGGGCTTGGAGCAACCTGGGAGAGTGGAAGGTGTCCCATGGCAGGGGTGAGACATGAGCTTTAAGATCCCTTCCATCCCAAACCATTCCATATTTATCCATAAGATGGGATCCTGAGCTGGAGGGGTTTCCACCTGCACGGCGACAGCTGCTCCTCTGCCCCTGCCCTGATCCTTAATCGAACTTGAGCTGCGTGGAGCTCCATCAGGGGCACGTTTGGCCTCCAGCCTCCTTACACAAGTGCCAGTTCCCCCTTTGCTTTCATAAACAGGGAGTTAAGTGCATCAGGGAGCGCCGTGACCCGGGACAGCGACCGTACGGGAGAGCTCCAGAAAGGAAACACTAATGGAGAGCAAGACAAGAGCAAACCCAAAAGAACAGAAGAAACCCTTGTTAGATCCGAAGCGCGGGGCCGAGCCGGTGGGTCTGGAAGTAGTTAGAGCTGTACAGCACGCAGAAGTCTGTAATATTTTATTCCAGGGATATATATTTCCGGGACAAGTTGTTAGATTGACCTCTAGTGTTCATTTTCTTAAGGGAGAATTTTGTGATCCAGTCCTGTTTTGATCAAGGCTCGTACCTTTGCACTTTGAACAGGCTTTGAGGGGAGGTTTTGTTTTTCTAATGGATAAACCCTCCAAATGTCAGTGTGGGTCTGCAGGAGTTTTCTAACGAGCTGCCTGAGAGGCAGCCAGGAGGGCTGTGGAAATGTTGACACACGATTCCCTCGGAAGGGCTGGATGCAGTCCTGGCTCTCGGAGGCAGTGGGAGCCTTGCCACCGCCAGGCCGAGGCCAAACGCTCAGCCAGGAGATCAAAGGTGGATTTGTGCTGGAAAGTTTAGCTTGGACGGGCCCTTCGGATTTCTCTGGTGCTCCCCTCACTGAATTCCGTGGTGAGGGAAAAATTTGATTTACTCTAAGATCCTAGTTTTCTTTTACAGCCACCCCCATATGTCTTTGGGAATTATATCCCAAGTTTTCCTCCTTATGAACTCCACATACAGGGATCAAGCTTTAGACTTGGTTGGAAACTGGAGGTTGGAAGGGTTTTTCCCAGTATTGTCACTGGGAGATGCTCATCCCATGTCCCCTAATTGGTACTGCTCAGTATCATGTGTCTCCAACTGAAATCCAGATATAATTTGGGTTTGGAATCATGGATTTGAATGGCTGGAAGTGTCTGAATAGCTGCCAACAATGCTAAATATCTTCTTTTCTTCCCCCCTCAACGCATTCTTCCTCTGTGTCAGGGAGCTGTCACTAAAACTATTTTTAATTGTTGTATGTTTTAATTCATGATGTTTTGTTGGAAAATATTCATCACTTGTTTGCTCAGAGAGGGAGGAGGAAATTCTAGTCTTGGGGAAAGTGATGAAAATCCAAGTCATTTCACTGAGCTCACATTATTTTGGAATTATGTGCAGGAAAAGTTATTCTCTATAGCCTGAAGGCTCTAAAAAGAATCATTTTGAATTTCTACAGTCTTAGGCAAGTTAAACAGCAGACTGAGAGCTTTAAATCTTGGTCAATCAAAGTGTGAGCTTCAAAAAAGTGAGAAAGTCAAAGGAAAAAAGCCTTGTGTCAGTATTTTCAAGCAGTGAATTCCTATACGGGCGTCTTATTCTGCCTTTTTGGTACAAAAATTACAGCGAATGGTTAGTTTTGGGATAAGTTTCCTTGCGAATTATTCACTGAAAATAAACTAACTACTTAGTGATGAACCAGAAGGGCTTAGATTTCAGCTGTGGTGTTTCTCCTGTGCCGTAACTCTGCCCTGGCACCTGAGGGGAGCTGATTTTGGTGGAGGGGTTGGTGCCGATGGCTCGTGTCCCTCTCTGGGTTGTGCTGTGTCCGTCGCGTGACGTTCCTGCTCCACCACTGCTGCAGAAGGGATTCATTAGCGGTGGAATCACGAGGAATTGAGCCTGCTGACGAACAGGCACCCAGACACTGCCTTGGAGGGAGAGGAGCAATGCCGTGCCGGGCTCCAGGCCTGCAAATGCCATTCCCTCCCTGCCCGTGGGAAGAGCAGCTACGTGGCCCACAGAGATTTATACCTTAAAAAAAAAGCTTTTCTCTTTTTTTTGGTCTTTGCCAGCAATGGAGCTTTTCTTGTGCAGAGAGAGCTGTTGGCATCTCCAGCAGAGCCCTTGGCACGTGGTCCTGTTTGCTCACACCCGTGTTGGGGTCTGAGCTCCCTGCAGGCTTGTGCTGCTGCCACGTGCATGCACCAGCCTCAGCTCCCAGCATCTTCCCTGGCCCAAAGAAGGCAGAATTAGCCCAGGTTAGGTGGGAACCAGCCACGGGTCATGTTAATTTTACAACAAAGCTCTGGATTGCTGTTTTTCCATGCAGGAGGTGGTCGTGGTGCTGCTCGGAGCGAGGAAATCCCACTGAAACAGCACTGGGATGGTTCCAGTGCTGGGGACCAGAGTGGGGGAGAACCAGGGCAGAGTGAGAGCTGAACAAAGACTCGCTGGGGTGCTGGGGAGAAATTTAGATTAAATATCCCTGAACGCACTGAGCACTTGTTGGCTGCATCAGCACCTGCATTGCTGCTGCTGAAGATGTCCATCGTTACTCCATCGGTGCTCCCGAGGCTCCGCCAGTTCAGGTATCAGCCAAAACCACTGAACACTGAGTACCTTTAATAATTTGCTGCTTTTAATGCATTCAGTCAGGCCAATTACATAGAATTACACGTCTTCCCTCTCCATTTTACCAGTTCTTTGGGTCCTAAGGATGTATAAATATTCAATGAGCCCTCTCAGTAAATGCTGCGGGCAGCGGAAAATGTACAGAGCAAATATTTTTATGTTGGTCTGGTTTTGGAAATGATTTCTGAAATGTCCCTGCTAGTGCTGGACTTTCTTCCCCTGAATGCAAAGTGTACTGATGGTCACGTAACAAATCGCTACAGTGAATTACGGAATGGCATTTGCACTCCTTGACCACGCCAATGAGTGTAATTTAAATAAGTCTATTCATGAAGGCCTAATTAGCAGGGACTGGGCAATTTGCAGCAGTGTATGGGAAGGCTCTGCGAATCACAGGTTGAATCGGCAGAGTGCTAAGTGCCGCTGAAGTGCCGGAGAGTTAAAATCACTTGCAGCTTTCAGGGATCAAGCACTAGATCAGAAAAACACTGAATTAACGAGCTTTAAGATCCCCGGGGGCTGGTGCTGGAGAGGTGAGCAGGTTCTGTGTGGCACATGGACCTTAAGAAACTGCTTCTGGCCTTTCTCTTGCCTCTGTTTCCCAGTTGTCAAAGGGAGATAACGATGCTGATTTCTTTTTGAGACCTCTTCGAGGTCAGCTGAGGAGAAAAGCTTGAGTAAAGCTGGATACAAGTTGAGTAACGTTTGTTTTTGCAGATGCTCTCCAGTGTTTGTATTCAAAATTCCTAACTGGGAGAATCAGCTTGCGTTGTGAATCAGCGGGATAAAGGCAGGTTAGACGTTTGTTACAAGCACCAAAAAAGGTGTTATTTGTTTGCAGTAATCACAGGAGTCCAAGTCCCCGACTGTCCCCTGAGGTGCCATGTGCTGTATGAATGGCAGAATTCAGAGTGTCACCTGAGACAGGCAAGTCCATCAAATGAGTCCTTGGCTCAGTATCTGCAAGTCAGAAATTCAACATCTAATCAGACATCTCAGAGGGAAAGAACCCCGGTCTCACTTTGTCCCCTGCCTTTGTGCATCCTGTCACGATGGCCCTGATAACGTCTTCCCAGCAGGAGCTATCCTGGGAAAGTAAAAAGCAGCTTTTTTTCCCCAAACGTACATTGAAAATAGGAGTAGAAGCAGGCCACAAAGCAAACCCACCCGGTGATTATGGGGAGCTGAGGAGAGACACAACAGCACCCTTGTTCTGGTGGCTTTGAAATGGAACAAAGACCTGGAGGGGACACGGCAGCGTCAGGTTTCACCTGCCCTTTGTGCCTGTGGGAGAAAAGCAGCTCCACCTGGACAAGTGATGTGACCTGCCTGGAAGGTGCCTCACCTGGAAGTGGTGACCTGCCCATGCACAAGATCCCAGTCGGTTCTGCAAGGCTCCGCTGCAGCAGGTGCTTGTGTCCCACCAAAACCTGGCTGAGATACTGGACAAGCTGAACTCTGCAAGCCCCTGGGCTGTGATCCTGATCTGTCACCTTCAGCAGCAGTGGACACCCCACAGGTCTCGTTTCAGGGATTTTTTTTCCGGTTTTGCATTGCTGTCATGGCTGTAAGAATGAGACCTGTACCTATGCCAGCATTTCCCAGCCAGTGTCCAAGTTCTCCTTCCCATTCGATTAGGATCCCATCACCAGCCTCATTATTTTCTGCTTGTTCATTAGCCTGAGATCATGAAAACAACAGGACTGAGAAAAAAAATGTCGTATTCTGTTTAGTGGAGATTCAAACCTATAAACCAAAGTTAGATCCGCGGATCATACTGTATAAAAGGTGACCTAAAAAAAAAACCTACCCAGGCTGTCAGTTCCCTGGCATCCCGTTTGTCACCAGCACGGGATAATTATCACGGACTTTTGTGACACAATAAATACAGGAGCACAGGTGGTATCCGTTTTCAGCTGTTTAATTGAAGAAATGAAAGATCCTGTAATACAGAGTCAACACAGAGAATTTGTCAGGCTATGCTAAAAACTTCCAATAGGCACGACCTTGGGGTTATAAAATTACTCATCAGGAGTAAAGTTTTTTATGATGCAGAAGTGAAGGATATTGATTTTATAAAATATAATTTTATATTCAATATAAATGGAGAAAATGGCTGAAGCCAGCCTTCTGTGGAGCCTGAAAATGTAGGAGTATTGGGTGCAAATCAATACAAATAATATCTTAAACCAGAAATTTTGATTTATTTATGAAATACAGGCTGCAACTTTTTTTCCCATATGGCTAACGTAAAAAAAAAAAAAAAAAGAAGTAGGGAATGGTTCCTCCAGAGATTTCTGAAATTTGCTTTGTCTTGTTGGTGTGTTGTGCATTTATACTTGTAGAACGAACCTGACTTTAAATTCCTGATCTGGTAAGTCATGGAATCACAGGGTGGTTTGGCTTGGGAGGGGCCTTAAAGCTCATCCAGTTCCAACCCCAACACCTTCCACTGTTCCAGGCTGCTCCAAGCCCCGTCCAGCCTGGCCTTGGACACTTCCAGGGATCCAGGGGCAGCCAGAGCTTCTCTGGACACCCTGTGCCAGGGCCTCTCCACCCTCCCAGCCAAAAATTCCTTCCCAATATCCCACGTAACCCTGTTGTTACCTCTTCAAGCCCAGGGACTCCAGGCCTGCTGGAGATCCCACTGAATGTGTTCGATGGGAGAACGTCTCCCCTCAGCCCGCGCCGGCACTGAGGGAGGAGCGGGCCCGGAGCCCTTTTCCCGCCACTGCGCCGGCGCCATTTTGTCTCCTTCACGTCCGCAGGGTCTGTGAGGGGCACCTGGGGGGCTGAAGAGTCCAAGAGGGGGTTGAAGGGTATGTGAGGGGGCACCTGAGGGGAATGGCGGGTGTGTGAGGAGGGCTGAGGGGTCCACGATGGGCTGAGGGATGGTTGAGGAGCACCTGAAGAGGTTGAGAGGTTCCTGAGGGGGCTGAGGGGTCCCTGAGTGGGACAGCTCCGCTCCAGCTATCAGAACTTGGAACATTTAAAATCCTAAATCACCATTTTAATCTTACTCCGATACAGGTGTTCCCAGTGCCTGTTCCTTTGACCCGACCCAGCTGGTGTGAGGTACAGCAGTTAACAATATTTAACTTCTTCTGAGGTGAGAATATTACCCTGCCTTGGAGGGATGCTGAGGTGACTTTCCTACAGAAGGAAACATAAATTCTTCCATCTAATGGGATGGGAACAGCTTTGAGGCTCCACTGTTCGGTGGTTTCTGTAAGGCAAATTTGGGCTGTCTCTCTGTGAGATTGAAATGCTCTTTTAGAGAAATCACTTGGTTCTCAGATAACTGCTTATTTTTCTTTAAAATGTAGGATTATTTGTTCTCTAGTTCAACAGACTTTTATCCTAATGCCTGATGAAATGGTTAACAATTCTCACACGAGGTTCCAGGTATAAAGACTCTGAAAGCCATCCAGGATTTTGTTATAAAGATTGAACAGGCATCCTCTGAAAAATGTCAGCAGTTCTCTCCTATTAAAGGTTATTACGATTTGGACAATGCAACGGTTCCTTTTACAACAAAAAATAGAATCTGACAACTTTTGTTAAGTATCTAAATGTCTCTGAGGTACCCATGAAATAAGAAGAGGCATTCAGAGGGTCTAACAAAGCACCCATGGCCCCACTTTGGCACTTCTAGAGAGACCTGGGTGCTCTCAGGGCTGGGCAGCAAATGCCACGTTGGCAGCCTGAAAAGAACTGGTTTTAACTAATCTTACTTTAATAAATTCAGAACTTTTCTATTTCGAGGAAGGAATAAACTCACATTTTAAAGCAGTTTAATATTAAGTCCAAAACCTCAATTAAAGGTGCTTTGCAACCCAACACTTTTCTTTCCTCACATATAAATTGCCTTTTATGTATGAGCTGCCTCATTAAATTCAGTTGGACTTCCCAGAGAGAAGGAGGGTAAATATTTTTCAGAGCCTGGTGCTAATGGAGTCATTTAATGATGAATAATAAATAAAAATTACAGGCCTTTATTTGAGAAGCTTAGGTAGAGCCGTCACAGTAAAATGCATAACTTCCATCGCCAAATCCAAACAATAAAGAATTGTCTACTTCAGATGGCTTGAAATGCCTCTTATTGAAAACAGATGCTATTAGGTCAAAACATTTATGTTAAAAAATAACTTGTTATTCTCACTGTGAATGGTCTTAAGTGATTTGTTTGGATTTTTACAAAATCTAAGTCAGTTTCCTCAAGTTTCAGATAAAGAATGGCTCATTCTCGTTCAGCACGGGACTTTGTTGCACTTTCAGATCTGCATCCAAACCTTGCTCGTCCTGTAAGTCTCACAGCCACGGTCCTTTTGTTCCCAGATGAAATTGTATCTGACTGTCTTATATTACTGCAAAATTATGTAATTGACGTGTATTTAGGTACTAATAGCATTAGTGCAATTGTTGGGTAGAAAGGACCTTCCCTTCTTTGTGTGCAAAGCAGCAAAATGAAAATTGATGCTGTTGTTGTCCACAGCCTGTGGGTACCACAACCACAGATATTGACCGGACAATTCAATGTATCAGAGGCTTCTTTGTAGCACTTTAAATGGATGCTGAATTAGTGAAGACATTATTAAAGACATTACAGAGTAAGCATTATGCAGCCACAATACATCTGTGACCTCAGCAGTCTCTCACGGCACGCTGTGAGCGCAGGGCCTGATCCTGGAGTGCTCAGTGCCTCCGAGCCAGTGACACAGCCCTGGTTATGCACACACAGCTCTTGCTGAAGGGTGTTTGCGCTGGGTAAAAATCTCACAGTTCCATGGCAGGGTTGTTTCTGTTTCTTTGGGATAAAAAGCAGGTTTTCGTAGAATCACAGAATGGTTTGGGTTGGAAGGGAGCCTAAAGCCCATCCAGTGCCACCCCCTGCCATGGGCAGGGACACCTTCCACTATCCCAGGCTGCTCCAAGCCCCGTCCATCCCGGCCTGGGACATTTCCAGGGATCCAGGGGCAGCCCCAGCTTCTCTGGGCACCCTGTGCCAGGGCCTCCCCACCCTCACAGGGAGGAATTCCTTTCATTATCCCATCTAACCCTGCTCTCTTTGTGTGAAGCCATTCCCCCTTGTCCTGTCACTCCATCCCTTGAGTCTCTCTCCATGTTTCTTGTCAGCTCCTTCAGCCACTGGAAGGCCACAATTAGGTCACCCCGAAGCTTCTCTTTTCCAGGATGAGCAATCCCAACTCTTTCAGCCTTTCCAATCGTTTTGGTGCCTCCTTTGGGCTCACCCCAACAGCTCCACATCCTTCCTGTGCTGGGACCCCAGGGCTGGAGGCAGCTCTGCAGGTGGGGTCTCACCGGAGCAGAGAGGCAGAAACCCCCCTCCCCTGCCCCAGGGAAGTCATGATGTTCCTGAAAAGAGTGAAGACACGAGTGAAGACACGGAGTTTTCCCATTCCCACAGCTTTTTATTTGAGATGGCACAATTTTTTTTTTCTCATTTAAACAAATGAAAGAGGAATCACAGAAAAGGGATGATCTAAGAGAAGTTTTCTATCCCCTCACAGCCATATTGATCCAAACTGATCTTCAGCAATGCTCATTTAACCTGTCATCCACAGTTCCTCCCAAATAATGATCCACTAACCCAGTTAAAAGCTTTTCTTTTACAAATAGAAATTTTCATTTTACAAATAAAGCTAATCTTGAGTATTCAGTTAGCAACAGAGGGTAATGAAAGCGTTATTATAAATTAGTAATTCATGATAGAATGATCAGTGTGTGTTGTGTTAGGACGTCAAAACAGCTGAACACACGATTTGAAGTATCAAAATGTCACAGTTTATTAGTTTGCTGTTTATTTTAAAAAGTGAAAGAGATTCAAGTGTAAACACTTGCAGTGTGTTCATGAGTTGGTTGAGCAGCCTTAAGCAGTGCTCTGCCAAAACAGGCAGCATGGGGGGGGGCTGTGTTCCCCTCCTCTTTTGGGGAAATTGGTGCTTGCACCGTTGCACAATGAGCTGATCAAGGAAATGATCTCTGGAAGTTTTCCTCCCTTCCTTAGTCCAAAACGGTTTCCAGCCAGATCACTTCCTTCTGCCAGCTCCCCGTGCAGGCTTGGTGTTGGAGACACAGAGGTGAACACATTTGCAGCAGGGCCAGGACAGATTTCTTTGGGAAACTGGATATTTACATCAGCCTAATTTCTGTGGGCACTCATCCTAAATGTCAGTTCTTTTGACTGGTGGTGAGATACGGCAAATGTTGCACTCTGATTTAATAGATTTTTTTTTTTTAATTAAGAAACAAAACCCAAAATAGAAAAACAATATCCTAATCAGAATCACTACATGCAGTGGACGTAAAGTATTCGGTTAGTCTGGAAGGGGGATATTACACCGCTGTACACAAGTGCCCTCTTCCTGAGTATTTCCAAACCCCTGCAGGATCAGGCAGTTCCCGTGCTCCCTCTAGTGATTCCAAGGAAACTGGGAACTGACGAGCTGATTTTTGAGCTGTCAATATTGTTGCAGTGAAGTCAGGCAGGTCACGCTGCTTCGTGAATAGGTACAAAATCAATCCTGGGCGGGTTATCAAATTGTAACCCTGCCCTTCCTGGCTGGCTCTGGAATTCGGCTGGAATGAGACAGTCAGTACTGTGAGAAGGGGTTGTGTGAAGGAGCTGTGGCTGCCACATCCCTGGAAGTGTCCAAGGCCAGGCTGGATGGGGCTTGGAGAAACCTGGAATAGTGGAAGGTGTCCCTGCCCATGGCAGGGGGTGGCACTGGATGGGCTTTAAGGCCTCTTCTAACCCAAACCATTCTAGGGTTCTACGAAGTGGAAGTGATGTGGATGCTTCATGTTTTTGCACTGTCAGTCTCTCCTTGCAGTCCTTGTCCCACTCTGACTTTCCTTGCTTACCTCTTAAATCCCAAACTAACACTGCAAAACTCTTCTCTCACACCAAGGACCGCCTAAAAAACAACAACAACCCACCACACAGCTACCGTATTTTATCATAGATAGATAGATAATATATCTATATCTACACGTGTGTGTTTGCTCCCAGTAGTTGTGTTTGACAATTGAGAACAGGACGTTTTTCCATAATAAATACAGGTTTAGCAAAGTAGAATAAGACTGATTTTGGTTTGAATCAACAGAAAAGTTCCCTGCCTCAGCTCCCTTGGAGTCAGTTGAAAGATAGCAAGAGAGAGGCACCTGTAGAAATTTAGGTTATTTGGATGAGGTCAGGATAACCTCCTGTGGATGCACACGTGTGGCTTGTGGTGTTGACAGCCAGGAAAACCTTGGACGTTTAACTGTAAAATAAATCCTGTCCAGACTTTTCATGGAGCATTTGAGGAGATCTGAGACCTGTGCAGAGAGCATGAAACAACAACATTGCTGCCTACCTGAGGAGAGATTGCTGTAGATCAGCCAAAATTGTGAACGTTTAGAGTGAACTTTTGTCCTCTCATTTTCCACGCAAACAGAAACAGATGTATTTATTTTAATATTTTTATTAGTCACAATTTTTTCCTAAAGTAAACTTGTGTGTTTATGTTCTACTCTTTAGCTCATACAGTACTGTGGAATAAATAGATTAAAATGATTACCAGTCAGAAATATGTTTATTATCATCAGCAGAGTATAATTCCATGAAGTCTAATTCATCGTCTACATCTGGGTTTAATACTTGTACTCTATAATCTTTTTATTTTTCAGAATGTAATCGGGGTGGTTATTGGGAAAACAGATGTCAGAAGCTTTCCAGACCGAAAAAGTACAGTCCCTTTAAACTCTTTTTACTTGATTTTCTTCAACGGTGTAATTTGGCAGAGATGACTGAAATCAATATTTAAATGATAAACAGATTTCTCAGTGTAAAATGGATAGAATAAAAATGCACCAACAAAAAACTGTGCGTGTTTGAGAGCCAAGATGAAAGAGCAGCATTGGTTTGGCTCAACCATATCAATTAGAAATTGGAAAAACTCTGTCATGGAAGGGCTTCATGCTCTGAAGATGGAACCAATATGAGCCCACTCTTCCATAAATACTGCTGGAATGGATCTGCTGCCTTCATATTCGTTCTCTCTTAAAACAGAAATGTTGAGGACATGTCCTGAGGGGTGACACAAGTCATTTCTGGCCTGAGTAGCAACAGCTTCATCTGGGGAAAAATGGGAATTATATGTTGTTACTACAGCAGTAATTGGAAATTGAAATAACAAATCTACAGTCAGGGTTGGTACAGACTGTCAGGAAGCACCTCCAGCCCTGGAGAGCCATTCCAGCTCCGGGAGAAACTTGAAGTTAAGTGCGGGATGGACAGGTACAAGTACAGCAGGAATTGCAGCCCATTCCCAACCACCACCGTGTTCCTGCACCACCTGCTGGCTTCTAGAGGGAGGAAATTCACGCCAAAATCCAGGAAAACCTCAAAATAGTAGTTTTTATACACAGATTCTAGTTAGAAATCAAGCTGTGGTGAGGAATTGCTACAGTGGTGTTTATTCTTGCAGACATTGGCACTGAAAGATACACCTTCAATTTTACCATTCGTGATTCCCCAACTTATTTCATAAATGTCCAGTCCTGGGGCAGAGAAGAGTACATCAGATCCCTCTCAGAAAGCTTCAGAGTTGGTGACTGTGGTAAGTTGGACTTTATTCTTACCACGTTTCTGTTTGCATGTAAATCAGTGGTGTGCTGGTGGCTTTGCTGTGTTTTGCTCCGAGGACTCAGCAAACAGCCTAACTGGAAACAAATTGTTCAGTTCTGTTCAGTATAAAGAGGAAAGGAACAACATTCCAAGGATTTAAACTCAAGCCCAGTAAATATGTCAACAAAAAAACCAGGCAGAAACACACTGAGTGCAGCAGCTCAGAAATGGCCTGCAGTTAATCAGTGTAAAATCTTACATTATATTGGGGTCTTATAAATGATGAAAAATAAGCTGTAAAGCAGTTTGGTGTTTGTCTTCCCTCAGTTATAGCTATGACTATGATTGCTCATAAAACCACAACAAAAATCCTGTTTTTATTTATAGGATGTGCTTTTATCTTTTTAAGTTAATAGAAAGATTTTGCTGCCCATGGTTGTTTGGGTGAAACTTGTGAGCATGCAGAGCATACACACAAAAATATCTATAATTGTACCTATAATAAATTTCTAACATTACTTCTCAATGTTTTATTTCAGTTACAATTGAAAATCCTTTAATTCAGTCAAAGGAAGCAGAAAGAGAAGAAAAATTCAACCCTGTAACTCCTAGGTAAATTTAAAGCATAGAGTGGTAGTTCTTTCTAGAAAGATTAGTTAAGACTTACTGTAATTTCCAGCAACATGAAATTGGTAAATATTTGGTGTTTTCTGCTTGTGTAGCTGTACCTTCCTCCTTATCCTCAACAATGTCTGGTCAAATCTCAAAGGAGAATATATTTCATAAATACATGGTAGTAGAGCAATAATGGTCTTTGTTGCTAAACAGAGTAAATACCATTCTTTGAGTAAAACCTACTAGAATTTTGCGTACCTTTAGGAAAAACTATAATGGAATAAAGCTGCTTTTTCCTATGAATTGAATTAACATTTTGCACTCTTGGTACATCAGTGAGTGCAGTGCTGATCCATGTGATCTGTTCTGTTCTAGTTGCTACAAATTATTGCTCAGTGAAAACCACTCCGTGGTCAAAACAGCTTCCTGCTACGACACAGACACCAGACTCCTGTCTCTGCTGCACCTGCCTGTCAAGGACCCTCAGGATTATTATTCCCTGGGGGACATCGTGGCAAATGGACAAAGCCTCCACGGGAGAGTCCTCAACGTGCTGGCAGCTGTAATGTCAGTAAGTGAGGAGCATTTCTCTGCTCTGCCATGAGTAACTTCATCGTAAATATGTGTAAATACGGATTTGGGGCCTCACGGTGGCCAGGGCTCAGTTTGTTCAGGTTGGCAGCTGAGTGACAATATCCACACACATCTTTTGATGAGATTTTTATCAACAAAACGAAGGGAAAAATTAAGTGATCCTGTTTTTAGTAGTCTAGACACTTTTCTCCCCTCTTTTCCAGCCTTTCTATTTTCTAGGTTATGAGTTCTATTCTCCTAAACACTGAGTAGAGGACAAGTGACTGCTTCTCTTTCTTCTTAAAGGTTGGGGAGCCAAAGTATTTTATGACTTCAGACAAAAGAAAAGGCCAGAGGTGTGAAGTAAAGCTGTACGATGAAACAGAGAGGTCTTTCCCAATTGTATGGTAAAATGTTCTTTAATTCTCTAAATGACACAAATTCATGCAAGCACAGATAAAGAAATCAGCTACAACACACACTGATTAACTATAAGCCTGTCTTTTAATTAAATATATTGTTATGTAGGAGGCAACTGAGATGAGGCAGCAATGCACACTGAAAAGAGACTTAAAAAAAGAGATTCATTAGAGTGGCCTTATATATCTTGTGTAGTTTTATGGCTTGCTGACAGCCTGCTGGCTCATGGATGGCAAAATGAAGCTTAGTTCCAAATAACTCCTTTTTAAAAATGTGGACATTTGAGCTAATTCAGGAAATGGCATTTAAAACCAGCTGCAAAGGCAGTTGTGTTTCTTCCACAAACAGGAAGAGGAAGAAACAGAAGAGCATGATCCATTTTTAAGGCCAAGCAGAACTGCAAGTGGAGTGGAAATAGGTTGAAATAGTTTTAAAATAGTTTTTAAGTACTTAAAATAATGCAGAAACACGTTGATACGACTTTGGCTGTATTTTCAAACTCTGTCCCGTTTACAAACACAACTCCACCTACCCCCATCCATCCCTGCTTGTAAACAGTGCCTTGTTTACAGAGGAACCCTTGCATTTTGCCCAGAGTTTGTTTGTTCAAGAAACCTGTGGCTTTTCCACGTGCAGGGGCATGTGGGTGTGTGGGTATTCCCTTGCCCTGGGATTGCTGTTTGGTGGTTGAAAAACGACTTCAGTGACCTTTGTTCCCTCAAGGGAAGTAGGCAGCCAACCCTGCACTGTGAGCTAGGAACTGTGTTATCATCAGGGATGTTTATCATGGGATGTTTAACACAATTTATACCCACAAAGCCAAAACAAGCATTTCTGGGGTGAACTCTTCCAGCCCAGAGTTAATTTGGAGCAGGTCCTCCAACAGTTCTCTTTCAGTGCTGGGACTTGGGCACTGTCAGGGTATTTCAGAGCCCAGCAGTGAAGAGGTGGCTGAGCAGTATTAGATGAAAAGGAAATATCCTAAATCTCTTTCCAAAGATTAAGGAGAAAACCCACCAGAACAAATCCGTGCTTTGGCTGTGTTCTTGCCAGCCAAATTTAGGAGGAGTTGAATGAGATTTTATCAAGAGACCGTGAAATTACCATTTTTGAGGGATACTTCTGACCTCACTCCAGTCTCATCATCCCCAGGCACAAAGATCCCAGTGTTGGGAAGTGGCTGAACATCTGGCCTAGGGATCTGAGCAATCAGCCTGACCCAGCACTGCCCAGCTCACAAACAGCTCCTTTAACTGGGATTTGCTTTAGCTAGAAATGACTTTGATAAGAGCTGAAACACAGCATTTTCCCAGGTATATTCTGCATTTAAACCCATTTTTGTTTTATCCTGTTTGGCATGGGATAAAACAGACACATGGAATTTCAATGCCATGCATGTCACAGAGGAATCACGTCCCCTTTGGCCGATTTGATCACAACTACATTATTTAGTAGTTCAGTACCAAACAGTTTGAGTGCTGTTTGAAAAATGTTATGATACATCCACTTTTTTTAAATTTAGCTGGGATAACGAATCCATCCAGCTGGCACAGAGTTGGATCCCCCAAGAAACAGGTAAAACAGTCTGGCTTATGTTTTTACTGTAGTTCTTAATGTGACATTTATTCTACAGTAACATGGGGGTGTTTTTGTGCACAGTTATATTCGCATCAGACGTGAGAATCAATTTTGACAAATTTAGGAACTGCATGACTGCAACTGTGATATCCAAAACCATCATTACAACTAACCCAGGTAAGAGCTGCTGAAGTATTTCTTCGGTATTAGTAATTATTCTAGGCTTAAATGCATTAATTAATCTATTGGAACTGTGATTTCTTCTGCCTGCTTCTGACAAAGCTCCTTGCTTTTTGTCTGCTATGTAATGACCAATGCCTTTGGCTTCTACTTTTATTTTATTTTATTTTAGCAGTCTTCATATGTTTATTCCATGCAGGACCAAGAGGTAAAGTAAAAAAAGAGAAAAGCAAATCTTAGCTAAATCCAACGTGTTTGAGCTACCAGAATAAAAACCTGTAAAATATAAAAATGCTGTGATTTTTACATGCAACATATACTAATAACTTTTAAAAATGCATCTTCAGAGACAGCAGAAGCAAATGTTCTCTTCAGCTTCATCAAAGAGAGTGCCCAGGCAGGAGCTCTGCCCAATCCAGTGAAGGAGCTGGCAAATGAAACCATTAACTGTAAGCATGGACACAGACATTTGATTTTATTTACCTGCACGGTGTAATTTCATAGTGCAGCTGAAAGAATTCCTGCTCTGTGTATTCAGAGAAACAAAACTCAGGTACAGCCTGGCTGAATATTTAAAGTTTGTACTGTTGTCATTGGCTGTCCCTTATTTTATCAATTATCTTCAGCCGGCTGTGCCAGCTGCAGCCTCTCTGGTGTGTTACTTCTGTGTGGAATAAGTATGGAAGATTGAGGGGGAAAGCTTTTGTCAAAAACTCCTTTTGGAGGATACAAAGATTAAATAATAGATATATTCCTGATCTGAGTCCCCTGCTGTTTTACGTTTTTTGGGGCGGGGGGAGGGGGGGGCCTCTCTGCTGCTTTAAATCTCCTTTTTATTGCCTTAAGATCCATTTTGCCGTTGCTCTTCTGAATCATTTTTTGCTCAGACACACTTAATGTGTCTTTTAAACTTGTAGTGGAGACTGTAGTGGATGTTTATACAGTGGAACAGCTGAAAGAAAAAGCTCTCCAGAGTGATGGGAAACTGGAGCCTCTCCACGGAATTATTTACGGCTACATTTCCACCCTGGACATCGATGAGAACGTGTCCAAAGTTCTGCGCAACAGATGGTGAGCAACTGCCTGCTTGGAATTGGTGCTAAAAACTGCTCGTCCCTCTTCCCCAGACCTACATGAGATGGAGCAATATTTTAGTCCAGTCCCAGAGAAGAAGTAAAACTCCTCTGGATGATGCCATGTGGGTTTCTGGTGTGGGTTTCTGTTGTGGGCTCTGTGAAGGACTTGCTTTGTGCTCCTAGAGCAAAGAAGAGAGAGGCCACTTTGTCTCAGACAGACTCAAGAGTTTAGGAGATGAGAAGTTCTTTTAAAGACAAAGTCTCTTGGGAAATCTGAGTCTAGAAAAGTGTTTCAGGAAGAATAAATTGCATATCTGCATGACTTCTCTCCTCCTTTCAGCTCAATCTGCCGGTTCACCGTGAACGAAGTGTCAAACACTTGCACCTTCTGCAGTGATGTCTCTCCAGAGTCCAAGTCCACCTTTGCCAGCTTTGACATCCTGGTGGACGTGACAGATCACACAGGCACCCTGCGTTCCTGTTACCTGTCTGACTGCGTCGCTGAGGAAACCTTGGGCTGCACGGTAAGGAGTGAATCGGGCTGTTCTCACCAAGCTGAGCTGTGAAGCCTGATGAGAATTACAAATATATGTAAATGTTCTCTGTGTGTGTACAAGAGTTACAAAAATGGCATGGATGGATAGACACACACAGAGCTGTTTAACAAGGCAAAAGTTGGAAGTCAGCAGCTGCCAACAAGAATTGTGTTCAATGTAAGAGTGAACACCCAATTCAGAACACTGCTTTTCTGAGAACGTGGCTGGAAATCCTTAGCTCTGATTCTCAAACACCCTGCAATTTATTCTTGTTGATTTGACTGTCTTGGTACATATATCACACCAAAAACTACATTAAAACAGAAAAATACAGCTTAGAAATGTATAAAAGTATGTAAGATGTTCTTGTCATCATCATTCTGTTGTGGAGATGTTTTAACTACCTGCTGAAGTGTTCTGTGGTGTCCTGTTAACAGGTCCACGAATTCCTCATGCTGGAAGAAAACCAGAGGACTGCACTGAAATGGCAACTCCTCTTGGAAAGAAGCAAGATTTATTTCAAAGTTAGTATTTAATGTTAATTTAAAACAGTGGCTGTTTTTTCACTTTTAAACTTGTTCTTTTTGGCAAAACTCTTCTTACCCTCCCATCTCCCTGTTCTCTGTCCCTATTTCCAGGACAAAATGGAAGTGTTTTACTTCAGCAGTGACAGGTATATGGCAGAAATGTGTACTCATCCAGGAAATGATGTAAATAAATCTGTCAAACATGCTGTGTGACATCTGAAAATAATCTCTATCAAGGTGCTGTGATAACAAAGATCCCTAATTATTTTTCCAGGTTACTGCGTCACCCAATCGGAGAACTGGATTAAAAGTGAATCTTCTTTCCTGCAAACTGGCAGATCCTGTAGAGGCGAGTCAGAGCTTGTCGGGAAGAGATTGGAAATATTAATAAATGCTAGGAAAGACTTACTTCACGCTGTTGTTAGAGATGGAATTCTGCTGTTGTTGGATTTTGCCGAGTCTGTTCTGATGGTAAAGAAGGAGTGCACATTACAATACCTCTAAGTGGGCTTCTGAGTTCATATTTTTGGGTGATTGCACTTTTAAAAGTGTACTTGGGCCTCAGCTTAAAAGTTAATTCTACCAAATTCAACCCCTTCCAAGAGGGCGGGAAGGTTTCCTCACTCAGCTGAGATCTTTGAAAAAATCAGAAATAACAAACAGGTCAAGACAGATCTGCTGAACTTCTGTGGATTTAACTGCTTTGCTGCTTTTGTGTTAAAGAAATAAAGACCCCCCCCTTGAAACATTGCCTGGGTTTGTGGTGCACCTTGGCGAGGCCAAAATGGAACTTTGGGCAACAGCAGGGGTGGTTCTCCCTGGGCAGACTAAGTCTTATCAGAGCAGAGTAATCAACTAGCAGTGACCTCTGACAAGCAATCAAGCTGAGACTGTAAGGACTCTGTTCACCAAAGCTGGACTTAAAGAACCCAGGTATGAACATTGTGCCTTTCTCCATGTATATTTTCCTGATTTTTAATATATTCCTGTCCACCGCTTCCCCTTGTGCTGGCGTATTTGTTACATTCTCACCTTCTGAGCATGTTGGGAGTCAGCTTATTTCAAACACAGGGAGATCCCCTCTGTTTGGCAAAGGGTTTGTTAGGCCAGGACACCCTGGGGAGCTCGGATCCCTCTGGTGCCCTCCCAACCCCTTAAAGCAACGTGGCACAGAGAAAACAAACACGGAAACAGGAAATCCTGACAAGCAAGCCAAGATTGCATCCCTGACTCACATGGGTGGGAACAAAAGACCCCAAAAATGCTGTCAGCGTTGGGTCATGGCATCCCTCTTGCAGCAATAAACGATTCAACATTTTCCAGCCATAACAATTCCCATTCTGAAGGGAATGTTTCCAATAACTTAATCCCAACTCTGTCAATACCCAGGGCTGGAGACCAAACTGCAAATGATGCCCTGCTGCTGTTGCCAGAGACGGGAAGGTTTGACAGGCAGGAGGAAATGCAGACACTACAGACACGTAATTCCATCCTTCCTCTTCCAGAACTGTTCACCCTAATGTCCATTTAAATTCTGCACCATGTTGTGCTTTCTTCTCCCAGTGTGGTGTGCAGCACCCTGGACCATGCTGCTCTCACAGAGCTGCTTTCTCTTTGGGAGACAGAATTTTCTCTGTAAAACTCCCCACTTTTAAAACCTTTTAAAATCTTTTCCTAGCAGTTATTAAGATCTGGCTCTGATAAATGGAAGCGTTTAACTTTGGTGCTTTGCATTTATGTAAAAAAAAAATCCATCTGTTTTTGTTAGAAATGAGCCAGTTCACTGCAACCTTTGAAACTGGTAAGTTTTGATTTTTGCAGGGGGAGTATTTTTTTAATTATATTTTACAACTTGCTCTGTTGAATTGAAAGAGAACTTGCTGTCATGCAAACTGGTGGGGAGTGCTGGATCAGCTGGAGTTGAGAACTGGGGAAAGTTACCCAGTGTGGCTTTTAGCAGCTGGAAATACTTAAAAACTCCAACTGCTGCACTGCATTGGGTAACAGCAACTGCTGCAGTTACAGTTTAACTGAAAATATATTGAAATCAGTCAAAAGACAAGTTTAGTGGTGATCTTTACCCATAAGCTTCTTTATTCTTGATCTTTTTGCATTATTTTACTTTTAGAACAAATTGAAAGCTCAGTTTAGGAAAAAACCAATCTGCCAAACACCTGGCATGCTTCCTGCTGCCTTCGCCCCTTGGAGTGGGAGGAAAAGCCATCTTCCTTTAATTTTTATGTTTGAAAAAAGCAGGGGGGAATCACGAAACTAATCAAAAAAAATCAAACATCTTTCTCTTGCAGAGGAGAGAAACTCTCTGTGAAGCTGCAAGTCTTGATTTAGGATCTTGATCTACACATACATCTCTGATTTCCTACAGCATGGCCAAGCTTTAGTTCCTACATCATCACTTGAATTGTTTTGATCAATAATTTTTATTTTAAGGCAATACATCGGCAAAGCTCAAAGCATCAGCAGAAGAGAAGCAGAGACAGAAGGATGGCCAGCCTCATTCCCCTCCCCAGCGTGTCTATTGCCAGTTTCCAGGTATGGTTGTGGAATCTGGAGATTCTGGGCTTCACCTGCTCCAGGCTGGGCTGGACTCCAGGTTTGCTGAAGCCTCCATGGAAATGGGGCTGTGTCAGTGAAATGCCTTCTGGGCTCCTGGGTTTCATGCCTTCGATGTGTGGCAGTCCACTGGGCACCTGGGGCCATGGAAGTGTTCATTTCCCAGATGTCTGCATGCCAGGCAGGCTCCTGGCTGGATCCACGCATTAGGATCCCCGTGTTTGCTGTGCCACCTTGAACCTCATGGACAGCACGTCCCTGATCCCCGCCTCGATCTCATCGTTGGCCTCCACAGACCCAACTCCTTTGGGAGACCCCGTCAGAATCAAGTCACCTTCTTCCAGGGTGAATATCTGGCTGATGTAGCTGATCAGGTAAGGGATGGAGAAGATCATGGAGGAAGTGTCCCCCTCCTGCCTCAGCTTTCCGTTCACCTTGAGCCAGAGCTGCAGCTTGTGCGGGTCTGGGATCTTCTCCTTGGGCACAAAGTCACTGACCGGGCAGGATGAGCCGAACCCTTTGGCCAAGGTCCAGGGCAGCCCCTTCTTTTTGCACTCCTCCTGCGTGTCCCGGGCCGTCATGTCCAGGCACAGGGCATAGCCCGCCACGTGCTCCATGGCCGCGTCCTGCGGCACGGCCCGGGCCCTCTTCCCGATGACCACCCCCAGCTCCACCTCGTGGTGCAGGTTCCGGCAGTAGTAGGGCCGCAAGATGGGGGACCCCTCCCGCACGTAGGCCGAGGAAGGCTTGAGGAAGAAGAGCGGCTCAGCGGGCAGGGCGCTGCCCATCTCCTTGGCGTGCTCGGCGTAGTTGCGCCCCACGCACACGATGTTCCGGCCCCACTCCCAGAAGCGGGACAGGGGTTTGGAGGTGGCCATGGCCGCGGGGCGCCTCCCGGCCGCCCTTGCCGTGTCCTTGCCGGGCTCCGCACGGCGCTGCCGCTTCTCCTGCTCCTCCTCTGCCGGGTGAGCGGGCGGGCCGAGGGGCCGGGCCCNCCTAGCCGGTACGTGCTGCGGCTGAGCCCGGGCAGGGCCGCGGGGCCGGCGGAGCGGGGCCGTGCGGAGCCCCGGGTCCCGCGGCTGCGCTGGGGCTCTCGGGCTGTGCCTCGCGGCTCCGGGCGTGCCCGGGCTTTGCGCTGACTCACAGCCCGAGTAGGTCAGTACCTGCTCGGCTGCAGCCGGGGCCGTGCCGTCCGGAGCCCATCGGGGAGGCCCCGCGGAGCTCCGGGGCTCCGAAGCGCCGGTCAGTGCTCAGAGAGGAGGATGGGGGGCCAGAGCTGGCGTCCAGGCTGGGTTCGGCGGGTGACAGGTTGTACTGGTGATGGAAACAAACCCCAGACTGTCCGAGCTTTGCGTTTGCATTTCGGGCCTAAATCCTCAAAGGCTATCCTAGACTTAGAGCCTGGGCTCTCTGGGAAGTCTCCCCAGATGGTTTTGCATCATTCGGGTTTTAAGACGTGGCTGTAATGAGCGAGAATCCCTGGGGGTTATCTGCCAGAGCCGGACACGCTGCTGCTGCTGCAGTGTGGGGATGTCAAAGCGAGGAAGTGGCAGCTCCCGAGTTCCCGGGATCACGGGGTGGGCGCTGCACCTTCCACGCTGCCGGCAGGGCAGGCTGAGTGGGAGTGGGAGTGGGAGCTGCCCTGGGTTCGGACCAGTTTCCTGGAGCCGCAAACTCGCTGGGTATCCAAAAAATCCCTGCGTGCAGAGTGTAAAGAGTGAACGTCTTGTGAGGCAGCAAAGGGGATGGGCGTGCAGTCATTTCTGAGTGACAGCCCTGCTTGAAACAGGAATTTTCCACTCTTTTATGTAATAGAAAGAGTAACCCCAAAAGTTCTGGAGGAAATGCACGAAGCAGCCCAGTTCTGAGGGAACCTGCCTGCTGTCAGTCCCCAGCACGGACGCGTTTCTGTGATGCCATTAACACTTCCAGCTGCAAAGCCTTTCCTCTTGGCCGCTCCAGCTGTGCTAATGAACTGTTCCAGGAAGCTCAAGTGGGTGATTCAGAGCCTGCTGACGGCTGCTCTCCCACTCCTCTGCTCCAGGCGTTCAGTCAGGAGGGACGTGGGACAAAGCTGAGCGAGAATGAAGTCACCGGGCATTAATTCTGGGGCAGAGCTGTGTGTGTGACAGCGATCCGAGTTAGTGCTGGGCCGGGGCAGGGGCTGAGCATCACCCGGGGAGCTCCTTTGGGCTGGACAGGTCTCAGCAGTGCGTGAGAGCTCCCTGCTCTGCTCCTGGGCCGGCTGGGGAGGTGCAGCTGAGCTGCAGATGGCAGCTCACAACGCGTGAGTTTCATTCTTGGTGGATGTTTGCTCATTCTTTGTTGAAATTACATGTTGGAAAACACTTCCTTATGTGGTGCAGCTTGTTTGTTTGTTTGGTAAGAATTATGAATTATACACGCAAAGAGACCGTGGGATCTGGGCCAAGGTTAGAGATGGTTCATAGGAAAGAAGCGTTTTAAGTATGTGAATTATTCCTTTGAGTTAAGGTTGCGTTTACTCTTGTTTGGTTGTATTTTTTTTCCTAGTTGGTGCCTGGCCTGCAAACAAACACTCAGTATAGATAACTCTTGTGACTGACAGTATCCAAAAGTGCTCTCTCTTGGGGAGCAGTGGTTTTTTGGGCGTTTTTTTCCTATCAAAGCATAGTAAGGGCTTTTTTTGTGTTCTATTTTTGGAAGGAGTCTTCTCCAGAAGAACACTCTGCAGGTAGGGATGCTTCTCTCAATACTGTGTGTCTGCACCATCAAATACCCAGTGCATGCCTGTTCCATTGTGCCTTGGGGTTTTTTTGAGCATTGTGTTTAATTTCACTGATTTCCCTTCCCTCATAAGCAGGGATGGTGGAGGTAGAAGGGGAAGAAGCTCTGGGCAGGTCGGTTGTGCCAGAGGGCCGTGACAGCTTCCCGTGCCCAGGCTGGGCTGGCAGCAGGAGCAGCTCCGTGGCCCCAGGCAGAGCCTGATCTGGGCTTTGCAGCCCGAGGAGCTGCGGGTCCGTGGGGCTCCTGCAGAGCTGCTCTTATCAGGGGTGGGCAGGCTGAGCTGGCTGGGGACAGTGACAGAGGGTGACTGCCGGCACGGCACGGGGACCCCTCCCTGTGGCACTGAGGGAGGTGGCCAAGCAGGAAGGTCAGGAGCGTTCGGGAGAGCCAGCAGTACAGAATAAAATGGGCCTGAGCCAGCACAGGCACCTCTGGGGGTGTGCAAACACCTCACGGGTGCTCAGACAACAATTCCTGACCTGCAGGGCCTGGTGCCACTTTCCCTGCAAGTGTTCGAGCTCAGGTCTGAACTGCAGGGCCCCACCAATGCAAGACCTCGTTCTCTTTGCTTCCCTTCCTTTAGTTTGTATGGCAGAGCCTCTTAGGGTTGGTTGTTTCTTTAAGAGCTGTGTACCTGTGCACCGAGCAGTGGAGCCCAGGTTATTTGCATCTGGAATTTGCTTCTTGGATCTGATTAAACATTGAACCAAAAGCAAACATGGAAGCACTGCTGTTGCATCAGGGTAGGCATGAGCAAGAGCCCTGTGTGTGCCTCTGACCTGGCCGGGTAGGGAGCTTTGCTCCCTCGGAGAGCCTGGCTTCTCTCCCTGTGCTGCGCAGGATGACATTTCCCCAAATAACGAACCGGATATTTCTGTCGGAGCAGTGTGTGTATTTCTCCTTTTTTTTGCCCCCCTTCCTTTTTGTTTTTTGGCTCTAAGGTGCCCTTTGTGCTTTTTTTGCAAAGTCACAGTCCCAGGCTGACCTTTGGCCAGCTGTTCCCTCTCCATTCTGCTTTCCTGCACCTTGAAATCTCCTCCCCTCCTAAAAAAGTACAGAGTTTTCCCTGCATGGAAAGCAAAGTGCCCTGTCCTTCTCGGGGCAGCTGTGGAGCACCCAGAGCCCTGAGGGGCACAAGGCTTTGTCCTGTGCTGGCCTCACTCCTCTTGTCTGAAGGAGGCAGGCTGGGCTGTCCTTCTGTGAGCTGGGGGGCCTGCCGTGCCCTGTCCTGCTTGTCCCCCTCCCACGGCTGAGGTTTGGCTGGTTTTGGGTGCCCAGGTCCAGCACAGCTGCGAGCTAAATTCCTGCACACGGAGCACGAGCTGAGGGAGCCCAAGACAGTGACCCAGGCCGACATGAAGGTGGAAATCCTGCCAGCCCTCACTGACAACTACATGTACCTCCTCATCGACCAGGACACCAAGGAGGCTGCCATAGTTGACCCCGTGCAGCCCCAGAAGGTAACGCTGCCTTGGCTCTGCGGCGTCCTTCCAGGCTGCTGCATCCAGGAGGGAATGAGCCATTCTCTGACTCAGGAGTGGGGGAAAGGCAGGAAATACTGGCTGTGCACAGGGACAGCCGGGACTCCCTCCAGGGGTTACTGTGTCCCTCATTCCAGGGGTTACTGTGTCCCTCACTCACTCCAGGGCTTACTGACCTGGTTTGGGATTTTGGCCTTAATTTGATGTAGGGCAGGAAAGAGGAAATGGGACTCAGGGCTTGGTCACGGCTGGCAAAATCAGAAACCTCGTGTCCTGCCCTGTAACTCCAGCCTGGACAGGGATGAGCTCCCTGCAGAGCTGCTGGTGTGGCTCTCACACCTCATGTGCAGGTGCCACCAGGGGTGCTGCCAGCTCGTTCCATGTGAGGTGTAACTCTCCTTCTGTGCCCCCATCCTGCAGGTTTTGGATGCAGTCAAAAAGCACGGCGTGAAGCTGACCACTGTCCTGACCACCCATCACCACTGGTAACTGCCCTGTCCTGGATCCCTCACACAAACACAGCCAGGAGCTGTTGCTCTTCTGGATCAAGGTGATCTCTGAGCAGCAGCTGAGATGTGAGAAGGATGAGAGCTCATTCCCTTGGCCTTGCTCTGACCGGCTGCATTGTGTAGACCATGAGCTCTGTGTCGGTGCCTTTCACCTTTAAAATCCTGATTTCTTCCAGGGAGCCAAGTGCAATAACTGGGTGTGGAGGCAGCTGTGGGGTGTGGGAGGGAGCACGTTTGTGCTGAGGCGCCAGGACAGGCCCGTGAGGCGTCCTGCAGTCAGCACTTGCGGGAGGATCACCCCAGGTGCAAATCAGCTCTGCCAGGGGTGTAAAGTGAATGTTTGGCTGTAGCAATGCTGAACCAGAGTAACCTCTCCGTGGGTCAGAGTGGAGCCACCTCTGTGGCTGGAGAGTGAAACAATCAGCCCTGAGCTGGACAAACCAGCAGCACAGCGAGTGCTGAGCTGTGGGGTATCTGTGCCCGCTCCGTGGTGTTTTGTGGGGTGCTGGATTGCACATCTACCACTTACCCCATTCCCTCCCTGCCCCAGTTACTGGAGAGGTTACTGTGAGCCCCTAAGGCTGCTGTTTCCCAACTGGGGATGGACTGGTCAGGGGTTGTTCCCCCCTCTCACTGCCCTAATTACTGGAGAAATGATCTCCACTCGTGTTGACGTGGCTATCCTTGGATATGAGGAATGATAGATCCTGGGAGAGGGGTGGATCAGAAATGATCACCTAGAGCTTACCGCTGCACTACCAGTGACCATAAATCTGTGTTCATTCCTCCCCAAATTCCTTTTTTTCCCCTTCCAGGGACCATGCTGGAGGCAACGAGAAGCTGGTGAAGATGGAGCCGGGGCTGCGCGTGTACGGGGGGGACAGCAGGGTGGGGGCCCTGACGCAGAGAGTGTCCCACCTGACAGCTCTCAAGGTAAAGGGAGGGACCTGCAGGACTCTGGGCATCCCCTCTTTGTGTCACAGCTGCACAGGTGTGTTCCCACCTGAGCTGGGCGGCTCTGGGACCTTTGAACACCCCTGGGATGTGGTGGATAGTTTAAATGCAGCTTTCCCCCTTTCCCAGCCCTCGAACTGTGACCCCTCTGCCTTGTTTTGATCCTTGTGTGAGGACAGCACTGAGGCACGTGGGACGTGCTGGGTGTCCCTGTGTCTTAGCTGGGGGGGCGGAGCAGGTGTGTGACAGGACAGGGACTGTGTGGCAGGACAGGGATTGTGCTCTGCCGGGAGCATGGCGAGCACTGAACAAATCCAAGTGTTCCTCTGGGAATGACGGCTGGAATATGGGGTGAGGAAAGCAGTGCCAGCTGCCTGCATGGTGTTTTCCTGGCTGGAAGCAGCAGGCCTGGCTGGGAGCAGCCTGTTTGTTTACAGGAGAGCTGGTAGGTGACACGAACTGCTGTGGAAAGTGCAGGCGGGCGTGAATGGCACTGCTGGCCTCGAGTGCACACTTGGAGGGGCAGCAGCAGAGGAGGGAGCACAGGGAAGGTGGGCAGATGAGGCTGTGTTTGATCCTTCCCTTTTCCTCAGTGCCATCCACTTCTCCCCTTCAGCTCTGTTTTTGTTTGGAGCTTTTTTCACTCTTGATGAGCTTTGTTTAGGGTTCTCTGTTGCTCTGCATCTCTTGGCTCTTGCCGCCAACCAGGCTTTGAGTCCCTCTGCGTGGAAATGAAAGGATCTGGCAGTTCCCTTTGTCAGGACACCTGCTTGGAGGAAACAGCTCCTTTCCCAATCCCTGCCACAGACCTCCCTCCCTGGGCTCTCCCAGAAGCAGAGCTGGTGCTTCCTGGCCAGACTGGGGCAAACTCAGGACCACTAGACCGCTAAGAGTTGCAGTTCTTTTCTAACCATGCAATTGCCAGCAAACAGCAGCTTCAGCTTTAGTGTTCTGCCTTCTTCCCAGGTGGGATCTCTAAGTGTGAAATGCCTCAGTACGCCGTGTCACACCTCTGGACACATCTGTTATTATGTGACTAAGCCAAATAGCTCCGAGCCACCTGCAGTTTTTACAGGTGAGGAGTTGGGAGGTTCCCTTGCAAAAATAGAAACTCCCCCTCTGCCTCTGGCTCCGGATGTGCGTCCATCCCTTCCTGCCAGGGCAGCTGCCTAACATCCACACCTTGCTCCCCTTTCCAAGTAGGAACTGTAGGTGGAGCTGGGGAAACCCCTCTGGGTTTGTAAAGCAGGGCTGGACACCCTGCAGGCAACATCAAGAGCGGGCCCTGGATGAGTCCTACATCCAGCATTTTTTTCCTGGAAAAAAGAGCTGTTGGTTTCCTGTCTCAGGCCAAACTGGCTGACCCCAAACCCTGTTGCTTTCCCATATATCTGTGCTCACGTCTAATAGCAGAGAGAGGAGAGAATAGGGGTGTAAGAGAGGGCTGGTGCTCCACTGCTGGTGGCCAGGGCCTGGATCCTGGTTCGGGGAGTAGGATTCCCCTTCCCAGGGGCTGTGCCTCATCTCTGTGTTCTCCAGAGCTCGCACCAGCTCCTGCATGGAAGAGAAAGAGGCTTAAACAAGATTTTAAGGAACACTGGGGAGAAAATAGAGGCGACTCATCTTTGTTCAACTTCACAGCAAAGAACAAGTGTTCCTTGTCCCCTCTAGGAGGGACAGGAGGGGACAGGGGCTGCCCACAGGTAGGAGGTGCTGGCAGGATGTGCCTGGCGAGGCTCTGGAGTTCCTGCCTCACAAGCCACGTTTGCCACGAGTGTTTATGTGGCACCGAGTGGCACAGCCTGGTTGTCCCCGTGCTCCTGCTGCTGTGCTGAGGAAACCGTGGCAGGCCTGAGCCCTCAGCTGGGTGTGGGGGCCTGCGGTGGGCCTGATGCCGTGTCACCCCTGCAGGTGACACCCTGTTCGTGGCTGGCTGTGGGAAGTTCTTCGAGGGCACCCCGGACGAGATGTACAAGGCACTGATCGAGATTTTGGGCAGCCTGGACCCCAAAACGGTACAAACCTCTCCTTTTGTGTGAGTGAGCCAGCCCAAACCACCAAACCCATCAGAAAAACTCCCTGAGAGTGCTGCTGTTCAGAGAGACTCGTGTGTGCAAGGAGTGAATGCTTACACTGGGAACTGGGGAGAACTGCAGTCCTCTGGGAAGGCTGTGCCTGCCCCAAATGTGTTTGTGCTTTGTGGGGAAAGAGCAGGGGCTGGTTATTAAAGGCTGCTGAGCTGGGACGTGGGGCTCTTTCATCTGTGGAACTGGCAGCTTGTCCTGCCTGGTGAGTCCTGGCACTTGTGCCTGTCTCCAGTGGAGAGTGTTGGGCTGACTGTGTCGTTCCTGCTGTGCTGATGGCACCTGGCACTCCCCTTGGTGCCTTTGGGGTCCCCCAGTGTCACTGTCCCTTCCTCTCCCCAGAGGGTTTACTGTGGCCACGAGTACACCATCAACAATCTCAAGTTTGCTCGGCACGTGGAACCCAGTAACACCAGTATCCAGGAAAAGCTGGCCTGGGCCAAGGTGAGCTGTTCTTCCTTTCCCTGGACTTGATGCTTTCCTGGACACAGAGCCTTGCTGAGGAGATCAAGGAGAGGAGAAGTAGAGGGAGTTGAGAGCCAGGAGCTGCAGGCTGTTGTGTTCCACGGGAACAGGGTTTGGCTGTGCCCAGAGAAGGCAGTTTGCTGTCTGGGGGAGACGTTCCCTGCCTGGAAACTCCATGTTCTGTGCAGGACACTCCTTGTTCCCCAGAATTGCTGGTGGAGCAGCACTGTCTCCCTCGTTCCAGGCCCAGTACGACAGCGGAGAGCCCACCATCCCCTCCACCATCGCCGAGGAGTTCACCTACAACCCCTTCATGCGAGTGAGGTAGGGAGCACTGAGGGCTGGGAATGGCCCTGGCAGTGGGAGGGGGTGTGGGAAGGAGGAGGTGTCCAAGCAAGAGAATTGCTCTCCTGCCTCCCACATTCCTGTTTGGATGCCTCCAAGACTCTCACTGGCTGTCCTGGCAGAAGGTTTCTGGATTTGAGGGTTGTGAGCATCTCTCCCTGACTCAGGAGACGGAACAGGCTTTGTTGTGTCCTGTTCCTTCATCCAGCAGAAGATGCTGCTGGCGTACAAAAGTGCAATTTCCTCCTGGCCCTGAGCCTTCAAACCAGGGCCTGATGAGCTGTGCCAAAGCCCTGTCCTCGATCCTGAAGCACAGCCTTGAAACCTGATCCCAGTGCCTCCACAGCTGGGATTTCATCCTGTCCCTGCTCTTCCCTCCTGGCAGGGAGAAGTCAGTCCAGGACCACGCGGGGGAGACCGACCCTGTCCGGGCCATGGGGGCCATCAGGAAAGAGAAGGACAACTTCCGAGTGCCCAAGGACTGAGCACTGCCTGCATCACTTTAATGTCAGTTCAAGTGTCAGTTAGACCATTCAGATGTTTTAGGAGTCAAATCTTCTGTTGTGGTTGAGACAAGTCTTATTTAGGTTTTTATTTTGTTTTAATTAAGGAAAAAAAAAAGCACTTTGCCCTTGTTGAGATGTTCTACAGCATATTTATATTATGATGAAGAATATTTATGCTCCTCTCGCTGTCTCTAAAGCTGTCACATGTCACCTGCAGATCATTGTGCAAGTGTTGGTGTGAGACTTGAGGCTGGGCTAGGAAGGATCAAACCTGGAGGCTTAGGAAGAAGCTCCTGTTATTTTTGTGGGAGCCTGATGCGGATGCAGAAGGTGGGACTGAGATGTCTTTGTTTAAAGCAGAGACCAAATGCAGGAGCTGAAGATTTCAATGTTTCTTCCACGCTGCTACTTCAACATTCTGAGTGTCGCTTCTGGCTCCACTAAAACCAGTCCCAGGGACAGACCTGCTCTGCCACTGCTGGTTCAGGGTGTAATTTGGGAGCTCCACGGGGTGGTCTGGCTCTGGGAGTGGCTCATGGGGCCATCCAGCTTCTCCTGTCCCTGGCGCGGGCAGCAGGCACCTCCCCAGGCATTGCTCTGCTTGTACCCTCTCAGTCCCGAGCCTGTTTGCATGAACCTGCTCTTCCCTGTGACCTGTGTGTGACCTGTGCCAGCCCCACAAACCGAGCAGGGCTTTGTCTGATGCCTCCGAATCCAGAAGCAGCCACTGCAGGTGAGTGGCTGTCCCACCAAGCAGTGGTGAGACCCCTGCAGCGGATCTGGGGACCTGTGAGTGACGCGGCAGGGGAGCAGTTGTTACCTGTCCCCAGGTGAGCAGGGCTGTGGGGTGGCACCAGGTCTTGGTTTGCTTTAAAATGCTGAATTTTATGTAGTTCAGAAAGAAAAGTGGTACCTACAGCCGTGGTGCCTCGTGGAACGCTGTGCTGCTACCCCAGAGCGTGGCTGTGCTGATGGATGTGACTGTACTGAGGGCTGGGCCAGAGGGGAAATAAATAATGGCTGGAAACGGAGCACTCGGAGAATGGGGGTTCTTGAACTCACGGATTTACTGATTTATTGGTTTTGTACTAGAGATTGAAGTCAACCAGCTGGAAGTGTCTTTCTACCTAACCCTGGGGTGAGTGGGTGGCATTTCGGGGACCCCAGGGGCTTTAGGCAAGGTCTTGTGACAGCTGTATTTTTGTGAAAGAAGAGCAGAGCAGCTTCAGCGCTGGTTTTGCTGCCTGTGAGTGCCATTCCCTCCTCACAGGTGGCATTTGGGCCCCTCAGGACAGGAAGGACTCTGAGGGGCCGGAGCGTGTCCAGGGAAGGGAACAGGGCTGGGGAAGGGGCTGGAGCAGCAGGAGCGGCCGAGGGAGCTGGGAAAGGGGCTCAGCCTGGAGAAAAGGAGGCTCAGGGGGGACCTTGTGGCTCTGCACAAGTCCCTGACAGGAGGGGGCAGCCGGGGGGGTCGGGCTCTGCTCCCAGGGAACAGGGACAGGAGGAGAGGGAACGGCCTCAGGCTGGGCCAGGGGAGGCTCGGGTTGGATATTGGGAAGAATTTCGTCCTGGGAAGGGCTGTCCAGCCTTGGCACTGCCCAGGGCAGGGGTGGAGTCCCCATCCCTGCAGGGATTTAAAAGCCGTGTGAACGCGGCACTTGGGGACAGGGGTTGGTGGTGGCTTTTGCACTGCTGGGGGAATGGTTGGACTCTAAGAGGCCTTTTCCAACCTCAGCCATTCCGTTTGGGGGCCAGGATCAGCCCTGCCCCAGGACTCGTGTCCGGCTGGGAAAGGCGCCGGAGCTCAACTCTGCTCCTGCCCCTGTGCCTTTGGTGCTCTCGGGGTGGGATCCTGTCCCTGGAGCAGAGCCCCTCCCAGCCCCCCCGGCAGCAGTGCCAGTGTCCAGGGCCGCTCTGTACCTTCTCCCCCCGCTGGCGTTTCCACCACCTGCTGGGCACCAGCCCCTCAGTGCCACCGGTGCCCCCAGTGCCAGCAGCCCCTCATCCCTCCCCTGGTACCCCGCTGGCACTGGGAGCAGGGGCTGATTTTGGGGGCTGGGCTGGGGGGGACCCCTCCTTCCTCCGGCCCCGGGGGGTGTCAGGACGCCCCGCGGTGACGCAGGGGGAGCGGCCGGGGCCGTGCGGGCTCTCCCCGCCCCACGCTGCGTGACCCGCCCCGCACCGCGCAGGGACCGCCCCGGGACCGCCCGGGGGTGGCGCTGGGGACACGCCGNACCCCGCGGGTCCCCGCCGTGTCCCCCCCGTGTCCCCGGGCGGCGCCGGAGCGGGGCCATGAAGGTGAAGGTGATCTCCGTGCTGGAGGACAACTACATGTACCTGGTCATCGAGGAGAGCACCCGCGACGCTGTCGCCGTGGACGCCGCGGTCCCCAAAAGGGTGAGCGGCCCCCCCGGGTGGGTGGCGGGTCCCTGGCGGGGGTGGGGGCCCCGCACAGCGGGTATCCGTGCGCACGTGGAGCATCCCACCGGCAGGGCAGACCTCTCCATCCCGATGGAATGTGGGGTGCGGACCCCCCTCCCCCTGTCCTGGGCTGTGCGGGGATCCCGGGTTGCCGCAGCCGGAGCCCTGCAGACCCCACGGCAAGCGGGAATAACCCCAAGGAGCCCTTTGGAGCGGGTCTCCCAAGCCTAGTCCCGTTTCCCAGGAGCCGGGAAGGCAGCGGCCGGGCTCGCCGTGACCCCCGTGTCCCTCTGCCTGGTGTCCCCTTGTGCCACCCCCTCAGCGTGCAAGCGCTGTCGCGGGTTTTAAGCGTTTGGTGCTGACTCGGACATTTCCTTCCTCTTGGAGGAGCGGAGTCGGGAGCAGCCGAGGGTTTGTTCCTGGCCATGAATGTGAAGTTGGCACTCGGAGCCTCCTGGCAGCCGTGCTGGGGCTGGCAGTGCCATGTGGCCCTCGCTGTGGCCAGCGGCAGTGACCCCGTGCTCTCCTGTGCCTTCACGAAGAAGGCACCCGCCATAAATGCCGCCATTCCCGTGGCATCAGTTCCCACCCACCTGCTCCGCTCTGCACGACAGGGTCACACCTGTGTCCCACAGTCACCCTGTGGCTCCTCAGCGTGTGGTTTTGGGGGATTCCTCTGCCCGGTGCCACACGGGACAGGTCCTGTCGCGGCCACGGTGTGTTTGTGTCACCTCCTCTGCCACTCACCGCTGCTCTGGGTCCCTTTCAGCTGCTGGAGATCATCAGGAAGGAGGACGTGGTGCTCAGGGCCATCCTCACCACCCACCACCACTGGTAGGTGCAGCTGGGTCAGGGTGGCCGTGTCCCCATAGGGACAGCACCCATTCCCAATCCCTCCTCTGCCCTCAGGGACCACGCCAGGGGCAACGAGGAGCTGGCCCAGCTCTTCCCCGGCCTGCAGGTGTTCGGTGCTGACGAGCGCATCGGGGCCCTCACGCACAAGGTCACCCATGGCCAGGAGCTCACGGTGCGTGGCCGCAGGAGCGTGCGGACGTTCGGGGCTCGGACCCCACACACGGGTCCTGCCTGGTGGGTGGGGTGGTGGTGTGGTCCCGAGTGGGATGGCACCAAGGTCCTCAGTGAGGAGCGGAGCGGGGTGGTCACACTGTCCCCGGTGGCACCGTGGTCCCCAGTGGAGTGGCCAGTGGGGAGCAGAGTGGGGTGGTCACACTGTCCCCAGTGGCATCGTGGTCCCCAGTGGGGTTGGTGCTGCTGGGCCGTGCTCAGTTCTTCGTGCTCTGGGGCGGTTGCAGATGTGGCACCACAGATTCAAGGCTGGGATGGAGGAAAAATCTCATCCCAACCCCAGCCTGTTTGGGGTTGTGCTGGAGGATCCCACCCTCTCCTGGGGCCGGGTTCCAATGCCATCGGAGCAGACACACCTGGACCCACCCAGCCCCCATCAGATCAGATCTGTGATCCGCTGGGCCCCAGGCAGGGTGTGGGGAGGTCTGGGGGGGTTTGTTTGTCCCCCTCAGTGGGACCCTGACCCTCTCTCCCCCCAGTTTGGGGCCATCAGGGTGAGGTGCCTCTTCACCCCCTGCCACACCTCGGGCCACATGTGCTACTTCATGTGGGAGGACGATTCCCCGGATGCTCCGGCTCTTTTCTCAGGTATCCCACCCTGCCCACGTTCCCCCCCTGGGTTTTGGGGAAACTCCCTGTCCCCCAGCCTGTCCCCCAGCACTCCCGGGGTGAACCCAGCACCCTCTGGCACCCCCATCCTCAGCACTGGGGTCCCTCGGTGCCCAGCCCCCTTTCCCACAGGTGACACCCTGTTCGTGGGGGGCTGCGGGCAGTTCTTCGAGGGGACGGCGGAGCAGATGCACACCAACCTCACCCAAATCCTGGGGACTCTGCCCAAGGACACGGTGAGTGTCCCACACCTCCCTGCCTGGGGAGGGCTCCTGGAGCCAGGAGCGGGCTCGAGGCAGCGATCCCGGGGTCGGATCGGTTTGATGCCGGGTGCCTCCTGCAGAAAGTTTTCTGTGGCCACGAATGCACCGTCAGAAACCTCAAATTCGCCTTGAAGGTGGAGCCAGAGAATGAAATGGTGAAGGAGAAGCTGGCGTGGGCCAGAGTAAGTGGCCGTGCCCGCTGTGCCGGGGTGGGGGCCGGGGGGTGTGGGATGGCAGAGGGATTTGGACGCCTCTGCTCCCTCGGCAGCAGCGCGATGACGAGGACCTGCCCACGGTGCCCTCCACGCTGCAGGAGGAGTTCCTGTACAACCCCTTCCTGCGGGTCACGTAAGCACTGCTGGGGCCCCAAAATCCCCTCCCTTTCCCCTCCAGCGTCATCCCTTTTCCCAGTGGCCTCATGAACCGCTGGGGAATCCGAGCCCCGAGGGAGGGGAGGGTGCCTGGACATGGGGTCACACCAGACCCCCCCCGTGTGCCCCGGCAGGGCCCAGCACAGGACGGGACTCCCCCGTTGTCCATCCCAGCGGGGTGGGGATCCCGTCCTGTCCCCATGGGCACAGCAGGGCCGTCCCCTTGCAGGGAGGAGTCCGTGCAGAGGTTCACGGGCAGGACGGACCCTGTGGAGGTGCTGAGGACGCTGCGCTCCGAGAGGGACAACTTCAAGAAGCCCAAGGAGAGGCCCAACCCCCAGGCCATGCTGGCCTTTGACTGGGGGCTCTTCGGGCCCTTCTTGGAGAAGAAGTGACGTCCCCGTGGTGCCAGGGCTCCCTCCTGGCTGCGCCCAGCTCGGATTCACTCCCAGCTGGGACTGGTTTGTGTGTTTAACCTGCTTGTTTGAGGCTGCTCTGCTCTGCTCCCCCTCTGGCACCGTGTCCGGCTCCCCGGGCCCGGGAAGTTCCCTGTGGAGCAGCACCTGGATACCTTTGGAAAGCCCAAGCTGTGGTGGCCCCCCCGTGGTGTTGGGACGGGGCTGCTGCCAGCAGAGGGTCAGGACGTGGCTTGGAGCAGGGGGCACTCCCAATTTGGGGGTCAGTGTGGGAGCTGCCACCTGTCCTGCAGCTGCAGAAGGGAGCCAAGGAAGGGCAGGGAAAAGCGGGAATGCTCAGGGACCGTGGAGCTGTGCCCCACGGACCACCAGGCTCCCCGGCCTGCACTGCCAGGCCTGGGGGCTGCATCCCATTCCCAGGGGTTGTGGGATGCAGCCACGTGGCTCTGGAAGCCCTGGGAGCCCTCCTGGCCCTGCCTGTCCTGCTCCAGCCACCCTGGGCCCCTCTCAGGCCGGGGATGGGGGGTGGAGACTGGGATGCCTGTGGAAAAGTGGGAGCCACTGGTGTCACTGGTGTCACCGCTACCCACCCGACTCCAGCCCTGTGCTAACAAAACCCTCACCACAGCAGGGTTTGGGTGGGTTTTATCCCCCCTTTTTTCCCAGTTTTTCCAGTAGGTCACACCGGGATTTGTGTAGGATGTGTGACCCAGTCGCTGCCTTCGGGAGCCCTCGGACCATGTGGGGTGTCCAGGTGGAGCCCAGGATCTGCCCCAGCCCCTCTGGCTTTGGGAGGAATTTTCCAAGGTGGGACAGATTTTAGGCAGTGAATAACAAAGTGCTGCCAGGCATGCCTTGCTTTTTTGCTTTCTCCAGGGTAAAAACTGGAAAACACTTGGTGCCAACTCCATGGACATTGCCTTGTCCTCAAGAGCCTGGGGCTCCCAGGCCTCCCCAGCCTTCACTTTGTGCAAAATCAGGGCTGTGTTTTATTTATTTTTAAGCTGAGAAAGGAGCAGAGTTTTATCTGCAGGTGGGGGGAGGCACTTTACCCCAGTAAAGTCATTCCCTTTTTTTTTTTTGTGGAGAAATTGAGGATGGCAGCTCCCAGCACTGGAATAGAGCTGATTTCAGGGATTTTCGTGTGTGGACTGTGAACTTCTTTGTTGCCACTGGAGTCTGGTTTGGGGCTTTTTCCTTTGCTACGAACTGGACCAAGGTTTTCTTTTTTCCTTTTATTAAGTTAAAGTTTGGATTTACTCCCCTCCATGGAAAGGGAAGGATTTCTCCAGCTGCAAAAGCTCCCTTGGTACCATGGCCTGAATTCCTCAGTTTACAAGAAATGCTGGAGCTGTGGATGTCACCTGGGTGTTCCTTTGGAATTTGATTTATCCTGGGAGCAGGGATGCTCCTGCGTGTTTGAACCAGCCCTGAGCCTGCTCCACAGCTCAAAGCTGGGACAAATTCCAGCTGTTCCTGGTGCCAGGGTAGGAAGAGCCACCCAGAACGCCCAGAACAGGGATCCCAGGGTGTCCTGGGTGGCTTCAGTGACCTCTGCGTGTGTTGGTGACCTGGGAACTGGGGAAGTGACAAAATGTAGAGCCCTGATTACTTAATTTCCAGCTAATTTAGCTTAATTGATTGTGCATTTCTGGGCTGATGTGCATGTGCTCAGCAGACACTGACTGCGCTCTGCACTGATCCACAGTCTCAGCATTCCAGGCTGGAGCCTCTCCCTGTCCAGGATATTTTCTGGTTTAGCCAACCCCTGGGTGTTACAAATCCCTGCATGGAGAAGGGAATTCCCTGGAAGCACCAATTTGCTCCTCAGGAGGGTGAGGAGGGGGCGGCAGGGGGAGGTCGATGCCTTAGAACACTGTGAGGTCATTAATGATCAGCAACACCTGAAAAATGGAAAACTTTTAATTAAAAACATGAAAATCATCACTTGCTCTGTGGATTCATTGGAATAAAGTGCAGAGGAGGCTTTGGCTCCTGCCAGCCACAAGGTCAGGAATTATTTTCTCATAATTTAGGAGTGTTATCCATCAGTAACTGCCTGTTTTGCCTGGATTTAGGGGTATTATCCCTCAGCGAGTGGCTGCCGAGGGTGGGTAAGTGTGACAATTCCGTGACTCCCTGCTGCGTGTTTAGGAAAAAAAGAGAGAGATGTAATTGCCCTTGGTATAAATTACTATAATTTAATTTAAGGGAAAGAAATCCCAAGGATTTTCCGTCGCATTCGCTCCAGTCCCGTTCCAGAGGCACTGATCCAGCCCCAGGGATAATCCCAGGCCTTGGCTCCCCCCGCTCTGAGGGCACAGAAGCTGCAGGGCAGTGAGATGTGAGAACTCCAGGCCTAACGAGACCACCTCTAATGAAATGAGGATGAAACAGCAGAGGCAGCCACAGAATTGAGTGCTGTGAGAATCCAGCAAGGCCTGGGGGAGGAATATTGAGGTGTGGCACAAAGCTCAGCCTGGAGATGAGCTTTAAATGCTGGTGGGAATGGGGCTGTGAGAGCAGTGCGGGGTCAGTCCTTCCGGCCTGGGATGCATTTCTGCCTCTCTTGATGTGTTTTCTGTCAGGCTTCGGGGTTTATTCACATCACCTCATCCTAAAGCTGAAGATATGAGCAGTGCCAGGTACATTCCCAGAGGCAGGAATTGCACAGAGCTCCAGCAGTCCTCGGAGAATGACAAGTGTGAGTTCAGAAGGCACTGAGTGTCTGCCTGGGCTCGGCAGCCCTCACCACTTGATGTTGAGGGCAGTGTTTGCCCTCTCCACGGCGTGGTATTCCGTGTGCAGCACTCGCAGAGCCTTCTCCGAGCCCCAGCCTCCCAGCCAGTGCTCGTACAGCTCCCCCACAGCCTGGTTCTCCTCGGGAATCTCAGCCCTCAGGGATTCATACAACCTCTCCACTTGCTGCAGCTCCTCCTTGCTGGATTCCCCCTCCAGTTTGATCTGCCCTCCTCCATTCAAACAGCCTGGGGGAAAAACGGGATAAAGAACTTCAGCTTCAGCAGGAAAACCATCCTAAAAAATTCCAGTTGGTTTACTCTGCTCCTGCAAACAGCTGCAGGAATGAAAACACCTCAGGAATTGAGGTTCACTCCCAGTTATCTCCCAGCAGCAGGGCCACAGGGCTGGGAGATCCTGGGCTGGCTCCAGCTGGGGATCTGCCAGGGCTGCAGCTCTTATCTCCTGCCTCCAGAACGGAGCCAGAGCCCAATCCAGGTGAGTCCAGCCTTGGGGGCTCAGCTGAAGGACAGGGAAAAGTTCTGGGGGTTGGGCTGAGCAGTGGGAGGCTCCCGGAGCTGTGTGGCTCCTTGGGAAGGAGCAGCTCCAAGAGCCAGGAGTGGCCCCTCAGCATCAGCCCAGGCTGGGCTCAGGCTGCCCCTGCTCCCTGCCAGCACATCCCAAGGGAGCCAGCAGGCCAGAAAAGGAAAATGGGATATAAGGGGCAGGAAGTGCCTTTCTCCACCAGCCCCAGCAGCATTTTCTGAAAGTGTAATGGTCAGGTTTGGGCAGTTTTAGGGGAAAAAGCCCCTCAGGTACAAAAGAGCTCAGGCAATCTTCCTTAAAAACAATTAATTAATTAAGTATGCAAATTCTGTGCAATGGAATTTAGCTGCACTTCCTTAAACCCTGAGGAATTACTGGCTCAGAGGTAGGAAAATCTCCCACACAGCTCTGGATCTGTGATGCTGTGGCTGTCACACCTCAAGAGTGTGAGGAACCCTCCATTTTTCCTGTACTGAATTCCCTGGAGCTCCTCCCGGCCCTGGGTGTGCCCCTGAGCAGCCTCACCTGAGGGACAGGCCATGACCTCCACGTAGTGATAGGGGCACTTCCCTCGTTTCAGCTTCTGCACCAGGTTCTGGATGTTCCTAAATCCATAGGCCAGAGCAAACTGCAGCAGGACCACTCCATCCCTCTCCAGGGTCACCTCCTGGAAGTCCTTGTTCCTGAAGGAGAAGAGCAGAGGAAATGTCTTCTCCAAATGAATTTCTATTTTAAACTTCAAAGGGCCCTGCACTAAACCCAATTCGTTGTGAATCTCATTTAAGGGCTGTCCTAGTTCTGTGCCACCCAAAGGAAACCTGAAGGAATTCCTTCCAGAGCCTTCTCCAGGATTGTTTGAGCCACCTGAGCAGAGTTTGCTGAAGGACACCTGTGCTGGATAAAGCCTGAAAAGCTCAGCCAGTGGAGCCTTTCCCTGTAACAGACCTGAGTTCCTTCAGCCACCATTAATGGAGTCCCTGAGGGGATTTTTAGCTTCTGCTGGATCATGAAACATGGGAACAAACCCTGATTGAAGGATTCCAGATTCCTAAGGTTAGTGAGATAAAAATGTTCCTGATAAAAAAGTAAGTAATTTGATTTTTATCAAGTATTTCACATTGAAACTGTTTTTTCTGCATCCTAAACCAAGGAATCCTAAACATAAACGTTGCTCATTAGGGATATAATTAATTCCAAGGGAAACACTAAATTATAACTGGGAAGCCAGAAGGAATCTCAGGTGGATGAGCCTCAGTGCCCAAACTCAGGTGATTTATTTTCTGTTTCATTACAGTTCAACAGAGCCCCAAAGCCCCACAAGGTTTTCTGGGATCAATAATTAGTGACAAATCTACTTGATTGGCCTGATCCCAGGTGAGGAATCCCAGCTCCACGAGAGCTCTGCCTTCTCAATTATTCTAAAAATTGTCAGGGGGAAAATCCATCAGGCCAAACTCCAGTGGGTGGGTGGGGAAGGGGCTGGAATTCTCCCTGGGAAAGGCTGCCTGGAACTGGCTGATTTATTGCTCAGCAGCTGAGGGAGGCAGCAGCCAGCTCTCAGCCTGGAAGTGAAATGTTTAACGCTGCAAAGGAAGTTTCAGCCCCTCAGCGAGGAGAGAATTCCAGAAAAACTGAGTTTTCTGTAGGATTCCAGCTTCTTACTTGAGAGGTTTGTACTGGATTGAGTCCACGTGGATCCCAAAGAGCTCCTGGGCTGCGTGTCTGTAAATGTGCTCCAGGTACCCCCCCGAGCCCCCGCCACGGTGGCTGCTGAGCTCCTCTGCTGCAGCACTGCCCAGCCTGGGGAGAGGAGAGAGCAGCAGCTTTAGGAATTTGGGATAAAACAAAGCTCCAGGGGGTTCAGGACAAGGGGAGCAGCCAAACAGCAGCTCCTGCTGAGCTCCAGCTTTTCCCTTTCTCCTGGGAGAAAGCTCCAGAGCCTCGTGGTGCCCTGTGGGAGATGTGTCACCTGGCACAGGTGCCCAGAGAAGCTGTGGCTGCCCCGTCCCTGGAAGCGTCCCAGGCCAGGTTGGACGAGGCTTGGAGCAGCCTGGGATAGTGCAAGGTGTTGGGGTTGGATGATTTTAAGGTCCTTCCCACCCAAACCATCCCAGGATTGCCTGATTCTCTAGTTAACCATCCTGTATAATTCAGAGGTGCTGCTAATGAACCTGCCTGGTGTTTATGTGCCAGGAGCTCTGGGGATGCTCCTCTCACCCTGAAGCAAAGGCAGCTCTGGGTGCTCAGTGCAGAAGCAGCCCTGGTGTCACCTCAGACCACAGAACGTGATTCCACCCCACCCCAATGTGTGCAGCTGGCCCTTGACCAGATGTTCCTCTTCAGTTCAACAAGCCCAGGCTCGTCTGACGTGTCTTAAATGTCATTTTTCACAAACGGTCTCCTGGAGATGAACTCAGTGACCTAAATATTTGTTATTTCTGCTTTCATTCTGGGATCTTTGCAGTAGCTCTGGTAATGAGGAGCAGGGACAGCACAGCAACAGCTTTTGCTTCAGGAAATTTTTATCACTGGGACAGATTCTTGCACTTCCCAAAGCCTGCAGCAGGTGTTTGTGGGATGAAAGGAGCTGGAGTGACTGTCCAGTGGAAATTCACCATATTTTGCACATTAAATATTGAAAGTCCCAATGGTACTGGTTCGAGTGACACAAGAAACCAAACCAAGTGCAAACACACTTGTGTAAAACAGCAGGAAAAGGGAAATTCTGAACTCTCTACATCCTGGGGGGAAGAGAACACGACTGAAATGGGATTTTGTTCTTACAAGGTATCCAGGGGAGCAGGATCTACATCTGGCAGGGACACTCCTTCTTGTTCCAACAGCTTCAGCACTTCTCCTAGAGCAGAACCAGGCACAAGGAGTTCTTATTTTTGGGATACAGGAAAACAAACCCCACAGAGCAGCCCCTAAACTGCATCTGCATTGTAGCAGGGCATGATTTGCACTATTAAAATGTAAACATATATCAATACCCAACCTCTGTCAGAGACAAAGGGTTATTAAACCCAGGGAACACTTTGAGGCTCTCGGAATTAGCTGGATTTGGGAATCTCCTGTGGCTCTGCGTACCTGTGGTGATGACACAATCCACATCCCTGGTCTGGTATTCCTGGTTGAAAAAGTCTGGCCTGGAGGCCTCCAGCTTTTTGTCATAACAGGGCATGACTGTGACGTGGTAGATCCTGTCAGGGGGTAGGTGCTGCAAGAGACACAAGGCTGGGCAGCTGGAGCAGCCAAAATTCCCCCTGTCCTGAGGGATGTGCATTCCAGGAGCAAAGGAGAGTGGTGGGAATGCCCCAATGCCCCTGGAGCAATCCCCACTATTACAGAATATTTGTGTCTATTTACATATTTATACATAAATGAAATGATTTCTCCCCTAGAAGACAATTCCAGCTGCAGTCAGTGCCAGCGTTTATCATCCTTCACAGGTTTCATGGAATCCTGGAGTGGTTTGGGATGGAAGGGACCTTAAAGCTCATCCAGTTCCAACCCCAGCACCTTCCACTATCCCAGGGTGCTCCAAGCCCCATCCAACCTGGCCTTGGACACTGCCAGGGATCCAGGGGCAGCCACAGCTTCTCTGGGAATTCCATCCCAGCCCCTCCCCATCCTCCCAGGGAGGAATTCCTTCCCAATATCCCATCTAACCTTGCCCTCTGGCAGTGGGAAGCCATTCCCCCTTATCCTGGCCCCCCAGGCCCTTGGAAATAGTCCCTCTCCATCTCTCCTCTCCATCTTCAGCTCCAGGAAGTTCCCCCCACTCCAGTGCAATGATCCAAGGTCAGGCAGAGAAGCCAATCCCTAATTAAGCCATTAGGGAATAAACTTCCTCCCTGCTCCCAAAGCTCAGCCCCCGCTCAGCAACCAGGCCATGATCTGGAGTCCCACAAAAGCCTCGGGATTCCGCAAGAAATAAACACAGCCTGAGGAAACAGGTCACTGACCCCAGGCCATTGTTTCAGTCTCGTGTGCCAAATTTTCCCAGAAGCTGCCAAATTCTGTCCCAAATCTGCAGCTGTCAGCATCTGCCTCATGCAAGTGTCAAAGCACTGCTCGTTAGTGGCCAATAAATCCCACAATAAATCCCACAATAAATCCCACTGGGTGCTGCAGCTCCTTCCTGGCCAAATCCAGGCTGTTTGTTTAAACTCCAGCCTGTGGATATCCAGCTCCCATCTGGAAAGGTTCCAAAGGTTACAGACTAAGGACAGAAACAGAACATCAAGATGGGAATGAGGGATCATTTTCAGACAAGCCAGGATCTTCACGTAAGCACCGACTGCAGCCTTGGCTTGGGGTCACTTATTTGAAATTATTTATCAACTTTAAACAACAGGGGCACAAAGATACTCAGAAATAAGGTTCCTCAGCTTTCCCAAATAATCCAGAGGCTTTAATTAGCCCATGCTTAGTGTTATGCCCCAATTACTACTCATTAACTAAAACAGAAGTGAGGAAGATTTGCTGCCTTCTGCAAGGCAATATTGACCCTTAAATGTGTATAACACATAGCAAAATTCTTAAAAAATCAGCCTAAAGTCTCCAATTTGAGGAGTTTTCCACTAAGAAGAGCATCTGTAGAGCTTTACCTGCTGCTCTGCAAAGTAGCCCTTGACCAAGGAGCCCATGACCTGCTGAGGAGATTTGGTGGTGCTGATGTAGGGAATGATGAAGCTGCCGTGGGTCTTCTCTGCGTAGCAGATCCAACCTGGAAGGAACAGAATCAGCAAATTAAATTAACAAACAAGTAGCAGGCCTTTGCTCTGCCCACTCCCCCCAAACCCCAGGTTTAGTGCCCATTAATAACCATTTTCAGCCTCAGTTCAGCACCAAAAAACAAAGGAAGTGTTAGAGCAGATTAATTTTAAAGATGTTTCACCACTGCTTTAACACCAACATCTCTGTGCTGTGAAGAGAATAATCCTGCAGGTAAAAACATCCATTCCCACCTTTCTGACCAGCTGCTGGATTTTTGATTCCAGCTGTAAGTGATCCCCTACCTGGGCAGGCAGAGGCCAGCATGGGCAGAGCCTTTTTGTCCTCCGCTTGTTTGTGGAAGCGCCTCACGAACTCTCGCTGGCTCTCCAGGAGGCTGAAGTTCCTGGAGAAGGTCGTGTCAAACACGTAGTGCACACCTGGGCAGGACAGCAGCTGGGTCAAACCCACAGGATACAGCAAAGTCCAACAAAAAACCCTCCACTTGAACCAGAGACAAACTCAGTCACAGGCACCAAGGCCTGCAGTTGAGAGGGAACAGTTTCAGCACAGCAAGAGGAGAAAAAGTGACAGGAGAGATGGAAATCTAAAATGTAAAGTTCTTTTCAGTGGTTCTTTACAGGTTTTATAGAATGATGGAATGGTTTGTGTTGGAAGGGAGCTTAAGGATCAGCCAGTTCCATGGGCAGGGACACCTTCCACTATCCCAGGGTGCTCCAACCTGGCCTTGGACACTTCCAGGGATCTAGGGGCAGCCACAGCTTCTCTGGGAATCTGTGCCAGGGCCTCCCCACCCTCACAGCCAGGAATTCTTTCCCAATATCCCATCTAATCCTGCCCTCTGGCACTTTAAATCTTTTCCCTCATCCTGTCACTATCTGCCCTCTCCCTCCTTTTTCTAAGCTTTCCCTCCCTCACTCCAAGTTTATTACGTGACTGAAGTTGTGGAAAGTTTGGAATCCACGTGGGGGTTACATCCCATCAATCTGTGCTGAACCCCCAGCCCTGAGTCCCCTCTGTGAGAACCGAACACAATCCCACACTTGCCTAAACTCTTCAGGAACGTGGTCAGCTTCTTTGCTGTCTCCAGAAGCCCCATTTTGCACCTTGCAGCCAGAGAGGCTCTGGACTGGGGTGAAACAGAAACCACCACCAGTTTCTGCTCGTTGGCAGCAGCAGCCTGGGATAAAACCAAACAACCCCAAATGAACGTGGCACGGGCAGGAGTGTCAGCCCCACAGAGCATCTCACCCATTCCCTCTCAGGCAGGGATTTACTTTAAGCCCTTCCACACTCTTTAAAAACGAGAATAAACCACACCAGTGCAGCAAGACCAGCCTGGGATCCTGCAGGGCTCTGAAATTCCCTTTCCATGTGGATTTTCTGCAGAGGCGAGGGGGACCCACCTTGTTCAGAGCCAGCACTTTGCAGAGCTCCCCGTGGCTCTGCTGGCTGACCAGAACACTCTCAGCTGAGGTGATGCAGCCACTGCAGGCCAGGCAATCGTTCAGGGTGATTTTTGCCTTTTCCAGCTTTTGTGCCTCCCCATCCTACAAAGAAACAGAGCAGGCTCAGTTCTGACCCCAGCACAGAAGCTAAGGAGCAGTTTCCCCCCCTTTACCACAAATAATAATGAAGACGTTGCTCTTTTTAAGCCCTTGGTTTAGCATTTTAAAAAAAAATCTTTATTTTTAGTAAGATGAGGACAAAGCCACCTGAAGTTTGCTGCTTTTAATGGGATTATTTGGCACAGAAAGGGGAATTTGCTGAGGGATTTCATCCCAGACCAACTTCATCCCAGGCAGTGGAAGAGAGTATTTTTCCTTCTATCTGCCCTGAATAAATTGGGTTTTCCCAAGAGATTCTCCTCTAATCATCACTCCTCAATAAGACCAGGAACAGACCAGGAAATGAGGTGCTATTAAAATTTTAAAATAAGGAACCACACTCCCTTGGAAGTGCTGTATCCCTCTTTTTAAAAATCAAAATCTGCCTAAAGTTCAAAGTTCCATTCCTAGAGGAATTCCCAGCTTGGTTAACGGAGCAATGCCAAATTTTTTGGGAGAAAACAGGAAAAACTCAGCCCAAATTTTGGAAGCAGGAAGCTTCTGAATTCTTCAAGCTTTTAAAGAAATAATTGGAAATATTATTTTTAAAAAAAACACTGCAAGATTTATTCAAAATATCTTGATTGAATCTCTCTGTGAGTGAGCACAAAGGACATTACCACAAACAACCTGGAACTGCCAAGCCTTAAATATTGATAAAAGAAATAAATTTTTTATCTTACCTGCTCTTATACTGAAAATCATCACTGGTTAATGGCAGTGTTTCAAAGCATAAAACCAGCACAAAATTAGAATTACTGACTACAAAATGACTGCTCAGAAATGAATTTATAAATTGAAATGCTTACAAATTAAAGTTTAATACAATCTCAGCTTATCTGCTCTTATACTAATATGATTATGAGTAATTATGAGTAATATGAGCAATTACTGTCAGTGTTTCAGAGCATAAACGTGGCACAAAATTGGAATTATTGATGAAAAATGAAAAAGAAAAAAAGATACAAAAATGCTGACGGCAGCACCTTGGTTCTCTTTGAAGAATTAAATGGATGAATATTACTAAAATACTTAAAATACACTCCTTTTTCTGGGTTTTTTACACCCCACTGAACAAAAGACCCCACGTACCTGATTGACCTGGAAATAGCTTCCGTCAGCTTCGATTTTGATCTTTGCTGCTGCTTTTCCAGGCTTTCTGTCCACTTTTACAGGCTTGATGCATTCCTGAAAGAGCAGCAAAGCCTGGAAGTGAGGAGCTGAGCAAGGGAGAGGGGGTTGGACAGAAATAAAGGGATCAAACCCCGGTTCTGGAGTGACTCGGGTTCCTCCCCCTCAAAACAGGCTGGATTTTCCCCGAGTTTCTTTTAGCACTTTAAGAAAAAAGTCAAAGCAAAGGCTTCTCACCCGTTCTGAACAGGAAGAACACTTTTCCAGCATCATCCCAAACCCACAGGATAATTGTACTGCTCTTTCTGAAGAGCTCAGCTCTGGTTTTGGAGCCTTGACGGGAACAGAGCCTGGCCAGCCCCTTCCTCCTCCTCCTCCTCCCCAAAATCTGGGAGCAAATCCTGACTCCCGGCTGCAGATCCCAGCCCGTGGAGGTGTGGCCAGTGCCCACCGTGTGCCTGGTGCCACCGAGGGTTTATTTCGTGACAGAAGGGTCTCTGAGGAGCTCAGCTGGGCTGCTGCCACTTTGCTCCGGTGTCCCAGCACAAGTCCCAAGGGTTTTTCTGCATTTCATCCAGTTTTTTACTGTTTTAAGCACCCCGTGACTCCTTGTCCTATTTCTCCTTTGCCTTTCATCATCCTCCCTCTGCCAGCTTGAGCTTTCCCCCCCAAATTAATCCATCTTTTCTACGTTTTGCAGGGTTCAGAGCCTTGCAGGAACAACTCATTTTGATCCTTCACTTGAAACACAAAAGCACGGCACGTTATTTACGTGAAGAATTCCCTTGCAAACTCAAGTCCTACACGGAGAATTAACGGCGGTTGCTATTCCCCTTTCCACTGATCTCATCTCGGGTGGGTTTTCCTGCCGTATTCGTCAGCAAATACATCCAGGATTAATATTCCGCATTTTTCCAGTGCCTGAAGCCTCTGAGAGGAGCAGAGCCGACCCCTCCTCGCTGCCCATTCCCTCCTGGACGCTGTGCACTCCCTCCCATCCTCCGCGTGCAAGGAAACCTGTCCAGGCTTAAACTTTCGCTGGGGAGGCTGCAGAGCAGCATTCCACATCGCGTTCCCGACCGGGGTGGGAAGGACTCGGCTGCTGCTCCAAGATCCCGGGCTGCTCCAGCGCCTCGCCCCGCGCGGTGCTGGAAGGGACAGCGCGGAATCCTCATTTTGATCCCTTTTTACCATTCCCAGCAGCAGCGGGGGGAGGTCTGAGGGGGTTGGGCACGGTCCCCGTGCGGTGACAGCGCGAGGGGCAAAGAGAGCTGAGGGTGGCACCCCGCGCCTCCCCTCAGGGCTGCGTCCGCGCCCTCCCCACGGCCCACCCCGCGGGGCCCGGGGCGGGGGCAGGGCCTGGCAGCCTCGCGAACCCCCGGCCCCGGGAGTCCCCAGCCCTGTCAGCCCCGGCGCGGCCCCACCTGCGAGGGCGCGATGAAATCGTCGAGCTCCGTGAGCTGCAGCACCCCGCTGAACCGGGCCGCCATCGCCGCCGCAAAGCGAGCAGCCGCCCTGTCGTACAACGGGCCCGCCACACCGCCGCAAAGCGAGCAGCCGCCCTGTCGTACAACGGGCCCGCCACACCGCCGCAAAGCGAGCAGCCGCCCTGTCGTACAACGGCATCGCCACACCGCCGCAAAGCGACGCGCCACGCGTCGTAAAAGGGCTCGCTACAGCGCCGCAATTATAATATCAGATTGTGTATTTTTGCTCTGTAGATATCAACTTTTTGGAATAAACTAATAATATATAAGGCCTTTTGGCGTTCTAAACAAATATAAAGGTGTCAGCACTGGGAAAATTTGGGGGTAGCTCCTCTTCTTTCACTGGTGGCTGTTGTGAATCTCCTGCCTCAAGGGGAACCCCAAAATTAAATCCCAGCAAATGTTTCAGGCTCTTAAAGGTTAATAACAATAACAACAATAACAATAATAACAATAATTATTTTTGAGAATCAGGTACAAAATTAGGTGAAGTTCCTCCTTTGGCTCCTGTGTGCTGTTTGGAACGGGGATGTTCAGGCAGCTCCTGAACATTTATTATGTTCATTTTATAATAAACAAGCATGTAATAATAAATAAACATGTTTATTCATCAGACTCTGCCGTGGAGCAGGAAATGGTTAAACCTTCCCGTTCGTCTCCTGAGGTAAATCCCTGCAGGTGCTCGGCACAGCCGGGTACTAAGGAGGTACTTAAGGACAGGTGTAAGATGTTTCGGTGGTGTTTGGACGGTCGGGACGGATGGAGACAAGAGATCTCTGAAGTCAGGTTTTAGAGCATGAGGTTTATTACGAAGGGCGTGGGTACAGGGGGCCTGCTTAGAGCTGCCAGCCGCAGCTCGGAGCAGGCCAGAAAAGTAAAGGAGAGCAAGAGAGAGAGCTGGAGAAGAAGGATGAAGGTTAAGAAGGGTGTGAAGGATCCTAGAAGTCCTTTACAATACAATAAATCATCTTCTGTGTTGAATATTCTAATTTTCATCAACCAACCTAGTACAAGATACAAATCCTATAGCATTTACATCCAGCGTATAAGAATCATTGCATTACCATACTGTGTTACATTTTAAACTCTAAAACTACTCTTTGGACCCCTTCTGCCAAGCTAGCAGGGTCTGCTCTGACCCTTGGACCTGTTTTCAAGCAGAGGGGATTGTTCAATCAAGAGGGGATTACCTTCAGTGGCCATACCATTGTGTTCCAGTTGTTCAGTAACCAAGGCCTGGTATCTCAAAGTATGCTTTCATTTCTAGCTGGTTCATAGTTTCCATATACTCAGCATCTTTTGCCAGGCAATCATACTTGTAAGTCTGTCCTGTTTCATCTTCCCCAACAGACAGGATTTAGGGCTGGGAACGTTTGGGGTTTAGGAAGAGTGAGAGACGGGGTTTAGCTGAGTTTTGCTCTGCTTCTCGTGACTGGGCTATGCAGGGCCTGGCACCCACTGCAGGTGGCTCTGCACACACACCTGTATACTTATATTTATGTTTATCTGCAGCAGGTTAAGCTGCTGTCATGTCACCAGGTGTCAGCCTTGCTGTGAGAAGCACCTGAGGACACCCAGAGCCCCTTTCCAGGTGCCCGACTCCTGCAGAGATCCTTTTCCTGGAGCTTCTTGGTGCTGGGGAATAAGGAATGCTGGCAATTCCAGCTGTGTTTTGTGCTCTTCAGCGCAGGGCAGAGCGGGCTGAGGATCCTCAGCAGGAGCTGGAGCGTTTCTGGTGCCCCCAACACCTCTCCCTTCCTCGCCTGGCCCTCGGGCAGGTGAGTGTGTGCCCTGGGAGAACCCACCCAGCCCCGGGCCGTGGGACTGGGAGAACATTCCACAGCTCCTGGGTTTTTACCCCTGTGAGCGCTGAGGGGCCAGGGCTGGGAGGAGATGAGCTGGTTCTTGCTGAGCAGCCTTTGTCAGCCCCGAGCCTCCTCTTGCTGAAAACTGCTCTCCCAGTGACCTTGAAACCCGTCACGCTTCTCCCTCCCGGCTCCTGGCGTGGCAGGAGTGTGGCAGGAGCATCCCCGAGGCACGGCCCTGCCGTGTGGCCGAACACATTTCTGCTCTCTAGAGAGGCTGCTGGGTCACCGAACCTCGGCAGAGAGGGAAAGCAGGCGTCAGAGCAGTTCCCTTTCCTTTTTTTAGCTTGTTTGGATTGCAGGCCGGGATGGGGTTGGAGTGGTAAAAGTAGGTGGTTTTCGACTTGTGCAATGCAAATATTACAGGAGAGAGAGGGAGGGAGGGAGAAACCGAGGAAAATCTCTTGTGTAAACCTCCAGGAAGGTACAATGGGACGGCTGGGGTTTAATTCCAGCTATAAACGGATGTTTGATGCTGTTTGGCCTTTTTATTGTGTCTTCATTGCCTCTGCGACACTTCCCTCAGGGCACAGGAGGCAGCTGTGGGAGGGCTGTGTGGTCAGGGCAGGGTTTGCTCTGCAGTTCCCACAGCAGGGGATAAATCAGGATTGGGTTTTAGAGGGGTTTGGTGGTAGGAAAAGGCCTCTGAAACCCCTGGCTTCCCTCTCTTTTTGCAAATTAAAAGCCCCCTCAAGTGAGGGGCTGTTGGCACAGGCAGCTGAGGGTGGGATCACAGAATCACTGAGGTTTAAAATCACCTTTAAAAATCCAACCATTCCCCCAGCACTGCCAAGGCCACCACTACAACCTGTCCCCAAGCCCAGCTTTTAAATCCCTCCAGGGCTGTGACTCCACCACCGCCCTGGGCAGCTGTGCCAGGGCTGGACAAACCTTCGGGTGAGGAAATTTTTATTAATCTCCAACTTAAACTTCCCCTGGTGCAACTTGAGGCCATTTCCTCTTGTCCTGTCCCTCGTTCCCTGGGACAGACGGTCTTGCATGAGCTGTGAAACACAAACCCTCAGTGTCAGGCTCTGCTGACCCCTCTGGCATTTTTAGGCGTGGGCTCAGCAGCACCTTGGAGCCAAAATTGTTTCTTTTCCGGCATTCCCTGCTCGGAACTGGAGGCTTGAGCAAACAGAGTGACACAAGCTCCTTAGTGAAGCAAATATTGCCCTGTTTATAAAAATCTCTCTGCTGGTGACATTTAACGAGCAGCTGCGTCACCTCCCGGGTCACAGGGCTGGTGTGACCTCGCACATCCTTCCACAGGCGTGCCAGGCTCAGAATCCGCGGATTTGCAGGGAAAGGTGGCAGCTGGAACAGCCCCACATGCCGTGAACATCCCATTCCTGCCAAAGCTCTGTCCCTCCCAGCCCTGCCAAGCAGGGGCTTCAGGAGGAAAACCCAGGATGAGGCTTCCCAAAAATGCACCTCGTGCCTTATCCCAGCACCTGTGAGGCTGCCGGCACAGAACGTTGCTCCAGGCGAGGTGGTTGTGAGCCTGATCCACCCTTGATCCGGGGATGAGCACCTGGAGAGCTCTCCTGACTCTCCTGGGTGACTCCAGGGTTGGGGACGGGGCTGTGGGGGAGCAGCAGGATCTGCTGTGCCCGGGGCTCTGCTGGCCGGGTCACTGCGGTCACAGCTCTCCCTGCGGGCAGGTTTGGGCAGAGCCTCCTCGTCTGAGCTTCTGGAGAGGAAAGGGAGAAGTTTCACCCAGACTTTGAGATACTGGGGAATTTCTTCCGTGCGCCGAGCCCCGCTAGAGCCGAGCTCTCTCAGGCAGGATTAGAGGAAGAGCCAAGTGCCAGGGATGACCTGTGATAGGTAACAAGGCGATTTTTGTGAGCTGGGAGCTGTTTATTCCTCAAACCACAGGTCTGGCATCATCTGTGTCCCTTTGTCCCCATCTGGCAGCTCCGGGCACCGCACAGGCTCAGGCAGGAACCCTCTGCTCCTGCCCCTCCAGGGAGAGGGGCTTTGCTCTGGGCTGGGATTGACCTTCGTGTCTGCCTTTTTCCTTCTGGTTCCCCCTCCAGAGAACCTTTTAAAACCTGCTGTCGTGTCAGTCGCTGATGCAAAGGGCTGGACAGTGCAGCTGTGCCACAGTGGGCTTCTCCCAGATTTCCCAGGGTTTTTGCCTTGTCTAGGCATTTTGCTGGATCTCCATGGGAGATTCATTCCCTCACATAATGAAGGGATCTGTGATGGGCATGAGACACAGGATGGGTTCGCTTTCCCTTTTAGACCTGTCTCCAAATCCTCTTTTCATACCTGGGCTGTGCTGTCCCAGCAGGGCCCTGACAGAGTCCTCTTCAAAAGACAGTGAAGAAACAAAAAAATAAATTCGAATTTTTGAAAGTGCTTCCTTTGCCTTTCTGTCCCCTCAGCACAGCTGGATTTTCCTTGCTGGGTGTTCATTCCTTTACTTCATATAAATTTCCACAGCACCTGTATTGGTTTAAATTTTTAATGCCCCTTCTAGCTTTTATTCCTGAAGCTTTCTCCCTTTTTGCTCTGTTCTTAGACCTCTCCAGATTCTGGGTGGTGTTTGGGGTTAATGCCGGGAGGGCACTGGGATGTCCTGCTGAGCGGTGCCGGCCTGAGCAGTTTGGCTGTGGTTTAACCGGCTTTGGGCAAAGCCTGAGCCTTACGGGGCTGCTGTGCCGAGCCAGGGTTAGACCCGGCTCTCCCGAGCCACCACAAAGCCCCTTTGTCCCGGCTGCCTGGCACTGGCCCTGCCTGTGCTGGGCGTGCCCGTGCTGCTGGAGGTGGGATTGGGGAGGATTTATTGTCCCTTGTCACACCTGGCTGAGCACAGGAACAGTCCCTGCCCGGCTCAGGGGCACTGCGGGACACTCGAGCCGTGCCTGGTGCTCCCCAAGCCCAGCCAGCCTGAGTGGGAAGGCTCTGACTCATTTTGGGGCTGTCCCACCCTCGGCAGCTTTTCCACGGCCTCTCCTCCCAGCCAGGGCTGTGTGTTGGTGACCCTGATGCAGAACTGGGACCGGTTTTTTGGGAGAAAGAATCTTGCAGAGAGCAGGGAGGCAGAGACGGGGCTCGTGTGTAATTGTGTTGAGCTAAAGGGGATCCTTTATCGTGGGCGAGCTCCAAAATCCCCCTCACAGACCCGTGCAGGGCTGGTGGCACCTCTGAGGTGGGCTGGGCAGTCCTGGACACCTCTCCCAGGGATGTCCCATCCCTGGAAGTGTCCAAGGCCAGGTTGGATGGGGCTTGGAGCCACCTGGGGTAGTGGAAGGGGTTGGGGTTGGAACTGAGCTTTAAGGTCCCTTCCAGCCCCTGAACATCCCGTGACTCTGGTCTGGCTGCAGTGGCAGAGCCCTTTGTGTCTGGCTTGGTTTTCTCCCATTTGGAGCCACAGATTTTCCAGCAGTTCCCCATCCCACACTTTTCCCTCTGATCCTGTCATGGGCAGCCTGTTTGGAGAGCTCAATTTCCAAAAGGTGCAGAACACCAGAGCTTTCATATTTGAAACCTGATGGAAGGATCCCCCTCCAGCTCCAGGACACCTCCTCTAGGGATCCCGGAGAAGAGGCCTCTTGCTTTGAACTCTATGAATTGGCCAAATTACAAAATGATGATGATTTTTGTGGATTTGGGTGGCTTCGGATGGGTGTTGGTGAGAGTCACTCTGATTCTGGGGATCCTCTGAGTCACACGAGCTGCGTTTGTGACTGGCTGCTGCGCTAATTCCAGAGGAGCTGATAAGGACGTGAAGCGTGCTGAGAAAAGTGGGGGTGTGGAGGGAGCTGGGGCTGCCCGGGGGTGTGGTGGTGCTGGGAGGTGACAGTGACACGAACAGGAGTTATTTGTGGTCAGGAATGGGCAAGCCTAGGCCTGGCCCAGGACTGGGCTTTGCAAAAACTTGCCTGGACTAGCACCAGTAAAGGGACCAAACAGAGATGTTTTTTCCAAATCTGAGGATGTAAAATTACCCTGAAGTGTCCAAAGAAACAGCTCCCAGTCTGACATCCATGTGATCTGGAATCATGGAATAGTGGAATATCCTGAGTAGGAAGTGACCACAGGGATCATCCATCCCAACAATCCCACCCCGGGCATCCCTGGCAGCGCTGTCCCAACACTCCCGGAGCTCTGGCAGCCTCGGGGCCGTTCCCATTCCCTGGGGAGCCTGGGCAGTGCCCAGCACCCTCTGGGGGAAGAACCTTTTCCCAATATCCATCCTAACCCTCGCCTGGCACAGCTTCATCCCATTCCATGGCCTGGCTGGCTGCCAGAACTCCCATGTATTTCTCTTCGGGATTTCCCTGGTGGAGATGATTGGGGTACACAGAGATTTTCAAGAAATTCCAACCTCTTCAAGCTCCTGAAGCGAAATTCCCTGGTGCCAAACATTCCCTGAGCGCCTGGAGGAGGGTGCTCCTGGAGGACTGAGCACAGATTGATTTTTGTCCCGTGCAGGGCAGGGAGGGAATCCAGCTTCCTGCTGTATCCTAGGAATGCCAGGCATTACCAAGCAGCCCGATTATTTGTCCTACAGCCCGTTTGTACTCTCAAGGGCTCAGGGCGTGTCCGGGGCTCCGAATCCATCCCGCAGAGATGCAGGTGGAGGAGCCAGGGCCACACCCCGGCTTGCTCAGTGAAAAGGAGCCCGCTATGCCCAGAGCCTGCCCAGTTGGGACCAGCAGCCACAGGTGAGTGTCACAGGGTCCCCTCCGAGCAGGCTGTGCCACCTCCTGTCCCTCTGCCACCAGGCTGTGCCACCTCCTGTCCCCCTGCCACCACGGACCTGGCTCAGGGCGTGCACAGCAACGCGCTGCCTTAATTAACTCCGAATTCTCCCCGTGCTTTCCCGGACCCCCGGGAGTTTTTCACCTCTTTTGGGTCTAACTTTGGGGTTTGTGAAGGGTGTTGGTGTGTCCATATTTCCACGTGCCACAGCCACCTTTGACTTTCCTCCTCTGAGTTTAGGGTTGAATTAATTTGTTCCTGTTTGGTCTCTCCTGGCTGCACTAAGGTGACTCCTGTGGGTATTCTGAAGAGCTGTCCAGAAATGCCTGCTCTGCTCCCAGGGCTGGGATTCCTCCTCCTGCTGGGTGAGTCTGGCTGTGGAGGGAGGGGTGTCCCAGGAGGGTTTTCCATACCAGAGATAATCCACCAAAAGGGAAATGGTGCTGACAGACCACTGAATGTGACTTTGGTGGTTGCTCTGAATCCCCAGCCTTTCGTTGTCCTGTTTGTTATTGGATCTGTGAGCGAAATATTTTAGTTTTGGTGATAAACAGGGTGGGAAGGTACAATGGGATTGATTCTCCTCTGTGTTATCAGAGCTGTCCGCTCCCTGTTCCTTTTGCTGGAGTATCCAGGTGTCTCTGGGAAAGCACTTCAGGAATCATCACAACTGATTGAATATTGAATAATAAATCCCAGAGTGGTTTGGGTTGGAAGGGACCTTAAATCTCATCCAGTTCCACGGGCAGGGACACCTTCCATTGTCCCAGGTTGCTCCCAGCCCTGTCCAACCTGGCCTTGGACACTTCCAAGGATGGGACATCCTCTGGGAAATCCATTCCAGGGCCTCCCCACCCTCACAGGGAAGAATTCCTTCCCAATATCCCATCTAGCCCTGCCCTCTGGCAGTCTGAAGCCCTTCCTCCTTGTCCTGTCCCTCCATCCCTTGTCCAAAGTCTCTTCCCACCTCTCCTGGACCCCATTAGGGGAAGGTTCCTTCGTCTGTTAATTAGTGACAGTTCTCCATTAATTAAATAATTACAAAGGTGTAGCAGCTGGTAATCAAGAAAGGTGTTGTGCTAATTAAGGACTCATCCGAGCTGCTTTACAATCCCTCCCTCATGCGGTTTGTTGGGATTGTGAACTCATCCACACCCAGGAAAGCCACCGCCCTCCCCCTCCATCGCCCTGTGCCATCGAACCGTGGCTGTGGAGCTGCAGCCGCCCCTCCCTGTGTCCCCTCCCTCTCCCTGCTCTCATTCCCCTGCTTCTGTCCCACCAGGGACACCGGGAAGCTCCACCTTTCCCATTTCTCTGTGCCTGAGGGATGCCGAGCGAGGCAGGCTCAGGGAATCACCCTCCTGCCGGGTTTATCCCGTGTGGGCTGTTCCTGGCTTCCTACCCTTGCCTTTCCCACCTTCCCAGCTCCGGGGCACCGGCAGGGAGGTGGAAGTTACCATCGGCATCGCTCTGGAAGTTGGGAAATGAGGGGCAGCCGGGTGGAGGGTTGTGCAGAACTGCCAGGAAGGAGCGGTTTGACTTCTCCCAGTAAATCCATGCCGGGCTCTGGGGCAGGACTGGGCTGAGGGCTGTCCTGCCCTGGGGTTCCCACAGCAGCACAGGGGGTTTGGTCCATTGGAGGCATTAGCAGGGGAAATAAGTGAGATCCAGCACAGGCCAGGCTCCAGTTCCCGTGTGGGGGCACTGTAAGGAACAAGAAGCTGCAGAGCTAAAAGCACATGGAAGGAAAACTGAACTGGTTCCTGGGCTGATCCCTGCCTGTGGAGCAAGGAAATCCTGGAGAGGAGTGTCCCCTGAGTGTTGTTTCTGTCCTTCCCCTGCTGTCCCTCTTTGGGGACAGATGCAGGACATCCCTCATGTCACCTGGACACAGCCAGGCTGAGCTGGGGGGGACAGAGGGGGACCTCGTGCCTGTCACCCCTCAGGGACCACAGCAGGGAGGAGAGTGTGAAATCCTGGGTCAAAAATGAGCACTAAAACCCTGCACTGAGCTGAGGGATGGCTGGGGCTGGGCAGTGGGAACGAGCTTTGTTCTGCGTTTGCTCTAAAACCACGGCACGTTGTCTTCCAGGGTGGCAGGGAGCTGCTGCAGCTGCTGCTGGGACAGAGCTGGTAAGGCAAATCTGTGTGTTCAGAACATTCCAGAATGGTTTGGGTTGCAGGCAGCTTAAAGATCATCCAGTTCCAACCCCCGTTCCTCTACAACCGCACTCAAAACGTGACCGTGCTCAGATCATGAGGAGAACATTCCCTCCTCATGCCTGAGGGATGGGATAACCTGGCACTTCCCAGCTGCTTGAGATACAGAGCAGTAACGTGCATGAATTTTGCAGATTGGGAGCTCTGGATTTGGGATTTGAGTGTGTTCAGGTCACATCCCAATCCAAAGGGCTGCGGGTCCCACCTGTGTGTCTGCAGTGATCACAGATAACGTTAGAACTGCATTTTAATGCCATCTCTTTTCTTTTTCTCCTGGTGCAGTGCCTCAGCTCCCCCATCAATGGTGAGTTTCTTCCCAAATATCCTCCATCAGGAAAATCCAGACAGGGTTCTGTGTGCCAATTCCTCTCACAATTCCTTATCTTTGTCTCTTATTTTTGTTCTGGGAATCAGAATCTGCCGTGTGTGCCTCGGTGCAAAGGTATGTGAGCCATCCACGAGCGATTGTGGCAGCATTTCCTTGGGAGGGATTCTGGTTTCTTGGGGTAACAAGATCCCTCTGAAACCAGATTTTGTGACTCTTTCCCCAAAAGGTCCCAGGGTTGCTTGTGGGCAGGGAGGGCTCCGGTTGCACTTGTTCAAACAGTGAAGGGAAAGTGCCTTCCCAGGGTTTTGTGTCTCTGCAGGACAAAGAAAGGCAGGGCCAGGCCCTGGGGAGGCAGCCAAGAACCTTGGCACTGGTGCTGAGCTTATCTTGGCTCCAAGTGGGGCTCAAACAGCTCCACTCCAGACCTTCACTGATCTTGATTTATACCTGAGGGTCAACAATCCACCCCTCCCCTGTCCCTGCTGCCAGCACTCCTCATCCTGTGCTGTCACTTTGTCCCCCTGTGTTTGCTGTGTGGGCTGAGCTGCCTGGCTCTGCTCCTGCTCTGGTTTGGGAGGGCTGGATCCTTCCCCGGAGGGCTGTTCCTGCCCAGGGGAACAATCAGCTGGCAAAATGCTGCTCAGGGGCACTCGGGTGCCCTTGGCTGCCTTGCCAGATGTGCTCTGGGCCGGGTTTGCAGCTGGGCTGCTGAGGGTTGCCAGTTCACATCTGGATCTGTCCCCCTCCAGTTCTGTCCCGGCTCCCCTCCGGTTCTATCCCCATCCAGATCCATCCCCAGCCAGTCCTGCTTTCATCTCCCCACCCAGTTCTGCCCCACTGGTCCTGCCCCCACCCAGTTTGGTGCCCAGCTCCCCGCTGGTTGTGCCCCCATCCAGTTGTGCCCTCATCCAGTTCTGCCCCAGTGCCCCACAAGTTCTGTCCCTCTCCAGTTCTACCCCCAGCTCCCCACTGGTTCTGCCCCAGCTCCCACCCAGTTCTATCCCCACCCAGTCCTGCCCCAGCTCCCCACCAATTCTATCCCAATCCAGTTCTTCCCCAGCTCCCATTCATTCCTGCCCCAGCTCCCCACCAATTCTATCCCCACTCAGTCCTACCCCAGCTCCCACCCAGTTCTGCCCCAGCTCTCTGTCCAGTTTCCCCCATTCCCAGCCCATCCTGCCCCATCTGCTGCAGCTTTCCCAGTGCTGTCCTTGCTTTCCCCCAGCGCCAGCCAGGAGCAGCTCCTGGGGGTGGCCCGAGGCCAAACGTCCCCGTGCAGCCCCACCTTTGGCCAACTGGCCTGTGCACAGGTAAGGACAATCCCCTGCTTCCCATGGTGCTGGGATTTGTTTTCCTTGGGAATTCTGTCACTTCTGGCTTAAAAACAGCCCCAGTGGTGGCTGGGGGTGGAGCAGTCCGGGTTTTCATCCACCCCCAGCCCTGAGCTGTGGCAGTGCCACCCCCCAGGGGACACCTGCTCTGTGCCATGGGGCTCAGGAGTGGCCAAACCACCACGGAGACCTTTTGGAAGTGGGGATCCCCTTCTCCAAACCACCCATGTGAGAAGGAAGGTGGGACAAAGGAACTTTGCAAATCAAATTGGCTCTTAAAAATTGGCATCACGGCATTGGAACAAATCTCTGCAGGAGGGTCATCCTGGGCCATTGGGATAAAGCACAATTACGAGTGATAAAAGCACAGTTAAAAGTAGTAAAAACACGTTTAAAAGTGGTTGCAGTGTGGAAAATGTCACCTGGAATATTCCAGGTTTACTTTCTTCCCTGCTTTTGTCATTATCTCCTAAGTTGCTGCCAGTAATTGCAATTAAATTGACAGCAATTTGTGGTTTTCAGTAAATATTTTTAAGAAAAAGATGGCATTTCTGCAAATATTTGTCTGTGGGTTTTTTTTGGGGGGGGATTGTGGGTTTTGGGCTTTTTTTGGTGTTTGTTTTCTTCTTGGTTTTGTTTTTGTCTTCTACTGTTTGTAAACTCTTCGCCTGAAAAATGTTTGGGAATGAGGGAGTTCCCCGTGGAAGTTTCTAGTTAGATCAAATAGCAATTTTGGGTGGGGTTTTTTTTTTGGATAAAGCTTTTAAAACCTGTACCAGTGTTTTACCCCACTCTAGGGAGGGATCCCTTCCCAAATGCCCAGGTGTGGATGAGCCCCCTGAAGGTGATTTCACCTCTAAACATGACCCATCCTTTATCACCTTTATTTGCATTTCCCTTTTCTTTTCCAGGGAACTTGGCTCCAGGACCTTCAGGATGATTTCCTCATATCCTTGTATTCCTGCCTGGCCTCTAAACCTGCCACAGCTGTGGATCCAGAATATTCCACTCTGTTCTTTTCCAAATATGATGCCGAGAAGCTTTTGGCCTCCCTGACCGTGTTCAGCCAGCGGGTGAGTATTCCCAAAACCAACTGTTTTCTCTCCAGGAAAAGGCTTTATTTCAAGCCCCCTGATTTTTTACCCTATTTTGGAAAGAGCCCCACTCCAACCAAGTTTCTGTTCCTAGCATTCGGATTTGCTTGGATTTATGTTGATGACTGGTTAGAATTCCCTGGAATTCAGGGGTTTCTTCTCCTCTCCTGCTCCCAGTTTTCCCACGTGCCCCTCTCCCTGGAGTGGAGCCTGATCTTCATGAACGGTCTGTGGGAGAGGATGCTGCGAGTGCCTGGCATTGAGACCCCCCCAGTGCTGGCCCAGTGGGTCCATGAGGGACTTGAGCCGTTCCTGGTGGAGCCCAAGGTCTTTGGCTGCCTCCGTGCCAAGGGCATGTCCTGTGAGGAATTCCAGCTGGTGTAAGTGAGGAATGTCACCTCTTTGAATGTCTTAAATCCCTGGATTTCGTGCTGGAGGCTGTGGATGGGCCTTTTCCAGCAGTGCCCTGGGACATCCTGGGGGCTCCTGTGAGGGAAAATCACTTTGGGAAAGGACGGGATTGAGAATATCAGTGGTTTTTGTGAGAGCCCAACCCTGACCTCAGCAATGTTTGAGGTGTTTGCCTTCCTTATCCACGTGCAGAGTCGCTGCCCTGGATGGAATCTATTCCCAGCTTCCTGTGGAAGAGCAGAGGAATCTTTACACTGGGATCAAGCACTTCCTCACCCAGGATGGTAAATGACCTGATTTTCCTGGGATCTGTCACAGGGCTGAGGCTTCACGGGGTTTTTGTGAATCTCCAGTAGAAACAGGCTGGGAATGTTGGTAATTAGTGGATTTGGGAATCATTTCGCTGCCTGAAGGCTTTATTAACCCAGGATTTTTCTAAATCAGCACAGTTGGGGCTATGCTGATTTAAATTCACTGCATTTGCTGCTTGTGCTGGGAAAGGGAGGTGCAGGGTTTTGTTCTGAGAGTTGAAGAATCCGGCTCAGAAAGGGACCCAGGCAGGACACCCCTGTCCCAGGCACAGATTTAATGTCCTGCAAAAAGCTTCTGGCGGATTTGGGGGAAGGAAGGAAGAAAGAGGCTGGGGATGAAATATCTGGAGGGCTGGGGTTCTTTCTCGAGGTGTTTGTCCTGTCCCATGGGAATTTGTGGTGTCAACATGTGGATTTGAGCGTAAGGTGTGACCAGGGAGCTCTCCAAGTTCCCTGGTGGACTGAAGCCTCTTCCACCCCCAGAAATCCCCAGTTCCCACGGATTTCCTGACCCAGGCTGGAGTTTGATGGTGTCCTTTTTTCTGCCTGACTGCAGAATCCAGCCAGAAATGCTACAGTGAGGCCATTCCCGGTCTGAATTCCACCGCCTGGTTTCGGAATTATCTTGGATCCTTTCTGGAGCACGCCACCGTGGAGGACCTGCAGCTTTTTGGGGATGAACCAACCGTAAGTGCAGCCTCCTGGGGATGGAGACCTGGGAGGTCACAATCCTGCCCTGAGCAAAAACAGAATCCCAGAGTGGTTGGGTTGGAAGGATTTAAAGCTCATCCATCCCATTCCACCCCCTGCCATGGGCAGGGACACCTCCCACTATCCCAGGGTGCTCCAAACCCCGTCCAACCTGGCCTTGAAACTCCTGCAATGCTGCCAGCAGGAATCTTTCTCTTGTTAATTTGAGTTGAACAGTCCCTGCAGTTATTTCTCCCCATCGTGTGATGAAGGACTTGCACAGGAGTTGGTTTCACAAAGGGAATCCTGCAGGGAGCAAACTGGAGTCAGTGAGAGGAACGACCCCAAACTTGATCAAGGTCCCAGTGTTTACTTGAAAACAAAAAAAAATAAACCTCAGCACAACTTTAAGCCCAGGTGAAAAACCCTGCGGTTGGTTCGAACTGTCCCATGTCACTGTCAGGACTGGAGGAGCCCTCTGAATTATTTTCCTTTTTGTTCTTCTTCACCCTCAGCTTCAAAAATTTGCCAGGGATCCAGTGAATGTGGAGATGGTCAGGAACCTCACCTTGCTCCGGGACACTGCTCTGTACTACACCCTCCTCCTGACCTCTGCTCCTGGTTTTGCACTGTCAAGGTATGGATCTGATGGGATCTGATTTCCTGGGATGGCTCAGCGTGGGACTGTGACATGGCAAGAGTTGGAGTGGGGATTTTGTTTAAACTTCTTGAAAGGTTCCATTAATTTAATGTTTAAAGGTTCCATTTCCAAAGAATCCCACGGCCCTTGGTTTTGAGGAGGGCCAGATCCCAAGTCCTATTTCCTGGGAGATGATTTCCCTGCAGTGCCAGCTCCACCTGATGGCCAGCAGTGCTTCCAGACTTTTCCAGCTCTCTGAGCTGGAGCATTGGCATCATCAGAGCTAAAAGGAGTCAGGGGAAACATGCCTGGAAAAGAGCACCCTCTGGAAAAGGGGGAAAGCTCTGATGGAGCCACACTCTGACTGGCAGCCTCTCCTTTTCTCCCTGCAGCCTCCCAGACAGATTTATTTGCTCCCTGAGCCCCTCGGCAGTGAGGAACCTGAGCAGGGAGGAGGCTTTGGGCGTGGCCCAGAGGCTCGGGAGGAGCTGCCCCTGGACCAAGGGAATGCCTGGAGAGCTCGCTCCCTCCTCCCTGGCAGCGCAGGAACGGCAGGTGAGCCCCTGGGAATTCACTCACCTGCACGAAACCTGGCGGGCTGAGGCCCAGCTCTTGTGTCCCTTCTCATCACACTCCTCCAGCTCACCTTGTGTCTTTACTGTGGTGCCTGGCTGGGTTTTCATCACCTCGCAGTTCTCAGTGGTGGAAGTGGTCCATCCACAGCCTTCAGCATGAAAACCTGAGCCAGAAATCCAGGGATTTAAGACCTCCAAAGGCCGTGGGATCCAGTATCTCCCCTCGTTGCTCCCCTGACTCTGTTCCGTCTCCGTGGGGCCTTTGCAGGTCGCAGCCTCACTGGTGAGGAACTTGGAGGATTTCTCTCCAGCAGTCCTGGGAGCCTTGGGCCAAGCTGCCCTGGGGCTCTCCGTGTCCAGCATCCAGAACAGCATCCCCGAGGAGCACCTGGAAGCAGCTCTTCCTGCCCTGGGAAGCGTCCGTGGCTGGAATGCTGAGCAGTCCGGGGCCATTGTCAACAAACTGCTCCGCTCTGGCTACCAGGTACAGAGATCCACAAATCCAGGAGGAATTTCCTCATGGGAAGGGTGGTCAGGCCTTGGAACTGCCCAGGGAGGTTTGGAGTCCCCGTCCCTGGAGGTGTCTGAGGAATGTCTGGAGGTGGCACGTGGGGACAAGGTGGGGATCAGGCACAGCTTGGACTTGATGATCTCAAAGGTCTTTTCCAGCCTAAACTATTCTGGGATTCCCATGCAGATCCTGGATGGACAGAGCCTGGCAGAGCTGGGGAGTTTGGTGGGTGGCCTCAACAGCAGCACGGTCCAGAGTCTGTCCCCAGAAGTTGTCCTGGAGGCCCTCCAGCTGCCCGGGTTTGCCCAGCACATGGACCCGCTGCCCTCTGCTCTGAAAAGGACCCTGGTGGAAAAGGTGACCTCGTTTTTCCTCTTCAGCCTCACAAAGGAGCAGGGCTGGGAGCCCTGGTCACCTGGGGCCAGGTGTGACACGCCTGCACACCCAGACAGCATTCCCTGTGGGAATTGTCATGGCCAGGCAGGGTGGCAGCAGGACAAACGACTCAAGTCCTGTCACTGGGCCTGTGTCGATGTCCTTGGCCTGCTCAGCCTCCTGGGGACGTGGGCAGGAGTGATTTGTTTTATGGGGTGGTCCCGGAAACTACTTCCCAGTAGATGTTGCCAGGGAAAGAATATAAATGGAGCAGAATTAATTCAAGGTTGGACTTGATCCCGGAGGTCTTTTCCAGCCTAAACGATTCTCTCGTTCTGATATTGCCATGATTTGGACTAAAACCGTGTGAGATTTCCATGGTTTGTTCTCTTGGGTTTTTTTTAAAGGTTTCCTCCAGTGTTGGCCACCCTGCTGAGCTGGTTAAACTCATTCCCAGTGCTCTGGCCAGCTACATTCCAAAATCCCTGCTTGTTTTTGGGGCAGAGAAGCCAAATGTGCAGGACCTCAACAATAAACCGTGGACCAGAGAACAGGTAATGGGGTGTGGGGTCCTCCTTCCCCTCCCTGCCATCCCTGGCCTCCGTGGGGCCATGAGTTTCACAAATCCACCTGGAAACGAAGCCGTTTCTCCTGGAAAACCACTGACCTCTGGCTTTGCTTCCCAGGCTGCCATGTTTTTCAGTGATGTGGTAAAGGCAGAGCCTGACTTCAGCAGGTAGAGATTTTCCTCCTCTCCTTCCATTTTCTGATTGTTTTGCTGGCGATTCCTGTGGTGCATATGGCGCATCCACCCTGCTGGATCCTTAGAAACAGATGGGAAATAAAATGTGAACCCAAACACTGACATGGAACACTGGGATTTACCAGGGCTCAGCTGTAACATACACCCAGAGGCCGCGTTTTCTTTCTAAAACGATGCTTCTGGCTCAGGCTGCACCTGGAATCTTGCTCCAGATTGCCTCTGGAAGGCATTTCCAATCAGGGAATATGCCAGCCTTCCACAGGGCAGTTCCAGGGGTTCATTTAGAGGGGCTGATGTGTCTTTTGAAATATCTGAGATGAAAACTATGAAAACAGTGATTTATATCTGGAAAAACAGTGGGGTCAACAGTGCCCTGCTCTGAATGCACCTTCCTGAAGGCCTTTCCCTTCTGATTTTCCTTCTGGAAATTCCCAGGCTTTCCCAGTCTGTCCTCCAAGGCTTCACCTGTGCAGCTGCCAGTGCTGTGGGAGCAGAAAGGTTTCAGGAGCTGGCCAAAGTCATGAGGAAGAAGAACGTCAGGCTGGGACAGGACCAGGTAGTTCCCACATTCCCAAGTGTTTGATGTTGTCCTGAAGGTTCCAAAGGGGATTGTTCAGCCAGAACAACACTTGGAGTTAAGAGGCTGGAACAGGGATGTGCCAGGGGGGTTAGGATGGGTATTAGGGAAAGGTTCTTCCCTCAGAGGGTGACACAGGCACAGGGGGGGTTGTTGGGGTGTCTGGGCAGGGCCAGGAGCTGCACTGGGTGGTCTCTGTGGGTCCTTTCCTGTGAACAAATGTCCTGGGTGTCCCTCCCACAGTCATGAATTTCCCTGAAGAGAGAAGTCCAAACCCAGTTTGGTTCTCAGGAACCAAACCCTCCAGTTTCCATCTTTTTTCACCCTTTTTTTTTTCTTTCTTCGGAGCAGCATAAAATCTTTATTTTATCTTTTTATTCTGCTTCATGGTGGTTTCTCTCCTTGATGCAATTCCTGGTGTCCTTCCAGCTGAGCTGCTTACTGAAGATGGTGACACTGCATGGGGTTCCCAAGGATTTGGACAGTTATCCTACAGACCTGTTGCTGTTTTTAAGGTAACTGTGCTGTGCTTTTAGTCTTGTTGCCTTAGTACTTTGTGGAGAAAGCAGGATTAATTTATAACCAGGCTGGTAATGTGAAGTTTGATTTGTATTTCAGAGTTGTTTAAGCCTCTTTCTGGGGAATAAAAAATGGGATTGCAGAAAGCTGAAGGAGGGTAGATTTATATGAGATATTGTGAAGAAATCCTTCCCTGTGAGGGTGGGGAGGCCCTGGCCCAGATTTCCCAAAGAAGCTGTGGCTCCCCCATCCCTGGAAGTGTCCAAGGCCAAGGTTTAGCCTTCCCAGGCTTCTGAATGTGCTTTTCCCTTCCAACATCAAAGAAAACAGGGAATAAAGTGGATTCCCTTGTTCCAGTACCTTCCCACTGTGGTTCTGTATCCAAACCTTGAACAGTGTCAAGCTGTGTCTCACAACAGTGTCCTTAAGGTGAGAACTGGTTTTTAAAGAATGTGGAATAGAAGAAAACTAGGGAAGAAAAACTCATGGAGTTCAGGGTGCAGGTGTGGAAGGTGTTTTGTTGGACACTCTGTGTTGGGCTTGCTCTGATTCCCTGGAATTTATGGAGTGTTTGTCTTTGCAGCCCCTCGGACTACGCAGCCACAGGGAGCTGCAGCCAGTTCTTTATCAATGTTGGGAAGGCGAACGTGGATGTTCTGCCCAGAGAGGCCCCTCGGAGGCAGCAGCTGCTCCTGGAGGCTCTAGCGTGTCTGGTACGTGGGGAGGGACTGGGACCCCGCAGGGATCGGGATCCAGGGATGTTCCATCCCGGTCAATGCCTCTGCCTTGATTTCAGAAAATTCCTGGCACGCAAATAAATGAGGAAAATGCCGAGCTTCTGGGGCGGCTGGTCTGTGACCTGGGTGGGGAATACATCAGGAGTTCTGGTGGGAGTCTGCTGAAGGATTTGAGCCAGTGTGGCTCTTTCCTGCCTGAGCAAGAAGAGGCGATCAGGGACATCATCAGCAGTGGCAACACCACCTTTGGGTATGGATTTTTCTCCTGGACATCACCAAACCATTCCCTTAATCAAACCCATTGTCCTATTAAGACCTGAGTGAACTCCAGCCAACCACCTTGATCAAGAACTCGAAAAATTTATTGCTTTTGAGCTTTCCCTTGGGTCTTTTATGTTGTTTTAGTTGAAATTATTTCAGCTAAAAAGCCTGGGTGAAATTCTCCCGAAAAATAAGTTGTCTGTCTCGCTCTAGTTATAAAAGCTTTTCTTCTGTTTTTTTTTCATTAATCCAACTTCTCTGACTGACCTGGCGATCACAGGTGAGTTCAAGCTGGCTGTCAGGCACAGACTTTGAGGAAATGTTCTACCTCTACCTGTCCAGTGACAGATGTTTGATAAATCCCTGATTCTAACGCAGAGGGAAACAAAACATTTTCCTTCCTGTATCGGTTACCCTGAGATCTTGGCACCGGATTGAGCCATAGTGAGCAACAGAAACTCTTTGCGTTCCATGCTTAAGAAAACAATGTATTTGTTCAAGGCCATTTTCCCACCCAGCTGCCCTGATTCATGTCCCTGGACAACTTCTGCTCTGCTGCAATGAAGTTTTGGGTAGCAGGAAGTGACTGAGGTGTTCTAGGATTTAAACCCTGTGTTTTCTTAACGTCAAATGTTAAAAGGACGTAATCCTGAGGGATTTTAGGGTGTTTTTTTTGGTTTTGCTCTTCCTTGAGAGCTGATCCCTGCTCATTTTTGTCTGCAGGCCTCCTGCAGTGTGGTCAGCCTTCACCCTGAGCGAGCTCAGCGGGCTGATCCCTGTGCTGGATCACAGCATCCTGCAGCAGATTCCCAAGGTGGGTTCTGCAGACAGGGCTGGGGAGTTTGGGAAGCGCTCCTGGGGCCTGGAGTATGGGTGAAATATGCTGGGGGTTGTTGATCCAGTCTCCTTTCGGCAGTTTCTCCTTTTAAAAGAAGCCTGGTGCCAAAGGGATGATAGTTTGTGAGAAGTGAGGGTTCCTTGAGCTGACAGCCTGGAACTGCAAATCCAGGTCACTGTCATCCCCTTCCTGTCACTGTGGGGAGAGCAGGAATAACTCTCACGGTGCCTTGTGAGGAGCCACAGTCCCTGATGGGCTGGGGAAAGGGAGAGTTTAAACATTTCAGGAATTGCTGTTGGCTCAGCAAGGCAGCATCTCCAGGCTCAGAGCCTGGAGTAGGAGGGGTTGTGCTGGAGGCACATCCAGGATTCCCAAATGCCGCTGATGATCGCTTTTCCTTGCAGAACACTTTGACCACTTGGCTGAGAAACTTTGCCTGGGATTCCCCCTTGTCCAGGGAAGAGCTGGGCACCGTCGTTGGGGAGCTGCTGCCCCGCCGGCACAAGCGAGCAGAGGGTACGGGAGCTCCCTCCAATCCAGAGGCATTCCCGCTGGGATCAGGGGTCACCCTGGAGCCTGTGGCTTGTCTGGCCTTGGAAAGGGCTCCCAGGGAGGTTTGGAGTCCCCATCCCTGGAGGTGTCCAAGGAACTCCTGGATGTGGCACTCAGTGCTCTGGGCTGGGTGATGAGGTGGGGATTGGGCCCAGATCAATCTTGGAGGTTTTCCCAACCAAAATGATTCTGGGATTCAAAGCTTGGAGCGAAAGGATTTAATTTAACCCTGGGTTTGCCATGGCTCCACCAGGCTGCCCACCCGACAAGGAGATAACAGAGGCGGTTCTGGACGATGACCTGATGCCCACCTACTACAGCCCTGAGGAGCTGCGCGCCTGCCTCCAGAACGTCTCCCTGGAAAATCACCTCTCCCAGATCCTCACCTACCCCTTCAGCATCCCGCAGCTGGCTGTGCTGAAGGAATACCTGGATGAGGTAATACCAGCCCGAAAATGTCAAACTACCGTGGATGGGATTGCTCAGGGCCTGGTGAATTTGGGATCTCCAAGGATATGACCCCAGGGTCTCTCAGCTCCTCTCCCAGGTTTTTACCACCTGTATTGGGAAAATATTTATTTCTTATCTCTTATTTCCAGATCTAATCAGAGTTTTCCTTGCCTGTTAGCCCTCAGCCTTTCACTGGGCGCCTCTGAGAGGAACGTGGCTCCATCCTCCCTCCAATCTCCCACTAGAGAGCTGAAAACAGCACTAAACTCATCATTTCCCCTTTCCCTCAGAGTAAACCCCAGCTCCCTCAGCCCCACTGCCCCGCTCTGTACCCATAACAGTGGTGTCTTCACAGAGATATCCTGATGGTTATCCCGAAAACCTGCTCTCCAACCTGGGCCCTCTCCTTCCCCTCATCACCCCGGAGGAAATTTCCACCTGGAAGATAAGCTCAGCTGACATGTTGGCTGCCTTCCTGAAAAATCAGCCCTCGGATTCCCTGGTAGGGGCTTGGCTTTGCTTTCCTGGTTTGAGGGGCTGGTTTAGGATTAACCGAGTGGGTTCTGAGGTGGTTGAAGCATCTTTGGTGCCACAGTGTTGGATGGAGGCCCAATCCTCGAGGCCCGAAGGAAGAATTTGAAATTAGTCTGTTTTATTTTTGTACTTACTGCACGTGTTTCTTTTGGGGATGAAACCACATGTTCTGATTCAATTAAATTCACCTAATTAATTGTGTTTCCAGGCCTCAGCAGCAATTAAACGCTACGTGGGGCTGGGCAATGCCTTGAATGCCACAGCCCTGAACGCCATCGGCACGAGCTATGTGTGCCTGCTGAACGCCACCGAGCTGGAGGCCATCAACCCCTCCAGCCTCAAGTGAGTCAAAAACTGGGGTGTCCTTGGCTTCTTCCAAAAGCCCTTTCTCATTCTTTTCCTTTTTTCTGCTCTCAGGGAAAGGAAATTTAGGAAGCAGCTCAGAACCTGCTCTGTGTCAGGGTTTAAAACCTGCTGGTGCCCATCCTGCTGATCTCCGTCCTGCCAGGCAGGGCTCAGATTTCCAGTCAAACTTTATTTCAGCTCAGCAGGCAGTAAATCTGACTCTGTGCCTGCTTTCATCTGAAAAAGAGCTAATTACATTTAATTTCATAGAATTAGTGAATGGTTAAGTTGGAAAAGGCCTCTCAGATCATCACCCAGCACCATGGTCAGCACTAAACCACGTCCTCAAGTGCCACATCCTCGTGGTTTTTGAACATTTCCAGTTTAAATTCCTCTGGAAGACTGGTAAATGGAATTAATTAATTACAGCTTGGCAAACACACGAATTTATTGGGCACCATCAGAGCCATCATCACTTGAAGGACAAATTCTCAGCAGGAAACTGGGCCATTATTTTTCCTCTCAGCTTCTCTCCCTACATCTGGGAAGAAGGGATCACCTGTGCTGTGCAGAGAATCCCAGAGAAACACTCAGAATATGTGAAAATTGAACAGGTTGAAGATAATAAAAGCTTTTTTCACTCTAAATCTGTATTTTTCTGCAGACTGGCATCTCTGGATCCTTCAGCCTGCTCACAGGAGACCAAGAACATCTTGTACGAGAAAGCCAAAAAGGCTTTCTCTGACCAGCAACGTTTACCTGCTTACTATGAGCTGATTTTACCTTACCTGGGTATGTAAATAACCAGGATGTTATGGGGAAAGAGAACTCTTGGGTATCAAAATGGGTATCAAAATCCATCTAAAATTTGGGAATTTTTCAAGACCAAGTTGTTGAAAGTTTGTCTTTCCAACCTGTAGATGGCATAAAATGTTACTGAAGGATTCTGTGCCTGCTTTAAGTTGCCCGAATCAGTTGTCAGACCATCACAGGGAACATCAAACTCAGGATTTATCTCACAGCCCTTTTCCATGTCACAAAATTGATTTTTTTTTTTCCCCATGTTAAGCCAAGAATCTTTCCAAACTCTTCTCACCCCTCTTCCCACTGTCCGGCATTGTCACAGATTTTTAATGCCCAGCAAAATAACTCCCAATAAAAAAAGGAGGAACATCCACATATTTTGCAGCTGGACCTCACTGTGTTATCAGCCCCAGCCTAATGAATTGTGGAGAAATCCTCATTTTGTGCAGACAGCCAGCACAGCTCCTTTGGGGTCTCCCATCCCTTGATATTCTCCTTGCTTTGGTGCCAGGGGGGGCTCCTGCTGCGGATCTCAAGGCTCTCAGCAAGGACAACGTGAACATGAACATGAGCACATTTGTGACTTTGAGAAGAGAGTCTCTGATGGTGAGCTGGACCTTGGAATTCTTTAATTCCTTGCATTTTGTTGAGTGGTTGGGTTTGGTTGCGTTGTTCATTGGCTGAAAGCAGGAGTGATTCTATCAAATCCAGAATGATGTTAGACCAGTAGAAAGTGGAGAACTGATCTGAAATTACTTAAAAAATATAATTTGGAGTCCTAGCTGGATGCAAAGCCAGTGGAATTTCTTCCGAGCAGGCTCTCGTGGCAGTGGCAGGAGCAGGGGACAGGCCCACAAGACCGCAGATATCCAGACAAGACCGTGTCACCAATTTGGGCAGAAATCCCAGTGATTTAGGCAGGGATGGGACCCCCAGTTGAGTGTAGGAGATTTGGCATCAGAGGCCAACAGGAACAGCCCTTGAGGAACCACCACATCCCAAGGGAACCTTGTCCCAGTGAAACCACTCACGGGAATCTGTCCTCGTTCTTCCTCCTTCTGCCAGTGGGAACCCCATCATTTCCCTGGCCAGAGGGGTCATTTCCATCTCGACCTTCCCAGCCCTAATCCCTGCTCTGTGGTTCCTCCTAGAGCCTGACACCCTCGGAGGTTCAGGGCCTGCTGGGGTTGAACCTCCCTGAGCTGGCCCGGTGGCAGTACAGGACTCCTGTCCGGGAGTGGATCCAGGTGCAGAAGCAGTCGGAGCTGGACAAACTCCACATCGGGCTCACGGGGGGCACGCAGGAGGGCTACATCAACATCGTCACCCCCAAATTCCCAGGTATTTTTAGGGCCTCTGATGGTTGGGCTTTAAAGGTTTATTTTGGGGTTGCAGCGAGGAGTAAAACTAGGGCAGCAAGTTCAGCTCTGCTGAGGAGCCTGAAGCCCTGCGGGGCAAGTTCTGGGTCCAACGTGAGGAGCAATTCTGGAATCCCACTGCGGGCAGCCTCACTGGCTGAACATCCCAACTGAGCGAGCGCTTCCAGGCCTTCCTCCTCAGGGGTGCTGGATTTGGGCTTAGAGTCAGAATCACAGAGTGGTTTGGGTTGAAGGAAACTTGAAGATCCTTCAGTTCCAGCCCCCAAACTCAGCTTGGTGTTTGCCATGGTTAGAAAGGCAGAGAGAATTCCTGGATGGGGCACAGAGGGATGTTTTCCCCCCTGGAGAAGTGGTTCAGTCACCGATTTCTTTGCTCCAATCCCCTCTTTTCCTCCAGCACCGTCCTCAGCCCCTCTGGGCACCGTGGCCATGGCATTCCACCTCCTGCCTGCTCTGCTCCTCAGTTTCCTCATGGTGTCCATCTTGTCTTGACCATCTCCTCCCACGAGGAACCAAGATGAGGGGGACCGGCCTGTGCCCTGCTCTGGGACCTGGGGTGAGACCTGGAGCTCCAGGCAGCTGCGATCAGCCCAGGACTCACTTTTAGGTACTTTTGGCTTTCAAATCCCTTGGGAAAAAAAAACCCAGTTGTGTCTGAAGGGAAGATTCCAGACTCCTCGGAGAAGGATCTTTGCCTTTGGTACAGCCCAAGCCCAGTTCAACCCCAAACCACTGCTAAACCAAGTCTTACTGCTGGGTTTAAGGGTGAGTTCTGCAGGTTAACAATGACATTTCTCAGAGCCTGACCTCGTGACACTGCCAAGACCTCAGGGTGGGAGTGAAGTTTTCCGGCTGCTTGTAAATAAATCCTGGAACGAAGTAAAAATGCCAGAAGCAAATTGATGGTTCTCTGCTCTTCCTTGAGACTGCCCTCACCTTCTTGTCTGCAGGAATCCCCCTAGATTAAGTGCTCAGAATCCCAGGATGTGCCTGTTACTTTTCCTTGGGGTTGGCCGCTTGACATTTAAGAGCTGAGGCCGTTCTCAGTTTCCTCATGGGGAGGGGAAAGAACTTTGTACAAGGTTTTCAGTATTTTTTCCCACTCATTGGAAATATCTGCCCAAAAAAACCCTCAGTGCAACCTGCATCCAGGTCCTGCCACCCGCCTTTCCTCCAGGAGGAGAGTCTGGGAGGGAAAAAGGGATTTATATGTTTTATATCTTATAAATCTTCATTGTCTGAGCTTTGTAGAGAGGGAACAGGTCTGTCCTTCACTGCAGACTTTGGATTTATGCTGGAAAAACTTCCCCACAGAGCACTGGACACCTCAAAAAACACGTTGGATTAGGAAAAAATAGTTGATTGATGTTTTATTGTATAGCACTGAAAAGTAATCAAGATAAATTATCTCCAGTCAACCATCTTGTGAGAGCCTGTGTGTGGTCTGAACAAACCTTGATCAAAAAGCAGTTCATGAAAAAAGTTAAATATGGTTTTGGGGATCTCTCAGCTGCGGTGCTGGGCCACCAGTGACTCAGATCCCTGAGTTGTCCCACTGTTTAACAGATCCCAGTGGGATGGGATAGATGGGAAATCCCTGGTGGAGCTGGGCCCGGTTTTCTTGCCTTGGCAGAGCAGTCAGCGTTGCTGGCGGCTGTACTACAGGGAGTAAATCGCTAGTAAGGACCTGTGCAGCTTCTTCGGGCTGGAAAAATCTGTCCTCCTTCACTGCCCAACCTCAAAAATAACCAAATTCTGTGCCGACATCAAATGTGGATGAATTCTCTTCCTTTCCTGGGTTTCTGCTTTCCAGCAAGGAGTTTCCCAGCGCTGTTTCACTGGGATGGAGGGAGGGATGTGCAGGGTGGGTGGTGCTGAGGTGCGGGGTCAGAGCAGCCCCCGCAGCAGAATGTTCCCAATGGTGGCTGCCAGCACGGGCACGAGGCAGGAGGAGAGCCTGGAGCCTGATCCTGGAGGGAGAGCACAGGGAATGGGATTACTCCGGCTTTCTGCGGAGCAGGTGGGGAGGGCTGTGGGCTCAGAAGGTGATGAGACACCTTGAAGTGCACCTGGACAGACTTGAGAACCTGAGGGCAGCTCCAGGGGCTGCAGAGCCCTGCAGAACCTGTCCCCCAGTGCTGAATCCAGCCAGGAACAAGGGGGATCAGCAGACTTTGTCCTCGCCATCATGCCCAAGCTTTTCCTGGCTCCAAACATTCCCATCTTACCAGGCTCAGGCTTAGGCTGCAGGTTGATGTTTCCATTGGATGTTGGTCGTGGTGACTCCGGAACACCCCCAGGTGTTGGTTTGGTGGTGGAAGAAGGGCTGGGAAATTCCGGAGGGGAGCTGGTCTGGCACGGCAGGGTGGTGGGCTTGGCCGTGGAGGAGCCGAGGCTTGTTTGGGTGGAGATGGTGGAGTTGGGAATTGGGGTGGGCTTGTGGGGAGAGGGGGTCGTGTGTGGGGCTGCGGTGGCAGAGGTGGAGTGAGGGAAAGGGGTGGCAGTGGGTGCAGAGGAGTGAGGGACAGGGGTGGCAGTGGGAGCAGAGGAGGGGTTGGGGACAGGGGTGACAGTGGGTGCAGAGGAGGGGTTGGGGACAGGGGTGACGGTGCTGTGGGTGGTACCAGCCAGGCTAGTACCAACACCAGCACTGGTGGTAGCCCTGGAGGTGACACCAGGGACTGGGACGGCGCTGGGGCTGCTGGTGGCCAGGAGGGGGGTGAGGAGGGTGGAAGCGGCGGAGGTG